>OZ020515.1:28314439-28651389 GCA_963971425.1 Bryoerythrophyllum caledonicum
GAGGGCGGGGCGGGGCGTGGCGCAAGGCAGAGGCACAGTGCTACTCTCTATTTTGCCATTTCTCACACTCTCCCAAATCCTAGCGCCCACAACCTCTCTCCCTCACACCTCCCGTCCATTCCTCTCCCTCACAACTCTTCTCTCCTCACCCTCCGCCCTCACAAGCCCCTCTCTCACAAACCCACAAGCCTCTCCTCCTTCCAAACACTCTCTCAAACTCACAGCCTCCCTCACAACAACTGCCAGGGGTGTGCGCGCGCACACCTTTCCTAGCACTACCCAAGGGTGCAAAGGATGGATATCCTCAATTGATACTCTCTAAACGAAAACCCTAATTTTCAAACCCTAATTGATACCCTGATCCAATACCTAGATTGAAAACCGGATGATGGTACCCAAGAATTCATACCCTGCTTGTGATACCCTCGCTATGATACCCACCCAAAGTACCATAGTCTATAAATGGTGTAGAGAATATCTCAACCAAAACTCGTAAAAAATGCTTGTTTTAGTGCAATTAGCTTGGATGAAAAAATGAAGTTTTTTTGTAGTTTTAACCGTAGGATCTCAATAAAGACTTATTAAATAATATACTCACAAAATTTCATAAAGTTTGAAAGCACGGATTGAAAGATTATAATGTTTGAAGTTGAGAAAAGGCTCATTTTCATCCCTGCGTTTTCTGGATCAGCAGACTTTGACGTGAATTGGTGTCCAATTTTTGCATTTTAAAGGGTCTCAATTAATTACCATAATGTTAAGCATGATGTTAGTTTGCTATATACCAATTTTTAGAGGTAGACAAGGAGTGTAGCATATTCAAAAAAATTGTGCAATGAGTGGAGGTTCAAAAATTCTCAGTTCACGTTATATTTTTTTGGGGAACTCGATATTGTTTTAAATGAGAATCCAAATGGTCAATAAGAAGTTTTACATCACATAATGCTGTAGGAAAAATCAAAAGTGAATCATACGAAGATCTCAAAGTTTTATGTGGGAAGGTAGAGGTTTTTTTGGTACGTTGGCCGAAAATGTGTGACAATGTGTGAAAATAATTGACTTGGATTGATATGCTATTTCACCAAATAATTGACTTGGATTAATATGCTATTTCATGGTTGTTAATATTGGAAGCCATTGGACACGTGGAGGGAGTTGTTGCGCCAGAAGATGAGCTCTGAGCCTTGGAGTTATATACTATAGTAGAGCATGCACGCAATTTAGGTGGCAAGTACGTTAGTATAATGCAGTTTGAGATGTGTCTATCGTTCGGTGGGTGGTATGTATTTATGTATTGGGTGGTCCATATGATATGTTTGATTTTAGAATCCCTCAGCAATAGTGTGGAATTGCTTGATTATGTATGTTTTTGCATTATAAAATACAGTGAGGTACTTTACACTGTCTTAGGAAATTGCATATATATTTTTGTATCTCTTACACATTGTATTTGTAGTGCAATACTCTAAAATCCTATAATAACTTAGAACACATTTATAATCTCTTTGGGCACATGATTATAATTTTGTAGCAGGATTTCCAAACTAGATTAGAAATCATATTTTTTCTTAAAAAAAGTAGCGAATGTAAAAAATATATTACTAATATGAACATGAAGATGCCAATGTTTGACACGAAAAATACCAAAATTTTGTGACAAAAAACATACTAAACTTTTGCCAAATTTTGATTTAAAAAAAAGTTATGAGCAAATAACTTGCGGCTTTCTACAACAACCAATGCACTTGGCTAAGTGCATAATTGCTTAATTGCGTGTTTTGTGTGAGGGTACTGTACATTACCCTCATATAAGTATATGTACTTTTTGCTTATGTACTTTTCCACACTACACTACTGCCAACTTTGACACCCTTGTGAGGGCAGAAAAATTGTCAATTTACCATGAAATTTTTGGCTCACGATCATTTCTATGATGACGATGTGTGCCAAATTTCAAGTCTAGAATACAAAAAAGGATATTGAGGATCTACCAAGATGTGTAGTTGTGAGCCATTCACAACTGCCAACTTTGACACCCTTGTGTAGTTAGCATCTTCAATCCCAAGGTGCAAGTTTTGCTAAATTTTATTATTGATTTTCTTGATGAGTCATAGCTCTTGCTAAGTTAAAAACCTTGTGTCTAACTCTCTAAATCAATATGATCATCTGATACATCACTACGTCTCATTAGAAGTTGCACCCTAACTAACTCATACATCTTTTATGGTCTATTTGAAGTGCAAGGAGAGCGAGGGGGCTGGTGCTCTTGAATTGCTTGAGGGCAAGGTGAGTGTCTCTCATCCTCCAGGTGCTTCATTGCTTGTAAGTTGTGCTACTTGGGATGTTGGTGCTTGTGGAGTTGATTGTACAATAGGGTGACATTCAAATTGGCCGTTTAGTAGTTCCAGGGATAGTGTCCTACACTGCTGCCAACTTTGACACCCTCCCCAAAGCTGAGAAATTGTTATTTTACCATGAAAATTTGGGGACAACATCATCTTTATGTTGAAAACATGCATACCAAATTTCAAGTCTAGGAGACTTATACAAAAAAACTTATGCAAGATCTACCAACATGGAATAGCTGTGAGAAAAGTGTCACAACTGCCAACTTTGACACCCTCCCAAGAATTGAGGAAATTGTTTTAGCCCATGAAATTTTTGGAGCAAAAACATATTTATGTTGTTTGCATGTGTGGAAAATTTCAAGTCCAAAAGACCCATACAAAAAATAATATTCCAAATCTACCAACATGTGTAGTTTTGAGAAACAAAGGGGAAAATCATTTTACTACTTCCAACTTTGACGCCCTCCTTAGGATTGAATTTTTGTTGATACATAATGAAATTTTTGGCACATCTTCATCACTACGCTGGTAACATGTGGGATAAATTTCAAAGCCAAAAGAAATACATAGAAAAAGTTATTCCATATCTATCAACATGTGTAACTATGATAAACAATTTGAAGGTCATATTGAAAATGTCAAAATATCTTTGACACCTCATGCTTTTTCATTGAACTCAATCATGTGAGTAAGCCACCAAACATAAATGCTTCTCAAAAAGATCAATAACATCTAAATGAAGAAGTGAAGAGGTGTTCCATGCAGAAGTTCAATCCACTTGGCCATAAAGTGTGCATTAGACACATGACAAATTTTTTCTTCTAAATATCTATTGAACACTATGTAAAGGGAATGGTGTGTGTGATTTGTGATAGACTGAATGTTGAGACAATCCTCAAAACAAAGAGTGTTGTATTGTGGGATGCATGAGTGTTGATTCACATTGGGCATACATGATGAGTGATTAAGAGCAAAACGATTTTTCATGTATGCATATGGGCTTGTGTTTTGGCGACCCTTCTCTCTCCTCTCTGCTCCAGCGCCTTGGCTCCCTTCTCTCCCCCTTGCTCTGCTCCAGCCCTGTTCTCCTTCCTCTGCCAATTGTCACGTGTCAATCCTGCAACCCCCTTTGCTCTGCTCTAGCCCCTTGGCCCCCTTCTCTCCCCCTTGCTCTGCTCTAACCCCTACTCTACTGCTGTAGCTAGCATCACGCACTCTATAAGTTTATGATGGCAATTTTAGATGAAATTCGTGCTCGCATCATAGGTTTGAGTGAGGGAGGATTTTAGAGGAGTTCAAATTGCAGCTACTATTGGAGTTCCTATTAGAATAGTTACAAGGTTAGTAAAAACATTTAGAGAAGATGGAACCTACAAGCGCAAACCTTGCAGTGGAAGTCACGCTAAAAAGCTTAGTGATAGAGATGTTCGTAGTATTGTGCATTACTCAAAAATTCATCGTTGCTCTTCACTCTCAGAGATTACCAATGCATGTCCTACTCAAGTGTGTAGACGTACTATTCAAAGGGTCGTACATAAAAATGGCATTTTTAGTCGAATTGCAGTCAAAAAACCTTTTTTGACACCTCGTCACATGTCTCAACGATTAGCTTTTGCTCAGAAGTACCGTGGATGGAGTGCAAAAGAGTGGGAGCGTGTTGTTTGGACAGATGAATCTACTTTTGAAATTGGAAAAAATTCTCGGCAAATTCATGTTTGGAGAAGTGCATACGAGCGTTATTCATCAAGTTGTCTAGCTCATACTTTTAAAAGTGGAAGGACTTCTTTATTGATTTGGGGCGCATTTGTCGGAGGACAAAAGTCAAAACTTGTCTTTATGCCTAAAGGTCAACGTTCTGCTAAGGATTTTAAAGAAGTGGTTTACGATGCCAAATTGGTTCATTTCATAGGTCAAATTCCACAAAGAGTGCTTATGGAAGATGGGGCACCCGTCCATAGGAGCAAAATATGTGAAGAATGGAGACAAAGCCACCTTCTCGAAAAGCTCAACTGGCCTGCAAACTCTCCCGATCTCAATCCAATCGAGAACGTTTGGAGGATGTTAAAAGATGTTGTGCAACATGGCAAACAATGCCCTAGAAGCTTAGATGTGTTGAAGGTAGTTCTTGAAAGAGAGTGGAAGTTAGTCAATGGTACAAAGCTCCTTCAACTATGTCTTTCTATGCCCTCTAGGTTACTAGCAGTGATTGACGCTAATGGAGGACATACACGTTGGTAGATATGGAATAACTTTTTTGTGTACATCTTTTGGCTTTGAAATTTATCTCACATGTTACCAGCGTAGAGATGATCTTGTGCCAAAAATTTCACTATGTATCAACAAAAATTCAATCCTAAGGAGGGCGTCAAAGTTGGAAGTAGTAAAATGATTTTCCCCTTTGTTTCTCAAAACTACACATGTTGGTAGATTTGGAATATTATTTTTTGTATGGGTCTTTTGGACTTGAAATTTTCCACACATGCAAACAACATAAAAATGTTTTTTCTCCAAAAATTTCATGGGCAAAAAAAATTTCCTCAATTCTTGGGAGGGTGTCAAAGTTGGCAGCTGTGACACTTTTCTCACAGCTATCCCATGTTGGTAGATCTTGCATAAGTTTTTTTGTATAAGTCTCCTGGACTTGAAATTTGGTATGCATGTTTTCAACATAAAGATGATGTTGTCCCCAAATTTTCATGGTAAAATAACAATTTCTCAGCTTTGGGGAAGGTGTCAAAGTTGGCAGCAGTGTAGGACACTATCCCTGGAACTACTAAACGGCCAATTTGAATGTCACCCTATTGTACAGTGCTTGGACTTGTCATTGCTGCTCTTTCTTGTTGTGTTTGGGTCAAGTGAAAAATCCAACCTCCTTGGTTGCAATCTTCGTTGTGTAGTGTTGTTGGTGCGCTCCACCTTTGGAAAAAGGAAGTTTATTGTACAGAGCGCTATGTATACTACTGTGGAGAATCCAAAGGGATGACCTTTTGGACGGTTGTGGATCCAACCTAAGAACTTGGCTGCCCACGCTACCCACAACCACGGAAGGTGATTTGGTGAGTGATCATTGGCAAGATATGTATCTTTTTTCAATCTAGGAAGACTCACTATGTAACCCTCATTGAGCATGCCTAGTATATACTGTACTTGCCATTTTTAGCTCTATGGTGTGTGTGTAAGTGGGTGGCAATTGTGCTTGCTTTGGTGGAATATCATTCTGGAGTAGATGGTGGAGGTGGGAGATCTAAGTATTGTGATCTAAGCCTCTTCTTCATGATAAGCCACTCCAAAAAGAGTCCTACCTCCCACATTCACTTGTAAATCTTCTTCCTCTCACAATCACTTCTACACCTTCTTCCTATTGTGAATGTGGTCTTGCCTTTGTTGATTGTGATATATAGGAATGACTTTTGTTTTGAATGTTGTATGGCCGCTAATTGAATTTATGGAGCCATGTTTTTATGAGGTAAATTGTGTAGTTATGCATTATTTCTTTCAAATGTTGTGTGGCTGATACTTCAATTTAGGGTGCCGTGATTTTTTTTAGGTAGAGTGTAATTTTGCATTATCTCTAGTTGAATGGCCAACTGCCAAGCTTTCCCATCATACAAAAAGTGCCCTCTTTTGACAGGGCAGTATGGCCATAATCCAAATACAGTGTTTTTGGAGTCAATCCATTCCTCTGCCCAATACACAGTTCACTTAAAAAAAATGCTTCCTTGCATATAATATTTTTCTTGGGCACTTAGATCCTAAAGCCGCCGCATCCATTTTTATTACAATCTTCACTATAGACAAAAATTGCACACCTCCATGAAGGGTTTCTTAAGTGCATGTGGTACTGTGAACACACACTCATTGACAGCATCATCACAAAAACTTGGATTTAAATAATGGTTTTTCAACATGTGGGGGCATTTTACATTCATACATCAACCAAAATTTAGTTGCCCCGACATTTAAGGGTCAAGGGTTAAATCCGTAAATGTCAATCAGGAACCTTATATACAAGCATGTATTTTACTATGTAGAATACAAAGAATGTAATAGAGTTTAGCAAAACTTACACCTTTGGATTGAAGGTTCTTCAACTATCACAATGGACCAGATGGATAGCAAAAATGCACACAAGTTGCACCAAGGACTAGTACCAAGAATGACAATACTTTCAGATTGGTACACTAAAATTTATGTTTAGTGTAGTATACACTAAAAGCAAACCCATACACCAATTGCGAACGAGGCATTTAGTGTAGTGACAAAACCCTACACTAAATGCCAACTACTACACTATTTGTCAATTTTAGTAAAGATTTCAACATAATTTTTTTTACTTGTGCACATTTAGTGCATCAATAGTAGAAGTATAAAAAAGGTCCAACAGTCGAGGGCTGTCAAAGTATCTTATCAGCAGCTTTCAATTGGCCACAACTCAATTATTATAAACCCGAATTGGACACATGAGGTGTTATTTTGGCATCTACAGAAAATGTAGATGCTAAAAAACACCTCATTTGCCCAATTTGGACAAGTTTTGAATGAGTTATGACCATTTGAAAGTTGCAAATGAAGAGAAGCATGGGCTGGAATGATTGGGGGATTGATTGGGGTTTGAGTGAAGGTTACATTAATGACATTGGTAGCTAACACCAATTGTCAACTTCTTTACAAATAGTGTACTAGGGTAAGTACACTCTTCGTATCACTACACTAATAATGTTCATTAGTGTTATGGCACCAATAGTGTAACTACCCCTGTGACTTGACTTACACTAAATATCAATATGTTTACATTTGGTGTTTAGTGCCAAGTGTCACTATGTCACGCTCATCTCACTCACACAGCGGCCTACCATAATGAACTAGTACATCCCCGTTGTAATCAACTAGCCGGGCCAATCCCAAGTTAAATAAACGTATGCAAATGCAAAATTCAAATTTACCCCTTATATACGCAATATGTACTACATATACCTGTTATTCACTTTAAATACCCATTATTTATTTCATATACGTGTTATTGTCTTTAGATAACTATCATTTATTTTATGCACCCAAGGTAGTATATTTTGTAATTTTAAAACCATAATTTCCAACATATCTTGCTTCGTCACATGCAGCTGCAGCAGTGCAGTGGGTCTTACTTCGTCTGCATGTTGGAACTCACCATTCTCCGCCTCCAGTACATTTGCAGGCAAGCATCGATCTCTTCCAGAGTCCGCCCGTCGTTGTGGAGCTCCGTCATCAACATGTCCTACAACACCAGAGGATGACTTCTCGCGGAGATCAATCGTTCATTGCCCAATTCACAGCTGCAGCATTAGTCACGTTCCAACAACAACGGCTGACGCTGCTCGATCCATTGCGGGAGCGGAATTCTCAAGGAAACCCCACATCCAGAAGAACACACCATCATCCCCTGAAATGAGCAATGATGGGGGGCAGACGTGTACATGAGTGAATAGAACACGGTACCATGAGCTGCGTCCACCAGCTTGTCCACCACCCATGTATCGCTGTTGCAATCGATCAGGCTCCAGTCGAAATCAAACATCACCATCGTATCCTGGCGTGCCATGGCGAACGCACTCCAAACTCTCGTCTGACTCCTCTGTCACCCAGCCTGCTTCCTGATTACACATTTGTCCAAGCAGCAGCACTTTGCATGTCTCATTTCTTATTTTTGTATTATTTTATTTGGTCTTGTTTTGGTGGGGACCGTACGAGTCTTGCATGAATTAGGGTTAGCCTAGGTTGGGTTAATGGAGTGAGCAGTTTGGCTTCATTTTGTGAGTGACAATATGCCTGCGCACAAGTATTACTGCGATTACCGCGACAAGCAGTTCAACGACACGCCGGCGCCGCGCAGGCGCCATTTGCAGGGCATTTCGCACCAGCGCGCCAAGAAGCAGTGGTTCGATTCCTGTCGAGGTAAACTCTGATTTATCCGAATTTGTAGCCAGGTTTCTTGTACACGTTGTTCTCACGATTGGATTGGATTGTATCCTGTGCAGTAGAGCAGGAGTATGGATCATCGACCCAGGATGGTGTTCGACCGCCTTGCTCTAAGATGACGGAACTGCAAGAGCTAGTATTGGTTTGGTGCGAAGGTATTGTGGAGCTTCCTGGTGTTGAGGATTTGGTTAGTTTGAAGAAAATTGAAATGAGTTCCTGTGGAGTTACGGGATCGTTCCCAAACTTGAAGAAGCTCACCAATCTGGACACTCTCATCTGTACATTGCTTTTTGAGCATGAAGAATGAATTTGAGCATGAACAAATGAAGAATTTGTTGGATGGAACACTCCAAAAAGATGGAATGTTTGCCTTTGACATGTGGCAAGATTTGATGACTTGCAATGATTTGTTACATAACTAACACTAAATGTGAACATGTTAAAATGAAACAAGGGCAAAAATTACAGAAATTGACAATTAGTGTTAAAATTGACATTTAATGTTGTTACATTAGTAGGATAGTTGACATTTAGTGTTCGAGTTTGTAAATAGTGTTGCGAACACTAATGAACATTATTAGTGTACACTAAACATAAATTTTAGTGTAGTGCCTGGAACTCTGACTGAGACGTGGCCTCTCTTATGTTCACATGCAAGGGTACCGTCGCTGCTCAACAAGTCTTCGAATACCACAGTTATCATACGGTTCAGCAAAAAGATATTGTGCTTTTTCATCAACTTTTTTTAAAATAATGATTCTTTTACACAATTGGTAAGTAGCTCCCATACCTTATTCATAATGTTCATAATACTGACCAAGGTATCAATGTTCATAGTACTGCTGGTGGCATGATTCAGACGGTTCACAGACAGAGAATATTATAACGTGCGTAAGGAGTTAAATTGACGTTAGTATGCAAGTACCGCTAACATTAAATACTACATGCATGATGTACATTGGACTATGAACAGACATATCGAGAAAAGTCTTGTCCTCTGAATGATATGGACAAGCTTCAACAAAATCCTAGGGTCTGTACGCACTTGCAATGATGTATTTTCACAAGCAACTACCAAGTAAACAAGTCTTGTCCATACACGCTTTGCAGACAATTGAGATTTGTGTGAGGAAGCTTTCCATAAAATCCTAGGGTCTGTACGCACTTGGAGGTTTATACATCCATGGAAAGTTGAAACTCCCTGTATCTATGGAAACTAGATAAAATGACATGTTTTCACGCCAAAGAATAGAAAATAGTTTCATTCATTGACAAGTCGTCAAGATTTGCAACAATAGGAAACCATGTTTACGCACTAAGCCACTTGAGCTATTTCATGCATACTTTACATACCTTTTTCATTATTACAGTGACTCGTATATATGAATGGTACAAATGTTCATTTTCAGAAGCCATATCATTTATACCCTTGACACTATTCTTGGTGCAAATGTATAACCATGGACCACCTTCCCACCGACCTAAAGAGTGGTACATACCTCCAAGTGCATACAAACCCCTACACCGTTCACTCTATATAGTGTGGATTCATTATTGATGTAGATCCACCTACCCTAATTCATATCGAGCACATGCATGTCAAGTTCTAATTGGGTATTTGTTCTCAAGCAAATATGTGCTAGTCAACAATTGGATGTAAATTTCCACTGACCTCCAAATGAAAGATGTTAGTAAACTTGAAGGATCTTCAATCCCAAGGTGTAAGTTTTGCTAAATTTACTACATTTTTTGTAATCTACATCATAATATACGTCCCAACACATACGGTTCTTAACTAACATTTAACCCTTAAGCGTTGGACCTAAATCTGTGTATGAAATGAGAAGGATGGACCTGTAACCGTTGGTGTTGTTGCAAAGATCTCGACATGTAGAAATGTAGAGATAGAACAAGGGTTGTCTTGGCGTGAGAGAGGGTAGTTTGGAATGCCAAAGTGGTGCTTACGTAGGAAAGAACTGATTCAAGAAGAGGAAGTTGATGATTTTAGTCAAGGCACAACATTTTGCATACATGGGCAACTTATGAAAGAAAGGGGGAAAACTATTTCACGAATGGTGATACGGATTAGAGAAAGGCATCATCACAAAGCATACTTAAAAATAGATAGAAGAGCTCAGAACATGAGAAAGAAATGCCAAGAAATGAAGGGAGAAACTTGGCGAGTGTGCTAGAGAGGCATTGGGGGAGGTCAAGAAGGGCAACGAGGTGCACAAGGTCGGACTGTTGACAAGTGAGTAACCACGTAGCAACCCGCAGCCCGCCATGTATTGCCCTCACTGTTCACGCTCTGACGAAATTGGTCATTCCAGGTATATCACTATACATCATCATTGTCATAGTGTTTATCAGCGCATTCTGCCGTCCGGATGATTTTCTTAGTTCATGGCCAGTCTTTCCTTTGCATTAGTCTTCCCCAATCCGATGAAGCCAGATCTCTAAGACTATCGTGTAATCGATGGACGACTCCATAGGATGTGGATCTAGGGCTCCGTCTCTCTCCTCTTTGTACCGCATCCTCAATCTGGTTACTTTCTTCCAGACCTTGCGCTCTAGCACGCTGTTTTGGTGAGCTTGCTCTCTCTGTTGTTTGAACCCTAGTATGATCTTAAGCCTCCCCAACAATAATTATCAATGCTGCCACTATGGAGGAAGGAGGTGGCTACCAGTAGATTGGGAGTATCTATCGGTATATTGGGAGTATCCACGGGTACATAGTCAAAAGAATCCATCAGAAGGTTGGAAGTCTCAACCGAGAGGTCTATCGGTAGATTGGGAGTATCTACCGGTATATTGGGAGTATCCACAGATACATGAGAAGTCTCCACCGGATCAACAAGCATAGCTACCGGAGACTCAACCAAACAATCCGTTTGTGAGAAGGAAAGATCAACCGGTTCCTTCATGGGAGGATTGACCGGGAGACCTCGTTGTCTCTTACAGACTTTCACACCCCATTCCTTGGAAGATGGAGAATCTGCTCTACTCATTGGACATTGAGTGGGTGGGTCATCATCTTCTGAAGAAAGAGAGCTGGTATAGATAAACCTTCTCTTCTTCCGGGTTGGGCTCTGGTCTTGCATTGGTATGGTGCCACTCGTATGTCCAGCAAACAACTTGGTTAATGCCACCATAGTCTCTTGTGTCTGACCTTCGTGTCAAGGTACTCCTTCTGTGATGTCCGGAGATCCCTCTTCACTTTGGTTTTCTGTTCCGGGACCTCCCGAACTGTAGATAAAATGTCTCCGGTGGTTTCTACTCCAAACACCTTCCAGAGAGTTCTCTGAAGACTCCTTGCCTCTAGAAGCTCCATCTCCATCTGTTGGACATCTCGGGTCACATCCTGGGAGAACTTAGCTATGCTCTTCATTAGTGTGAGATTTATGGATGGCCGAGATGGTGGTGGTGGATTTTTCCGATGAGACCGAGATGACCTACCATTGTTCAAGAGTGTCCGGAATGTTGGTTTGCCAGCAATGCCAACCTTACTTCAGTATGTTGGGGAAAGGCCCGGGGAGAATGTTTCTCGAAAACCATCCCTTGCTTCCAAACCCTCTTTTCTTCCGGTTCGAGACAGTCATAATACTCATACAAATGTATGAAGTATGGAGTCACAAAAGTCTTGGAACACCCACCTTGTTGAATTGCTCGGAGCTGTGGCAAATACGGTTCTTTCAACAATAATCCCCAGTCCGGGAAGGAATCCTCGAAGAATGCTTGTATCTAGGTTGTGGCCAGCCGTGTTGTGAGTCTTTCACGTTGGTTGGGGCGGAAGATTGGGTTTAAAAACTCAACCACCCTCCTCAACCGGTTATTCGTGAATTGATCGCTCTGGTAGCACTCAAATACGTCGTATGAGCTTGATAAGTGCTTATCTAGCAACTCCCGGTTGACCCCGGGCGTCCAACCTCCTCTTTTGGAAAAAGAAGAACCATTACGCCATACTTCTCTGGTCCATGTCGGGGAATTAGCCTGGTAGACTCCCCGGGGTGTCCCGGGAGGTAGCAACTCTGCAGCCGCATATCTCTTCTAAAAGACCCAAGGTTTCTTGTATAATCCCATGCAATCCATCTGGGTGAGGTCTTCCTCCAACTCTCGTCCTTGCTCCGTTCCCTTCCACTTGTTAGGATCAATCTTGGAAAACTTCAATGTCATCGATGGAGTCATGTTGTCAGGAATGAACTAACTCCGGGATGTGCCTGTTCTTCCACCCATCACCCTACCAACTTATCACAATTTCCGGTCTGGCCCGAAACACAAGTATACCTAGCAACCGGTGTACTTTTCTCCGGAACACTTTTCTAGATTAATGTGAATGTGGGCACCTCACATATCTAGAATCACAACTAAACGAAATAAAATAAAAATTATCCACTTCAAGCAAAAGAGATGACTATGCTAAGAAAAAAAGAGTTCTTGAAGGGGGTTTTCCGGGAGACTAGAGAGACTGAGAAAAAGACAAAAAATTTAGGCAAGACTAGGGAAAGGGGAAGAATAGGGAGAACACAAAAAAGACTTGCCACAAGGCCGGGATAATAAAAAATAAATGATGGGACAAAGAGTAGACGCACGAGTAACAAGAATTCAAGATTCTAGGACGTACGAGGTCTAAGTAGAGTCTACCGGGAGATTTTTCTCTAGACGGGAAAGAAGGCAACCGAAATTCACCCCGAGAAAAGAAAAATGAGAAGAGATCTAACAAACGAGGAAGTTGTACAAACAAGAAAGACCCATCAATTGAATAGAATCACATTGTTCACAATTCTTGCCACTTCCTTGTTGCACCCGCAACCTTCTTGTAATCGTGGTTTAGTCTCTTAATCTTCTTGCCACGGTTGTGAACCTCCTTGCACCGCCTCCATGCCTAGTAATCGCCACCTCTGTTGTGTCTAAAATCCCCTCCGCCACAATCTTCTACAACCCTAGTTTGCAATTTCAAACCGTAGGTTGTAAATTCAAACCCTAGGTGGCTGCAACTCTCCTTCAACCTTCCTCCACAAACCCTCCTCCTTGTCCTCTTCTTTGCCTTCTTCTTTTCTTCTTCCTCTTCTTTGCCTTCTTATTTTCTTCTTCCTCTTCTTCTTCTTCCTCTTCTCCTTCTTCCTCTCACGGTCATTGGCAGTCTCCCTCATCGTGGTCTGTTGCTCATCTTTCCCTTCTCGCGTTCGTAGGCAGTCTCCCTCCTCTCGGTCTTAGGCAGTATCCCTCCCTTTCCTAGGTACTCGGGTAGTACCCCTTTTAAATTTATTTTTTATCTTTCTTTTTCTATTTTTTTGTTTTCTTTTTCTTTTCCTCCTTTTTATCTTTTTCTTTCTTTCATATCATATTAAATTCCTATTCTTTCAAATAAGAAGTTAAGTCTCTAACAAACACTACACTAAAAAGAGGGAACCTAAACAATTAAACTAGAAGGAAAGACTACAATTAATCTATCTATTTAAGGAAAACTTTGACTAGCTAATTTAGCCCTAAGTATAGGGTGAGGCCCTCCCGGCCGAGCCTCACGCCATGTGAGGTATCCGACTTGTCGGGCTGCCGCCCTCCTCGTCGGGTACCTCACATCGCGTGAGGCTCGGCCGGGAGGGCCTCACCCGGCGTAACGCCCGCCCGCGTTTGAAAATTAAATGATGATTTTTTAACGACTGCCCGCACATATCTGCAAACCGGGTTTTTTTCCGTGAGGTTTTATAACGCCCTGTTGTCGCGAACATTCCGTGGTATAACGTTCGCCGGAATGAACAGGCCGAAAACGCGGGCGGGCGTTACGTGGTGATTTGGATCCTTTTCCCGAAGATTCTTCTCGGGCATTCTCCTTAAGTTTTACCGGGCATAAAACTTGGTTGTTTAAGGTCCAGTTTTATCATCATTATAGCACTAATTAACTAATTAAGCATTCTCCTACTTTCACTAATTGCTATACAATCTACTTCTATGCAATACTAAGTACTTTGGAGGTTGTCTAAGCTAAAAATCACAATTTTAGCTAATTTTTTTGGTAGGGCCAACAAAGTGGGAGTTTCAGACTCCCACACATAAATATAGGGAGTTTCCATGGATGTATAAACCTCCAAGTGCGTACAGACCCTAGGATTTTATGGAAAGCTTCCTCACACAAATCTCAATTGTCTGCAAAGCGTGTATGGACAAGACTTGTTTACTTGGTAGTTGCTTGTGAAAATACATCATTGCAAGTGCGTACAGACCCTAGGATTTTGTTGAAGCTTGTCCATATCATTCAGAGGACAAGACTTTTCTCGATATGTCTGTTCATAGTCCAATGTACATCATGCATGTAGTATTTAATGTTAGCGGTACTTGCATACTAACGTCAATTTAACTCCTTACGCACGTTATAATATTCTCTGTCTGTGAACCGTCTGAATCATGCCACCAGCAGTACTATGAACATTGATACCTTGGTCAGTATTATGAACATTATGAACAAGGTATGGGAGCTACTTACCAATTGTGTAAAAGAATCATTATTTTAAAAAAAGTTGATGAAAAAGCACAATATCTTTTTGCTGAACCGTATGATAACTGTGGTATTCGAAGACTTGTTGAGCAGCGACGGTACCCTTGCATGTGAACATAAGAGAGGCCACGTCTCAGTCAGAGTTCCAGGCACTACACTAAAATTTATGTTTAGTGTACACTAATAATGTTCATTAGTGTTCGCAACACTATTTACAAACTCGAACACTAAATGTCAACTATCCTACTAATGTAACAACATTAAATGTCAACTTTAACACTAATTGTCAATTTCTGTAATTTTTACCCTTGTTTCATTTTAACATGTTCACATTTAGTGTTAGTTATGTAACAAATCATTGCAAGTCACCAAATCTTGCCACATGTCAAAGGCAAACATTCCATCTTTTTGGAGTGTTCCATCCAACAAATTCTTCATTTGTTCATGCTCAAATTCATTCTTCATGCTCAAAAAGCAATGTACAGATGAGAGTGTCCAGATTGGTGAGCTTCTTCAAGTTTGGGAACGATCCCGTAACTCCACAGGAACTCATTTCAATTTTCTTCAAACTAACCAAATCCTCAACACCAGGAAGCTCCACAATACCTTGATATGTCTGTTCATAGTACAATGTACATCATGCATGTAGTATTTAATGTTAGCGGTACTTGCATACTAACGTCAATTTCACTCCTTACGCACGTTATAATATTCTCTGTCTGTAAACCGTCTGAATCATGCCACCAGCAGTACTATGAACATTGATACCTTGGTCAGTATTATGAACATTATGAACAAGGTATGGGAGCTACTTACCAATTGTGTAAAAGAATCATTATTTTAAAAAAAGTTGATGAAAAAGCACAATATTTTTTTGCTGAACCGTATGATAACAGTGGTGTTCGAAGACTTGTTGAGCAGCGACGGTACCCTTGCATGTGAACATAAGAGAGGCCACGGCCCACGTCTCAGTCAGAGTTTCAGGCGCTTCCATTCTGCAAGTATCGTTAATATTCTTGGTACTAGTCCTGGGTGCAACTTGTGTGCATTTTTGCTATGAATCTGGTCCTTTAATACAAGCTTGTTTACGTTGTGGTTGCTTGCGAAATTCGTCATTGCAAGTGTGTATATCCTCCGGAGCTCTTGCTGTTTCTCTAGATGTTATCGTTTTACTGTCATTGTGATTGCCACTGGCGTTTCACTGAAAGAGTCTATTTTGATGATGCTGCAGGTTCTCGTACTATTTAAGGCACACTTCATACAAGCGACTGGATTAAAGTGAAGTATACCTGTAAGTTGGATAGTGTTCAGCATAATCTAGTGCATTTTAAGATTTTTCTTTAATTGTCCAGAGACTGTTCTGAAGTGGACCTAAGATGGCTGTTGAACCTGAATCTGCGAGTGCTTGTTCAGTTGAGATTTGATACCTTGGTCAGTATTAGAGGGTCTCACACACTATTTTCAAGGAATTATGTGAAGCTTAGTTATTCTGCTATTGTACGTTTCATCTAGGCTTCTTAAGCTAAGTAAACAGAGAGGAGAGGACTGAGGCTTCAACTAATTGGTTTGGTTCCAGATCAGAATTTGGCAGTGTGAGCGATGGCGGCGGAACCCGTTCCACGGTATGTCCTTTAAAGTGTTGTGAACTATATGCACTACTATCATTAAATATCTAGCTAAGTTAGATTTTGCAAGTTCATATAGTATGGCATATTAATTTGAACTTCCAGAAAGCCGTAACTGTTGCTAGCACCTCCCAGTCTCCAGAACAGTTTCTCGCCCCTTGTGTAGAAGCCCATGTTCAACACAAAACTTTGTTGACATATTTTCGTAATGAGGGGCTGCTTCTAACGTCGATGGTTGGAACTTAATTCTCGTGCTCGTTCTCATGGATGATAAATGAAGAATCACAAAAAAGTGCAGAATGTAACAAATCTGTCGCTTTTAATGTGGAGTTATTTAAACTTTTTCTTGCCTGTTGTGTCCAACCTGCTCATAGCAGTAAGTCAAAGACGGCAGGTTCGCTATCAGTGTTGCTAATCCCATGCGCATGCATTGACGTTGGTTTTGGAGTACAGGAGGCCTCCAGATCTCCAACCGAAGCACACCATATTTCTTAGTCACTCCGGGGAAGAGAAGACGTTTGTGGAGCGGCTGAGCGCGGACCTGGAGAGAGTGAAGCTGTATCGGGCCTTCTTCGATCAGGACCGCGAGAGCTTGCCGATCGGGGAGCAATTCGCGCCTCGGATCTTCGAGGCCGCGAAGCAGTGCCGCGTCGCCGTGGTGGTTTTGTCGCCAGGGTACATGCGGTCCAAGTGGCCCATGCTGGAGCTCATCAAGTTCCATGAGTCCATCGAAGAGGGCAACCCACTCACACTCGTTCCCCTCTTCTACAAGCTGACTCCGGATGACCTTCGGGAAGCCGGTCATGCCAGTTCGAAAACCAAGATTGACAGTCAGAATTACATTCCCAGCAAGGAGAGTGAAGCCCACAAGCTAAAACTGGAGGCGGTGAAGAAGAGGTGGGAGGAGTGGAAACGGGGCTGGCAAGCCATGAAAGAAGAGAGGGGGGGCAAAGTGGTGTTCGATGAGAAGCTCTGTGAAGAAGCTATCAAGGAGCTAAAAAAAGTCAATGGCATGACGTTTATTGCCGGAAACAAAGAGGGGAAATATCTAGAAGACGTGGTGACAGAAGTCTACAGACTGTCACGTTCCACGTTTCCTTTCGATACCTCAGACATACGCGGTTGCGATCGCTTGTGTAAGGTATTTCATGACTTGTTTTGAAATATTATACTCCATGTGGGTTATGTTATGCTAGTTTTGACTAAAACCCGCTTGTGTGCAAGTGAGAGTGGAGAGTTGTTTGTCTCGTAGAACATGCCGTGGTGATAGCGAACATGTTGATTTACTGTGTGGAGCCCTTTGAAGAGAGGGTGAGTCAAGATCTAGTATTTTTTTCTACATTATTAATGAGTCAAAAGCGACGTTTTTGGAGCTAGATCGACGTTCAAGTGCGAATCGGTGTCCTGAGTTTTAAGTTTTGAGAAAAAGTTTATTGAAGGCTGTTGTTGATGGTACCACGATGCAGGACATATCAGACATGTTTGTAGACAGAGAGGGAACCCAGTTTCTGGGGCTTTATGGCGACGAAGGCTCCGGGAAAACCACCATTTGCTGTGAAGCCATGTGTAGTTACTTTCAAGACGAGTTTCAGGGAAAGGTTTCTCGTGTGCAGCTGGAGACGTTTGACACTAACAGCGCTGTTAAGAGAAGAGAAAAGAGGTTAAGACAAGTATTGAAGGACTTGTTGCCTACCGACCAAAAGATGCAAACCATCTCGACCGAATCGCAGGTGAAGTTCACTGAACATGTCCAATGTCTTTGGTTGGGAAAGAGGATTCGATATGTTCATATGTACATATATATGTACCTATACATATACATATACATATGTACATATATATATCATGGTACTAGCTTCATGCATTGATATATGCTTATATGAGCAGTTAGTCTTTGAAGTGGTCTCGAGTGATGAGGGAATAGCCTCTCATTTGGAACTAGCTTTGTGAAAAGTGTGTTGTTGTCGTTTTTGTGGTGCAGTTAAGGAAATGCGTACAGGACAATTTGGGCTCTCAGAGAGTTTTTCTGGTTGTGGATAATGTTTCACAAAGTTCTCGGGACGAAGCTGAATTTTATGTGTCAAAGGCTAAATTTGCCCAAGGCAGCAAGATCTTAGTCACCTCAAGGAATAAAAAAATCCTCGAATCTCTTTTTAAAGATAAAGACAAAGAGTTTTGTCATCCCATTCCGGGTTTGGATGAAAAGGAAGCATCAGAACTGATCTTGTCAAAGGCTGCTAGCAGCAAATTGACCTCGCCACTTGACCCACATGAAGAGATGATTCTAGGGAAATGTATTGCCAGAGGCTTGACTGGTAAACACTACAGTCCTTTAACGCTTCGAACTCTGGCAACATCTCTTCAGGCAGCCGCAGAAAATAAAATTCCTGAATGGGAGCCAATTGTGGAGTCGTTAGACAACAATGACTTCAGACGCCTTCAGTTGCTGGAATATGAGAAGCTAGACAAGACTTCTAAGCTGGTGTTTCTGGATTTGGCAATCTTCGTCAACTCCATGAGTCTTACACATGAAGACTTTCACCGCGAGATCGAGTACGTTAAAAGCTTCGACGAAGTGGTCACCTGCATTGCCCTGTTGCATGGAGTCGCTTTTCGACAAGCAGAGATGAAGGTGGGATGTCTATCTTTATGGATATGAATGTGTTTAATGTGGCCATGTGAACATACAGACACTCTATTCACCTAAGAGTTCGTCTTGCTTCGTTTACTTTAGCACAGGCACATGTTTGTTTTTATTTTTATTTTGAAATAATAATTGCGCTTGTTACGTGTAGGTGAGAAAATTACTACTCGAGAACGACGAGAAGCCTACAGTTATTAATTGGCGTGGAAATCCTTCGCGTCCCGAAATCTTGGTGCCTGAATCTTACGTGGATTTTGCATACTGGTTGATCACGACGGATGGAAATCGAGAAGAGAAGGATTGGTGCATGGTTTGCTTACCAGAAGAAGAGGTAGAAGGCGATGATGAGGACGAACCGGATTTTGAGGATTCAGAAGACGAGTCGGAATCAGACGACGAGTCGGTATCAGACAACGAGTCGGTACCAGACGACGAGCTGGATTCTGAAGACGAATTGAGTGACAACTCGGAGGTTGAGATTAGGGAGTTTGCTGACTTGCGAAATGGGACTGATGTATCCAAACTTGTAAGGGTGAGCATTTGCAGGCTTTCTTTGGCTTACAGAGACCATTTGAAGATTCAACAATGGAGGTATGTCGCATGCCTGGAACTGATACAAGTGAGCTACTTGCAATCCCTGAACCTCCAAGGGTTACACTCCTTGCGTGTGCTGATGGTGGACGAGTGTAACGATTTGGAAAGGATTGTGTGCACATGTGAGAGCTCATTGGCCAAAGATGGTCCTCACTTCTGTTATGAAGATGAATCTCGCGCCGGATGCATGCCTAATCTTCGTTTCGTGCAATTGATGTACCTGCCACGGTTAAAATGCGCTTCTTTTACGGTACACTGTTGGAGCTTGGAGACACTGTGGTTCTTTGACTGTGCCAACTTGGAGATGCTTCCAGACCTGCGATATTGTAGAAAGCTCAAGAAGCTACGGCTCCCTTGCGGTAATTTCCAAGGCTTTCAAGGGCTTAGCGGCAACAAGGACTTGACAGAGCTAGCGCTTCATTGGGATCCTGAATCCGTGCTGAACTTTACTGAGGAGATGAAGGTGAGGTTGTTGAGTGAAATGATGACCCTGGAGAAGCTAAGGGTTCTTGACATTGTGGACGAGCGCCAAGTGTATGAATGGATCCCGGCGGCTATTCAAACACTGAATGTGACCAAACTGGTGAACGTGACGTTCTTGGATCTCAGTTACGCTACCACCATTGAGACTGTGGTGGGGCTGGAAGAGTTGTCTCAACTGGAATCCCTTGGCTTATATGGGTGCTGTAATCTCCTCAAGTTGCCTGACCTTACTGATTTTCAGTACTTAAAATTGCTCTGCATTGGTCATTGCCACAAGCTGGTCTGGGATAAGGATGAGCTGCCTTGTCATGTGAAGGATTTCCATGAATCTCAGGAGAGCTGTTCCTTTGGCGAACATTTGGTATGTAACTATTGAAGCATATTTTCTGTTGAGGCTAGAGTCACATTAAAGGAGTAGCAAGCATTCTGCTACATTCATTGCCACTATATTTGGTTTTTGATATGTTTTCTCATTTGCAATCTGCAGTGTTTGGAACCCTACATTACCGAACGGTCCGAACCGGTACTAGGGAGCTGCAAAGCGTGTGAATCTCCAAGCGTTCCAAAAGTGCCATGTCTTCAGCAAGACCCACAAATGCCGTATGAAATGGAGGCTTCACAAGAGCAAGTTGGTGTAGGAGTGAACAACGGAGGACGAACTCCCATAGAAGGGGCCTTTGGACGACTAGATCTACAAGATGAAGGTGTTGAACAGGTTCCCAGAGTGTCCTCTGGACAAGGAGGTCCTCAAGTGCCATATTCACAAAGAGGTGTGCCACATGTAGAAGAAACTCTACATGCAACATATGGACAATGGACATTACAAGAGCCATATGGACAACAGGCTCCACAAGCTTCATATGGACGACAGGCTCCACAAGCTTCACATGGACAACAGGCTCTACAAGCTTCATTGGGACAACAGGCTCTACAAGCTTCATATGGACAACAACCTCCACAAGCTTCATATGGACAACAGGCTCCACAAGCTTCATATGGACAACAGGCTCCACAAGCTTCATATGGACAACAACCTCCACAAGCTTCATATGGACAACAGGCTCCACAAGCTTCATATGGACAACAACCTCCACAAGCTTCATATGGACAACAACTTCCACAAGCTTCATATGGACAACAGGCTCCACAAGCTTCATATGGACAACAACCTCCACAAGCTCCATATGGCAGACGAAGTGCACAAATGCAAGAGTTTGAGGTGGAGCAAACATATAGACGTTGGGATTTGCAATAATCTAGAAGCTTGAACGATGACAGATTCTCAAACCAAGGAGGAAATGATGATGAAGGGTGTGATGAAGGTCCAAGAAGACAACCAGATATGGAAGAAGACTGTACACTGGGGTACCCAAATACACAAGAGAACTATGTTGGTCATATTGACACAAGAGGGAATTATGGAGAACATGGGGCTATGGATGGCAACTATGGAGGGCATGGGACCACAGAGGACAACTTTGGAGGACATGGGGCCATGTACAACTATGGAGGACATGAGGCCCTGGACAACTATGGAGGACAAGGGGCCATGGAGGACAACTATGGAGGACATAGGGCCATGGATGGCAACTATGGAGGTGATGGTGGCATGGAAAACAACTACCGAAGGCAAACTGGTGAAGGGTGGAACACATATAGTTCCAGATAATAATCTTGTGTAGAAAACGTCTATGGTTACAAACTGGTGAAGGGTGGAACGCATAGTTACAGATAATAATCTTGTGTAGAAAACGTCTATGGTTACAAACTGGTGAAGGGTGGAACACATATAGTTACAGATAATAATCTTGTGTAGAAAACGTCTATGGTTACAAACTGGTGAAGGGTGGAACACATTTAGTTACAGATAATAATCTTGTGTAGAAAACGTCTATGGTTACGGCAGTAAGATATTTTGGTGACAACAAATGAAGCTAGCTATGAAATGGGTGAAAAGACCTTACAAGTTCAACCTTCAAATTAGGAGCTCCATCTGTGGATGTGACAATTTTTGTAATATATCTTGTTTCTTTACTATATTAATATGGTGGTAGAAATTTGGTGTTTTGTGCTTGGTATCCAAGTAATTGAGTGTGTAGAGAAACAAGCACATATGGAATTTGCTTCTACTCATGCATGTTGAATGATAGAGTATGTGAGCTAATAAGAATTCAATTCAAGTTTAGTTAATGAATGCATTTTCCTATATACTAGGCTATAGCATACATTTACTCCAATGCTCATTCTGAGTTGAAAAATGGTATAACTTGCTTAATATGCTACTGAAAGAGGATTTTCTAATTCACAAACATTTTTTTTAAATGTCAGAGATTGACTCTCTAATTTCTATAAATAGATAAATGAAAAAAGAATCTCATTTGGAGATTTGGAAATTCCAAAAGAATCTCATTTGGAAACTCCAAAATTTCCAATACTTCAAGATCTGATTATTTATACACATTAAAATCATTCTTATTCTTCTAAATAAACCAACAGTATCAAATTTGTATTCTAAATATATGTTTACAGTTTAATTTTTAATATCTTCAATAGCACAAAATGCACTTTATGTTTCAACTCCAATGACAAATCTAGACATAGCCTCCTCCATCAAACGGTCCGGAAACTGCAATTCCATCAAATGGTTTAGAAACTGCAGTTCCTTCAAATGGTTCAAACTTGCATGCGGTTTGGAAACTTTGAAAATGGGAGGGGAAGCAATCAAAGAACCAGGGCCATTGGATGGAGAGCGCCGAGCCGTCGGGTGAGAGATCAAGTGAGTGTAGAGAGCGTCTCCTAACAGTTAGAGCAGGGAGTGTCCCAGCCCCCGGACACCATCCTCGTTGCCTTGGTTGTTTCCGGTTTCAATATCTCAACTTTACCATGTTCAAATACGACCCATACATGTAGAATATTGTGGCTACCAATGGCACCTTCTAACATTTAAGGGTTAACCCCTAAAGGCCCAAGGCATTTTCACACCAAAAACACTTCAAAAGTGCTCATTTAAGTGCAATGAGTAATGAAATAATCAAAAACTTTTGTTTCTAAATCCAACCATAAGATCTAAATTAAGATTTATTAATTAACGTCCTCACAAAAGTTCTTAAACATTGACCGCACGGATTGAAAGATTACAGTATTTGAAGTATAGAAAACCGTTCATTTAATATATTGTGTACAAACACATCGTGCAAAAATAACATCGTGCCAACAGGTGAGAGCGCATAACTAGAGAAAAACCTCGGAGCAATGGTGACTAAACTATCACCGTTGCCTCCGTAAACAACGAAAAAAATGGTTCACAAAACAAACTATCAACCACTCAGCAACCTAGGCTAGGGAAAAAGAAATAAATACCCAGACCACAAAATTTAGTAATTGGTCTACAAGGACCCCTTTACTAATGAACAGGTACAAAACACTTATAACTTACACAATAGTCAAATCCATGCTACTTTTAAAGAATTGAAGCATGATCACGATAAGGTTGTGGTGTGCAACACCTTCACCTCATCACATGGGAGACTCAACTTGAGAAAGATGAGTCTCCTTCAACCACACAAGTGGAGATCATTTGGGCTTCAAGTCCCAAAATGAGGTGTCAAAAGACACCCCTGTTGACCTAGCCATTACACGGCACTAATCCTAATCCTAACCACCAATTAGGACTAAGTTGTACGCCCTCCGGTTACTCCACAATCCCCTAGGTGGTTTCTAATAGGAAACCACCTACACAAACACCTCCATGCGCCAATCCTGACAGTTGTCGTGTACAAAGACATTGTGCAAGATAACATCGTGCCAACAGGTGAGAGCGCATAACTAGAGACAAACTCAGAGCAATGGTGACTAAACTATCATCGTTGAATCCGTAAACATTGAAAACAATAGTTCACAAAACAAACTACCAACCACTCAACAACCTAGGCTAGGAAAAAAGAAATAAATACCTAGACCACAACATTTAGTAATTGGTCTACAAAGATCCCTTTACTCGCCCCCTTTGCCCGTGCTGAAGCCCCTTTCACACCGGCAAACCACACAATTAACGTAAACTAGAGGAACAACCGATCATAAAAACCTCTCAAGTCCAGAGAAATCAAGTCGACTTACAAAAAAGACACTAATAGACCGTGTAGCCAAAGGATAGACAGCATGCAATGAGAGCCCCATCGTTAATCGCCTCCAACACTTTTAATGGCTAGACTTTGTCTACGTAGACTCTCAATGTGCTAAACATAGGCTAAACAATGTGGACACGACCATTGACCCATTGGTATCTCTAGAAGAGGTGGGGTTAGACATTCTAGATGCCACCCCCTAGAACACAAGTCGCAAATGACCATTGAGGTTGCCCATTTGGCACTACCACACAATCGACATCGCAATCCAACAGAGATGTGAAAAGACCAGGGTGTACCGTACCATCAATGTGTGGTAAATAGCAAGGCGCGCAATTGCGCATGTGATCCTTCTCCACCTTACCATCACGACCCTCCCACGGTAACACTTCTGAGTTCTTCACCTCACGAACTCACAAGATCATCCGTCCCGCCGTCACATCCAAGGTGGTGGGCGTTGTTTGCTGCAAATACACATAATCTCCATGAGTAAAACGCTGCACCTGCGGTTGATAGCCTCCTCCCCATATCGTAGCATAGGGCAACGTATCCCGATGTTGAGAAATGGAGAGATTCTCCAATGCCATAGGCATCACCCTTCTAAACAAATCAACACATTGCTCAGACACTTAAGCCCACGTGTCTGGATTGTCCATGCTAGCCAATACGGTATTAGCATTTGCCTGAATGGCCTTCAGAAACACCGGATGCCTTCCAAACAACAAGAAGTAAGGAGAAAAGGACGTCAATGATACTTGCTTACTGAACCGGTAACCCATGGCTATCTACGGTAATTGCAAGTCCAATTCTGGTGATGTCCCTTCTTCAAACTATACTTCTGAAGTCCCCTCTTGACGGTTTGCACCATGCGCACCGCCAATCCATCCGCTTTGGGGTGATCCCTTGAAGTAGTGCGGTGATCTATCATTGCTTGCTCACACAACGTTTGAAATTCACCCAAGAACTCACGTCCTTTGTCTATGAGAAATTTTATCGGAGCTCCAAAGTTACTTAGAACACAATTAAGGAAAGAATAAGCGGCTCCTTCACTAAATTTGTCACGCAAGGCTATCAACTCTATCTATTTCGAGAAGTGTTGAATCATAACTAACACATACTTGTTGTAACGAGGTGTCACTGACAATGGACTTGTAAAGTCTAAGCTCCATCTATATCCCAAGCCCATAATTGGTAATGGTTGCAGTTGTAGCATTGGAGCGTTAAAAGACGCTCGCATACAATCACACAGAATGCACCGGGCCACCAAAGTTTGAACTTGTGATTGCATTCCATGCCACCAATAGTGAAGTTGGAGTAAGCTATAAGTCCTTTGCACTCCAAAGTACCTAAAGTCTTCATGGGTATCCTTGATAAGCTTTACTCTCTCTAATGGAGACGGCACAACCTTCCGAGTACCATCAGACCACATTCTCAAAAGGTGAGTCCCCTCCTACACGAACCGTTTGGCTCGTTGTAAGACTCGATCTCTCTCCTTAGCGGACAATGTGGCCACCGCTTCTCCGGTGTCACCTCCATGCATCGCCAACACACTTAAAAAGGCCGAACAATGCCAACATGGCAACGGATCGGCCTCATCCTCTCCGTGCCAACTAGCGCCCATAGCATCCGATTGGTTTGGAATTAGATTGCGGCTAAGGCCGTTGGCATCCATATTCACCAATCCCACCCTGTACACTACCTTGAAGTTGTATTCCATCAACATCAAGGCCTATCGCGCTAGTTTCCCGGTTAGTTTGTCAGACTCCGTCAACCACTTTTAAGGTTGATGATCCGTATCCAACAGAAACTTATTATCATAAAGGTAACATAAAAAATGACCAATTGCCCATATCGCGGCCAAACATTTCCCTTCATACGAGCTATATTGAGCCTCCGCCTTGTTGTTGGACCAACTGGCGTATGCAATCATAAACTCCTTCCCGTCGTCATCCATTTGCGTCCACATCGCGCCGATTTTCAATGCACTCCAATCCGTATTTAGCTGGTATGTCCTTCATACTATCGGCCTTCGAAGTATAGGTGCCGATGACAAGCGGTCCTTCAACTCTTGAAAGGCAGCCTCTTGCTCATCTCCCCAAATTTAAGGTTGATCATTCCTTGTCAAAATGGTCAATGGCTTAGCAATAGTACAGAAAGTCTTTACAAACGTTCTATAGTAGTTATACAACTCCAAGAATGCACGTGGCCTACTAACATCCTTTGGTCTAGGAATAGACATTACTTCTTCAATTTTGCTAGCTACCACACCCAATCCACTTGGATATATCATGTGGCCTAAATACTCGATGCGGTCAAAGTAGAATTTGCACTTACTAGGGTGCAACTTCAAACCATAGAGCCTCAATCTAGCAAACACTTCCATCAAGTGTAGCCAATGCTGCCTTCGATTCTTGCTAAAGACAACGATGTCGTCAATGTAGCACCTCACAAAATCCAAACCCGAGAATACTCAGCCCATAACCCTCCAGAATTTGGCAGGCGCATTCTTCAATCCAAATGGTAAGAACTTCCATTAGAACAACCGGTCCTTCCTATCTTTGTCAATGCCCCAGAACGTTGTCTTCTTCTAGTCCTCCTCTCTCAGTCCAATCTGGTGGTACCCAGACCGCAAGTCCAACGGACTGAACACTTTGGCGGAACCAATAGCCTTAAAGTTCTCCTCCGGCGTTGGCATCGCATAACGATCCAACTTGGTGAATTTATTAATCCTCCTGTAATCCTCGCACGTCTTTTCTCCATCCAATTACCATAGATATCTTTCTTGGATGGCATAGCCGTCGCCGATGCATACTCACAATCCGGTGGAACCAACTCCACTAGCCTTGCAGCTACCAACTCCTTCGTACAAGCTCGTATCATCCTCCGTTCAACATTGCTATACTTGTATGGTTTTTGGTATATTGATGTTTTGTCCATTAAGTCAATACGTACTTCTTTCTTCTTCAACACTACAAGATCTTCCAGACTAAAGACAAAACAATCCATGTACTCTTTGAGGAACTCATGTTCCTCTTCCTCAATTGCTCCATCCGCCAGGCCTATTGTTGGTTTCCAAGTATCTTTGGTCAACGCCACCTTTGGTTCCTTTGGAGCAAGATTTTCCCTCTTTGGTTGCTATTGAATGCCAAATGGAGGAAGCTCTTCTTCCTCTATCTCCATCATGCTTCCAAGTCTTTCCAATTGGCTTAGTTTATCAATCTCCTCCATTTGGTGATCTATGTGATCTATCATAACACCTCCCCACAACTTCCTCGAAGTCCTTCTTTTGGTGGGCCAATCCCCTACTTTGGCTCCAATCCTCCAATTCATGGTGAGGATCCTCAATCTCGGGCGTCGCGAATAGATTTGCGGTACCCCACATGATCCATGAGTGAAGTGCCGAGGCCCTCTCGCCTCCAACCACTTTGCCC
This sequence comes from Bryoerythrophyllum caledonicum, assembly GCA_963971425.1. NCBI lineage: Eukaryota > Viridiplantae > Streptophyta > Bryopsida > Pottiales > Pottiaceae > Bryoerythrophyllum > Bryoerythrophyllum caledonicum. The sequence goes on from OZ020515.1 coordinate 28,342,137, forward strand.
TTCACCCCGACAGAAACAAATGGTTCTCCGGCCGCCCGCAAGTCGTAAGTCGCCATGTAACCGGTAAAACTAGAAGCTAACCGATTTTGTTCTGCCACTAGCAACAAAATGATCTTGGTCAAGCAATTTAAATCCATTGTTTGCCCAAGTAAAAATCGCCGTTGTTGCTTCGAAATCCCGGACGCATTGGTAGTGCCCGTGGGAAATCCTATGGCTCTCTCCCATTCATCTGCATTGGACTCCACCATCTCTTGAAATAAAGAATTCTAAACAAGGCCAGGGCCGTTATTCTTAAGGCATACGACTTAACAAAACTTACCAATGTCGGCAATGACCTATGTGGTTCTCCCTTGCGGTTAACCACCGCCAAAGGTGTTTCGTCGTCATGGTAAACGTGCTGCAGTACCCTGTGAGGATCCAAAATATCACTCACATAGACATCCGGCCTTTTAATACGACCCACGGCAGACTGTAGCAACTCTTGAGGTGCCATATACGTCCATCACAAGCGTGGGCGATGTGCTCACAATCCCACCGCAGTCGCATCCAACAATACAGGCAAACCTAGAGTCTGGTGTATGCGATGCATGCCCTCCAATGTCCTCAACCTCGAGCTACTTACCACTGGTACATTCTCCATGATGTAATCTGGTGGTCGCTTTTGAGATGTCTAAAGCAAACGCAATACGCGGATCATATCATGAAACCGCAAAGAACAAGTATCTTTCAACCCGTTCTAATGTCCACCCATCGACAATCCTTGACATGACCATCCTGCAATGACAAGGTTCACATGGCCAACACGGTGAATTTCCTTTGCTAAAAGAAAAACAATATCATCAACTAGTGTGGAAAATGAAGTCTTGATGGCATTAGTGGCCAACAGGTTCAAGAATTGGTTCCTCAATCGTCGTGAATGCCACTTAGCGACTTGCCTTGCTACCTCATCAACATCTGCGTAGTTGTAGCATTTGACCTTAATCCCCACTTGCAGCACTGTCGCCAAGCCACTTCCAATCCTGCCGAATAACTTCAACATCACAATATCATCCTCTACTGTTTTCCAGTAAATTGTGGAAGTATCTAGAGGTGGTCATAATTCTTGGTCCACTCTCGAGTCATCTTCCACTTGTGGGAGCATCGAATGCTGCCAAGCATCTTCGATGACTTGTTCAGCATCCTTTTGAAGCTGAGTCGTGGTCCTCCACACTGCTTCAACGTCAGGTTGGCACACCTCCGTGTCTCCACCACTTGTGTCATCGACATGGGCATCCACCTCATTTAGTGTAGGGGTAGGCATAGAGAAATGATCAAAATCCTCGTGAAACCATGGTGGTCTCACATCCATACCCCCAAAAAGGGAAACACATCCGCAAAGTTGTCATTCAGAACTTGAACAAAACGAGTTGGCAGTTGGGCCTTTCGCCCATCTCTTGCTTGATATCCTGGTCTATAACTTGCAGTTTCCTCCCAGAAATCCAAAGTGAACCCCATGGAGTATAGCACTTCCGAGCCCGCCAAGACATCGTATGACTTGGCCACCATGACTATAACTTTCACCTTCATGAAGCTTGCATCCTCGACATCATCTTCGTTGAGTCGCAACATCAACTCAAATATTGTGATGCCTGTAGCGTGTTCTATACCCCCCGCAGATGTGCTAATTGTCCATGGACACTTCTCCAAAATGTCGCCAGTCAAAGATAACCCCTCAATGACAGATGCTTCCAACATCAACGGTTGAGCTCCTAAATCCAAAAGCACTCGTCGAGGTACAAAAACCCTACCCTTGGGACCAACAAGTTGAAATATCCCGTGAGAGTTGTCAACCACTACCACACCAAGTGTAATGCATGACCTTTCCATTGCAGGTCTAGCGGCCATGGTCTTGACACGCATGGCTGCTGAAAGCAGCCCCTCCACGTTGTCCTCATGCCTCTCATCTGCCTCTTCCTCAATCACTTCTATCTTCAAAGCATTGACACTTGTGGAGTTATCCAACTCACACATCGTGGCCGCCATATTAAAGACTGCTGCCAAACTGAACCTCTTTTGTGACATCAACTTCGCAGAAAACAGTAAAGCTTGACAAAGCATATTTGCCGCTTCGGTTACCACTGCTTCCGATGGCTCTTCAACCCTGATCATAGGACGTTGTGTAGGCGCCCCCTATCAAATTGAAGGTACCATGGAAGATGTTGGCACCATCTCCTCCAATGTGAAGTTCTATGGCAATCAAACTTGCTGGTTGTCCTTCCCATGTTGAGGATCTAGAATAGCGTTTGCTCCACGAGGTGTCTCCTTGATCACCGGTGTTTGGCTCCGTGTGAGGGCATAAGCCTCCTGCATGCCATCCGTGGTAGCAAGTGCCATACCACTCAACGTGTAACCCTCAAAATCATCATCATCGGGTCTAAATCCGCCCCTAGCATGAAAACTAGGGGTGACTTGAGGCTTCACATTCATTGAAGCGGAGTTTGCTTTCATGGCCTCCATCTTAGCCTCCAATTCTGTGAGCTTGGCCTTCCAATTCTTCTTCTCCCCTCCAGAGACCTTCAATTCCTTGTGCTTGCCTCTTATCTTGCCTCATTTTCCTCTAGAAGGCTTCAACTCTAGGTGAAGCTTCCAACACTTAGCCTCGTAATGCCCCTTGGCACCGCAACCGGAGGAAAAATCCACCCGCTTGACGGTTAGAGGATTTGCATTCCTTGCAATCCTTTCTCGAATGCTCTTGTTTGCCACACCCCAAGCACTATGCCTCAGTTTCAATGGCATAGGAGGGAATAACAACCTTGGTCACCTTTGTCTTCTTGGGGACCTTCTCTTCACGTTTGGCAATTTTCATGGCCGCTTTCTCCCCCAGTACATTGATCTCAATATGCTCTGAAGTCTCGAATACAAATTGCAAGGTCGGTGGCTCATCCAATTGCAATGCCTCATTATAAAGTAAGGTTTTTAGCTCCTTCTCTAGGATATTATATCAATGATGCACCGCCTGTTGCTCCGTGACTCCATGAATAATATAGACCAGTCTTGGCAATCTCGTATGAGCTTCTGGCAAGGATTCATCCCCTCCTCGCGCAAAAGACCTCAACACTTTTATCTTGTCCGCCCATTAACCCTGGTAGTCTCGGCGAAGCTGTATGAAGAACATGGCTATAGGATTGAATGGACGTGGGATGGCCACCATATCCACTGGTTAATTCATCTCCCCAGCACCACTTGTGACCTCCTCTTGTTTTTCCTTGGCCACAAGTGATGGTACACTTGGTTCTCCACCGAAAACATCCGCATAATTTGGTGGGTAGAAATTATTAGAGATTAGAGTTTCTTGTTGTTAATATGATATCGTAAATAATTGAGGTAGATTTAGAAGGGAAAGTAAATGGGAGAAAATGGAGAGAGGTGATAGGAACCTAAAGTAGTCTTATAGGTATTGGAAAAGGTTGTTACCAATCGGTACTATAAATGAAGGCCTTCAAAAGAAGCGATTTGACAGGACATCCCCCACGCTTGGACATACCAGGTGGGGGATGAGGTAGTGGGGCCAAAACTTGGCCCCTATTTTTTTTTTGAATGGGGCCCTAAATTTAGTCAGAGGGGGACCTACAGACTAAATTGCGGCCGTAGGCCCCAATTTTGTAAAAAAAATCCAAAAAAAGCCTCTGACCCCCTCCCCCCCAAATGGAAGGGCCAGAAAAATGAACCCATGCAATTAAGACGGGGGCCCACCTCGGGTAAGTCCGAGCGTGGGGGACGTCCTGTCCACGCCCAAAAGAAAGCCATATGTCACTCCAAGCATTGTTTGTAATACCATGTGTGTTTCATTTGTTTATGCAATCATTTCTCTACTTCTTTTGAACCTCAATAGGCTATGGGCTCACTCATGTGAGTTGCGTGTGTAGAGTTTTGATGCAAATTGGTTAGGAGAAAATCTTGAGAGTCTTGAGTGTTGGAGGTGCACAAGATCCAATTTTAAGCATTGGAGGTTTACAAAAATTGACTCAAGGTTGCTGAAGAAGTAGAGGTGCACAAGGTTCAATTTGAAGCATTGGAGGCGCACAAGTGTTGATTTTAAGGCCGTTGAAAGCATTGGAGGTGATTGAAGTCAACCAAAGGAGTTTCTAGGAGCATTGGAGGTGATTGAAGACGACCCAAGGAGTTTTTTGGAGCATTGGAGGTGCACATTCAAGGGTGTCGACTTTGTAAGTGTTTACATTTGCACTATTGGACTTTGTCCATACACATAGTACACAATTCATATGGGTAGCCTTGAAATTTGAGTGTTCTAGGTGTGTGCGCGTTGCCCATACACTTATTACATAATCAATATGGGTAGCTACTAGCCCTGAAATTTTGGTGTTGAATGTGTATAAGTGCACATTGGAGCGTAAAAACGGCTCATTTGAGTTATTGAGGTGCACTAGTACACATTGGAAGTTAGGAGTTAATGTTGAAGTGCAAATATGACAACATATGATGGCAAAAGCGCTAGAGTCATTGACAAGTTCAAAGGTGAGAATTTCAATCTTTGGAAGTTCAAGATAGAGATGGTATTGGCATCCATGGACCTTTGGAAGATTGTGGATGATTCCGAGGAGCCTCTATCCGAAGACAATGATCCAAAGGTGAAGAAGGACTATAGTTGGCGCGTGAAGAAGGCCATGTCCGTCATTGGCCTCAACTTGGTGGACAACCAATTTGCCCACATCAAGACTTCCAAAGGACTTGCGGAATTATGGAAGACTCTGTGCAACATCCACAAAACAAGGAGCTTGTCCAACATCCTCTTCATTCGCCGGAAGTTCTTCACAATCAAGATGTAAGAGGGAGATGATTTATTGAATCATGTCAACGAAGTGAAGGCACTTGCGGATCAACTTACTTGCTTGAATGTCGAGATGAGAGATGAAGATTTGGTCATGACCTTGTTTGAGAGTTTACCGCCTTCATATGAACACTTGCTCACGGCATTGGAGACCTTGGCAATGAAAGAGCTCACCATGGAGTTTGTGACAGCGCGATTTATGCACAAAGTATCCAAGCACAAGGAGAAGGAGCCCAATGGCAACGATGCAGCCTTGATATCAAAACAAAACAAGTGGGGAGGCTCTTCTTCAACATGTGGCAAGCCCAAGGTATGTTAAAATTGCGGCAAACGAGGCATTATTGCACGAAATTGCTTCGAGCCAAAGAAGTGGGAGCGGGACAACGCGAACCAAGCAAAGGAGAAGGAGAACGCCAATCATGCGAAGGAGGAAGATGACTATGCATTTGCAACTCAAGGTAGAATACATTCCAAGTTCATATGTAAGTGGATCATGGATTTTGGCCCTACAAAACACATGACACTTCATAAGGCAGCATTTGACACGTATGAGATAGTTACTTCACGGAATGTGCATTTGGGTGATGATAGTGTTGTGGAGGCCGTTGGTGTCGGATCTATTGTTGTCGAAGTCCTTGTGAGGGATTGCTCTAAGAGGTTTACAGTCAAGGACATTTCCCATGTGCCCAAGTTGCAAACAAACTTACTCTCGGTAAGGAAAGTTGTAACAAGTAGAATGACTGTGCAATTCAACGTGGATGGATGTGTGTTGAGGGCACCAAACAAGGATGTTCTTGTGGTAGCACCTTCTAAAGGCAATTTTTATCAAGCAACTTTCATGAAAATGTTTGAGGCAGATGCGGCCGACATGGCACAATCATCAACCAAGAGCGGTGCATTGGAGCTTTGGCATTGTCGTCTTGGTCATTTGAACGTGAGAAGTGTGCATTTACTTGAAAGCACGGTAAGTGGCATGACTCTTGGCAAGGATGAATTATCAATGTCATTTTGTGAAGGATGCGTGCAAGGAAAACAACATAGGGCACCACTTTCGAAGGATGGAGCAACGCGTGCAACAAAGCCTTTGGAGATTGTGCATTCGGATGTGTACGGCCCTATGAGGACCACTTCTATAGATGGTGCAAGGTATTTTGTGACCTTCATTGATGACTTTTCGAGGAGGGTGTGGGTGTACATCTTAAAGACAAAGTGGGAATGTCTTGAGAAATTCAAGGAGTTCAAGGTCCTTGCGGAGAAGCAATCGGAGCACAAGATCAAGGTGTTTCGATCGGACAATGGTGGAGAGTTCACATCCAAAGGCTTTTGAAGTTTCTTGAAGAAACATGGCATTGAAAGGCACACGTCAATACCTTATACGCCAGAGAAAAATGGAGTTGCGGAGCGTGCAAATCGTACCATAGTTAAAATGGCGAGGAACATGATCTGTGCACAATACCTAAAGCTTGAATTTTGGACGGAAGCGGTGGTCAATGCGGTCTACATCCGCAATCGATGTCCAACGAGGGCTCTCGCCACCATCACACCCTAAGAAGCTTAGAGTGGCTCCAAGCCATGCATTGCGCATATGCGTGTGTTTGGATGCATTCCATATGCGATGGTGCCAGATAGAAAGAGGGGTAAGCTTGATGTAAAAGGTACAAAATGTTTGTTTCTTGGCTATTGTGAGGGCACTTAGGCATATCGGCTCATGTGGATTGAGATGAAGAAGATTATTAAGAGTCGTAATGTAGTATGTGTTGAAGATACTACTAGTATTGGTGATGTTTTGGAGATGAGTCCAAGTGGGAGATTCGAGATCTCTACCCTGGTGGACCAATCTTTGAAACCACCATCCTTGAAAGATTGATATGGCGATACCAAGAAAGAAGAGAGATTGGATGCCGAAGAAGGAGGTGTAGCATCTTCATCAACACTTTCACCAAATGATGAGGACTTGGGGAACTTACAAGAGCCGAGGTATTTAAGAAGAGAGCATCGCCCGCTTGGTGAATGGTAGAAGAGCCATATTTTGCCTCAACATGAGATAGAGCGTGCCAATATGACGTCATTGGAGGATCCTTTAAACATATGTGAGGCTATGCAATCCAAGGATGCAAGCAAGTGGGAGTCGGCCATGTAAGAGGAATAAGACTCGCTCATGGCAAATGGCATGTGGAAGTTGACTCCTCTTCCAAAGGATCTCAAGAGCGTTAGATACAAGTGGGTGTTTTATACGAAGAAGGATGCTTCGGGTCGAGGGGTGCGCCACAAGGCAAGATTAGTTGCCAAGGGGTAGTTTCAAGTTGCGGGAGTAGACTTTCTTGAGACATTTGCTCCCGTTGCCAAGTTCACCACCATTTGGTGCATTCTTGCACTTGGGGCGGCCTTGGACTTGGAGATCCACTAAATTAATGTAAAGACAACATTCTTAAATGGTGAGTTGGAGGAAGACATTTACATGGACCAACCCCAAGGTTTTGAACAAGAAAACTTTGATCATCTTGTGTGCAAGTTCAAGAAGCCATTGTATAGACTCAAGCAATCACAAAGAGCATGGTACCAACGCATCGATGCTTTCTTCACCAAGGAAGGTTTTACAAGGAGCGAAGCGGACCATTCCTTATACATTAAGCAAACGGGTGAGTACTTGGTGATAGTCCTCATCTATATGGATGACTTGATCATCTTGGCTAGCTTTTTGGCTAAGTCGGCGGAGCTCAAAGATAAGCTCAACACGGAATTTGAGATGAGCAATCTTGGTGAGTTAAAGTTTTGCCTTAATGTGGAATTTGTCAGAGACTGCAAGGCACGCACCATCACTATGAGCCAAAAGAAGTATGTTGAGGAGGTGCTCAAACGCTTCAGCAGGAGGGGTACAAGCCCATTGGTACTCCTCTTGATGTGAATATCAAGTTATTGAAGCTTTTGGAAAAGAATTTGAGGCAATTCAAGGTGAGATGGAAGGCGCGCCATACAACAGTGAAATTGGATCCTTGATGTATGTCATGGTAGGCACACGGCCTGACCTTACTTCTGCGGTGAGCAGGGTGAACCAATTCATGTCTAGGGCCGGTCCGACACATTGGAGTGCCGTGAAGTGCATCATGCAATACCTGCAAGGCACTATAGACCACAAATTGTGCCTTGGAGGTAAGGACATTGCTTTGAGAGGGTATTGCAATGTAGATTGGGCCGGAGATGCGAACGAGCGTCGTTCGACAACGGGGTATGTGTTCTTTGTTGGACTTGGTGCCATCTCATGGAATTGCAAGAGGCAACCAACCATTGTCTTGTCCACGACGGAGGCGGAGTGCATGGCAACTAGCTAAAGTATGAAGGAGGTCATTTGGCTTCGCAAGTTCTTGGCGGATGTGGGATTTGTTCAAGAAGGAGCAACGACCATCATGTGCGACAACCAAGGGTGTATAGCTCTTGCAATGAACCCCACACACCACTCACGCACAAATCACATTGATGTGCAACATCACTTTATTCGCGAGAAGTTGGAGAGTGGCGAGATAAGCTTGAAGTATTGTTCAACGGAAGACATGGTAGCGGATGTATTGACAAAAGCACCTTCAAAATAGCGGCATCAAAGGTTAATGAAGGCAATGAGATTGCGAGAACGTAACTACTCGCAAAGTGGGAGTGTTAGAGATTAGAGTTGCTCGTTGTTATTATGGTATTGTAAATAATTAAGGTAGATTTAGAAGGGAAAGTAAATGGGAGAAAATGGAGAGAGGTGATACGAATCTAAAGTAGTCTCATATGTATTGGCAAAGGTTGTTACCAATTGGTACTATAAGTAAAGGCCTTCGAAAGAAGGCCATATCTCATCCCAAGTATTGTTTGTAATACCTTGTGTGTTTCATTTGCTTATGCAATCATTTCTCTACTTACTTTGAATCTTAATAGAAATCTCTCCACGCCAAGACTTCTGCGATAGGAGCCTCCTTGAATTCTCCATAATCTGCTAACGGAGCCCCCTCCAAACACCCAAACAAGGCCCTCCACACCATGTACGAATTGAGTTGGAGTTACGGGACTTCTCGAGTTAACACCACATGGTAAACTCCCTCTTGAAGTCATTGACCTCGATGGAGCCCATGGCATCCGAGAATTTCTATACCCCACGCTCTCCACCTCCATATGGTGAAGCCATGTCTTCCCAATCAAAATATGATTAATGTGGCCACTTGAGTAGATTTGATTCTACAACACTCACGTCAGGCTCGCCAAAAGGTTCTTCCTTCTCTACTACCGGTTGGACTATATCGTCCTCTTCTTTCGATTGAGTAACGACTTCCTCTACCACTCTCTCACGAACACCTTCCACAAAAGGGATGTTACTCCGAGTGAAACCGGGCCCGTTTCACGTCTCTAGATTGAGAATTGGATGGCTTAATCAAAGAAGCGTCATGCTTCATAGGCACCCTTCATCTCCGAAGCGTAGATAGTCGGTGGTACTTCCCAATCAAGTAGCTCCAAGGTGAGTGTGTCCCACACACTGTTGGCACGCTCTCGCAATGTACCCACTTCCCACTGCCACATAGTTTGAAAGAGGAACCCTTCATTCTCAAACTTTGTGAATATGAGAGACAATGTAGGCAAGTGGTTCCCTCGGCGGAAATCTTCCACCTCCACGGTGTGCCCTGATCCAACGTTCTTTAGGACAACGACCTTCTCTTCAACTACAAGATCTACGGCTTCAACTTGGCCCCTCGCACGACAAGGAGGTACTCGCACACCCTCCTTGGCCTGAAGTGCTCGGACTTTGCACACAGCACCAAGTGAAGTCCAATACTTGATGGATTCTTCGCTCAACGTCTTTGTACCAAGCTTGCGCGAATCCTAGGGCCCGATGTAGGACTTGGCTATGGGGGATAGCTCAAAATTGCCACTACTATAACTCGCCTTGGAAGGTGAAGCTTTCACTTACAAATTTTGAAGGCACGAAATCAAATGACTGAATATCTCAGTGTTAATCTCTATCTTAGAGGTACTAGATTCTTTTTATTTCTTCTTGCTACCACCACTATCCATGTCCCATAAGTTCAGTACAATCCACACTTTTTATGTGATTGCATGAAGTGGGCTCACAATGGATTTTAAACCTAATTTTAGAAGGGAAATACTAGAATTCAATCACTTTTCACTATTTAAATGTGCAATTCTCAACTCATGTAATGCACACAATGTTGATTTTGCACCATTTAAATGAAAACAACCCTAAGTCAATCATCTCCACTACCTAAATTCCCAATGGAAGTGCAAGAGAAAAGTGACAATGTCACTCACCGTCCCATGCTCCCATCAGTCACTCCCCTAGAGATGGTAAAGAGTAAGAAGAGGGTGACCATGGCATCCACTATCCCACACATTCACCGTACACACTCAGAAACATACGATGCATCATATAAGTAGATCACTCCTCCAAGCAACCGACTATCTCCTCTCAACACGGGTTTGGATACGTTACCTTGTCGAAGTCATCATGCGCCTCCGGATAGCTAAATTTACCACCGGATAGCTATGGAGAAAATCCTAAATCCACTCTATGCCTCAAAATGCCACATGCACGAAAAGATGCACCACATAGCAAACGAAGACAACGCTTCCACACAACAAGTACATAATACATACTGACACCGGAGAGTCACCGACTGGTATTTAGGACCTCCCTATCGATGTTGTTTCATCGACAATCCCCTTCATCGTACAAGTTAGCTTCTTCCAAGAGCGAGTTCTTTTCAAACGTCAATTGAGTACCTTAGCCCTACAGCCACGCTGCAACCGCCATGGACAGCTCCGTGTTCACAATCAGGTATTGTTGCCCGCCTTAGAACTGCTCTTCGCACGTCATGGAACCTTCCTTGCACAATAGTCACCTCGTTGGCCACTCGCTTCTTTGTAACCTCGGGCTCCTCCTTGTTGTGAATTATTACAACATTTCCTTACAGATTCCAGAAACAAAACCCAGAACATCTTGCCCAAGCCCCATCTACTTGCAACAACAAAGTCGCTGAATAGAAACTTGGATTCAGCCTCAAAGCTCTCGGCTGCTCTGGTAAGCTGCAGGCACTTCACCAGGAACAGAAATCCCTTTCGGCTAAAGAATCTCGCAAGCTCTACTTCGAGCACCTTAGGCGTATGTTGGGCAAAAGCAAAACAGCATCGGCGCCATAAATGGATGGCGTCCTCTGCGCAAGCGCTTGCCGCACCAACTCTTGCATTCCTACGCACCTGCGTAACTTAGAACTTTGCAGGAATTGAATATCCTGACTTGTCGAACTCTGCCTTCATCGGGAAGACTTTGTCCCTCCCGCGCGCTACCTCCTTCTGCTGTTGTCTCCCGCTCAACTGCAGTTGTCAGCAATGGCCAATGATATGGACTGGCAAGTTCATAGTCGAGTAGGGTTTCAAGCAGAAAAGGAGAGAGGCGCCAAATTTTGCTTTAGTGCCCACCATGTGTGCTCAACCCTGTCCTCACAACAGCCATTACCAAGAGTGTCTGAACAAGCAGTAGGAAGCGGCAGAAGAAGAGGCTGCAGTCTTGCACGCCATCCAACCTCTCTCAAATGGACAATGGCAGAGAGAGACCGCTGCTGCACAGCCCTACTCAGGTGTACCAAAACGCTACGAACTGAGAGAGACGCAACCATCTAAAACCCTGGTCCACGGTACAGGAACCATCCTTCAATCCCGAGATCACACACAACACCCAACTATACTTGACTCTGCTCTTTGCATGCCTGAACAACCGAGGCGGCCACGTCCCGGGAGCAATCACTGTGTTCAACGTGGCCCTGTCCGGCGCGCCCACGAAATATCGCCTCCCATTGCACCCCTTGCTCCTTGCACTCGATCCTGACGCCGCGCAATGCACGTCCTCGCCATCGTCTCACTCTCCGCAACGAGTCCCCACAAGACCAGCTCGTCCAAACGCCCCAGCACCTCCTGCCTTGATTGCTAGGTGGCCTCAACACTCTTCTCCGCCACCGTCGTGCCGTCTCTTCTCGTACGAGCAAGTTCTCCACGGATTGATAGACCGTCTGAGTGTATTCCGGGTCGTGAGCAGCTTTGCAAATTCCTAGAAGGGCGTCTGCGTGGGCCTCCACGGAAACACAAGGCTTGTTGTCTGTCATAATTTGCAAGGTAACACTTAAGGAAGAAAATCCATTAGATGTGTCATAGTATCATGATTACACCCATTGTCACACGTGATATGATATTTCTCAAGTAACAAACAAGTGCAAAACACTCGCAACTTACATGATAGTCAAGTCCATGCTGCTCTTGAAGAGTTGAAGCATGTTCACGATAAGGTTGTGGTGTGCAACACCTTCACCTCATCACGTGGGAGACTCAATTTGAGAAAGATGAGTCTCCCTCAACCACACACGTGGTGGTCATTTGGGCTCCAAGTCCCAAAATAAGGTGTCAAAAGACACTACCGTTGACCTAGCCGTCACACGGCACTAACCCTAACCCTAATCACCAATTAGAGCTAAGCTACACGCCTTCCGGTAACTCCGCAACTCCCTAGGTCACAGGTGGTTTCTAACCGGAAGCCACCTATACAAATACTTCCATGCGCGGATCCCAACATCTTTAGTCTTGCCTCTACCATGTTTTTTACTTCGTCATGCATGATGGGGTTTTTAGGAGTCTCAAAGTAAATAACAACATGGAAATCGAGGAACAAACATTAGTTTTCACTAGTCTTGACGTCGAAGGACACTTGCGTGGCGTAAAAGTGTTGTCCTACCACGCCATTTTTTGTCATGGGATAGAGTACTTGCGGGATTCTCGGGAAGGCAACCCTAGCATTGCAAACTTCCTTGGCTTCCTCCAGCTTGAAGCCTCTTGCGACCATGTCCTCGGCTGACTCTCCACTGTAGAGCTCTTCGGCTCCTTCCTCCACTACCAAGGTTTCCATGGCTTGGAAACCGAGCCAAAACTTGAATTTAGTGAGTTCCGGGTCTTGGAGTGTCTTACCTTTTATTTCCAAGGAGACCTAACTTTTCTTGGTGCTACTAGCTTCTTCGGCACTCTTCCTAGTTGTCTTTCCACTAGGAGTTTTAGTGGGGCTTTTCTCTAGAGACTCCACGTCTATGCTGGTTGCAAGTTGCATTCTAGCACTTCCTGACATGTTAGATAATTTGGAAACAAGGGGCTGCAATGTGTAACGTACCTGTTGTGTTTGTTGCATGTGCTGGTAGTAACAGTAGGGGGACTGTGAGTTAAGAGTGTTAAATTTGAAAAATAAGTAGGGGAATTTTGAGAGACTTACCTGTGCTATGCCCGATGAACGGGGCGGGAGGTCACTGTTGTGGTGATAGAGGAGAAGATTCCGACTAGGATGATGGGCTGGGGCGGGCCTAGCCTTGGCAGTCTTGCGTTGATCTGGTTGTGTGATGGTAAGGCTTCTGTAACCACACGAACAAATTGGGGTACCGTTTTCTGCTCACACCGATTCGGCTTTCTCTTGTACAGTCTACTTTATGATGGGAGGCAAGGCACAAGCACTGGACTCCTTATCGAACAGCAAAGTCTTTGTGCAGGTTTCCTGCTCTGTGTACATATGTAAGGGTGTGTACACACGATGGTGTGGGAGCAGGGACGGCGGTCGGGAGCAGCTGTCTTGGTGGTGCCTCCAAGTGTGCTTCTCCGTCCTTGTTGTTCCACTCTTGTGTCTCTAATTCTTGTAATGCTTGGTGTCTTCTTCTGTGGTTCTAGGATGTGATCCCGAGTGTGCTCTTTGTCGTCCCAATTTCTCCGAGTTGCTTGGCCTGTGGTCCTAAATGTCTCTCTAGTGGCGTGGTCCGCTTGTGCACCGCTTGCAGGTTGAACTGTGCCGAGCTTGAAGAATATTTGAGGATGTTCTGCTGTTGGATATGGACGGTTCTTCCAATAATAGGAGTTGTTGGCTGGCGTTTGTGAGGGGCTTCAAGTGCTCTGCTTATGTGGGTAGGTATACTTTGTCGATGTGTTGCCTTGGTCTTTGTCTTTCTGGGTAACCAAAGGTCTACTTTGATCTATGCATAAGTAAATCCCTCGCAGCTCCAGTTGAGGTTCTTTTTTTTTTTTGTTGGTGACGATGTTATATGTGCTTGGGTTGCGGCCTGATGCTGATCTTGACGTGGTTTGCTTGGTGGATGTGTGGGCCTTGTGTAGGTCTTGCGTTAGCTCCTGCGTGTAGGCTTGCAGGCTATGTTGCACCCCAGTGGTTGCTGCTGCAGTTTTGATGATAAACGGACAGCGCTTTCGTCCTGAACTAGCACTTCCGAACCTGGTGAGATAATGTCTGCTATCTAATTTGTTTGTGTTGTGGGTCGCTTTTTTAGAGAATGAGAATGTTGTTAAGGTAATGGTTTTATAGGGTCGTTTTTCTACCTTACTGTAATACAAAATGCAGTACCAATAAATGCAAAGACAAAACTGAGAGAAAAAAGGGGGGAGATGTGGCTTGGTTTTGGTGGTTTTGTTGGTGTCGAGTATTGTACCTAGATCTGGTGGTCAGCCTTTCCCAACACTACGTATCGCTTCCTAAGTCTTCCCAAAAACTTAGCTCAAAGAGAAAGCGAGGGCTTACAGCAAGTCCAACAACCTCTTGCTACTCGTAGTCTCTTGGAACTAAGGCTAAGTCCTCATGCCTCCCCTCACCACAATTCACGGAGCTCTAGCAATCCATCTCTCGAGCCCTATGGCTGCCCTGTAAAATAAAGACTTCTAGGAAACAGCTTTTGAAAAGATGAGAATGCATATCCAAGAGCATTATCAATGTCATAGGGGTGTTTGAAGCCAATTTCTAAACCAATTGCCAAGTCATCCAACAATCAACCACTAATCAAAATCGATAATATTGGCATTCAATAAATATATCCAACAATCTATAGAATGTTTTGTATATCCCTATTATATTTTCATATTTTTTACTTATATTTATAGCAATTATCTTTTGATTGAATTAAACATTAAGCTTTATGATACAATTAAGGCACTACGTGAATTGACCACTTTCACTAATAAAAATACAATTTTAGATATGAAAACATCAGTGAAACAAGACTTTCAAAATGCCAATAGGAATATTGAGTTAGGTAAACATCAAGCTACACTGAGAAATGACTTCCTAAATTACTATTGCAAACCACCCGAGAATGACCTTTACAAAAGCATTTGTTACAACAGCATGTTCCTTCTACAACAAAGTTATTGAAACATATGTTATTTAATCCTTAAAGGACCAAGTGTCTCCTCGGAAGATAATTTTCTCAATTTGACTTCAACTATCTTTCAATTTGTACTAGCAAAATTCACAATATTTAAACCACATCATCTCATATAAGTTGAGAAGGTCCTACAATTACATTCTCAAAAAGTTCATCTTGGCAGTTTATAATTAATGGAGTAGGGATTCCTTTGAGATGCCTTTGTCTTTTAGGAGTTAACCCTTAAATGTTAGAAGGTGCCACTGTCGGCTACAATATTCTACATGTATAGTGTTGTATTTAAACTTGTCCAGTGGGCATTTGAGTGATGGTGGTACAAACAGACACTTTATTCACGCAGGTCACCTTTGGTGACCGGTGTTCTTATTATTGTATTTAAACATGATGAGGTTGAGATATTGAAATGACCTCCAAATGAAAGATGTAGGATAAAGGATCTTTAATCCAAAGGTGTAAGTCTTGCTAAACTTTGATATTTTTTTTAATTCTATAATGTAAAATATGTGCTTGTACATATGGTTCCCAACTAACGTTTAACCCGTAGATTTTTGTGACAATTTCACACCAAAAACACTTCAAAATTGTTGATTCTAGTGCATTATGTAAGAAAGGAAAGAACTTTTTTATTTCCAATTATGATTGTAGGATCTCAATTAAGGTTTATTAAGCAACATACTCACATAATTATCATAAACTTTGAGCCTGCGGATTGATAGATTAGCAAACTATACGGTTTGAAGTAGATAAAACTACTCATTTTCTTCCTTGTGTTGAGAGGATCAACATAACTTGACTTCACTTGGTGTGATATTTTTGCACTACACAAGGTCTAAATTCATTACCATCATGTTGAGCATGATATTAGTTCCTCAAACACCAATTTTTGAGGTAGGTAAGGAATGTAGCATATTCAAAACAATTGTGCAAGTAGTAGAGGTTCAAAAACTGCCACTTCACGTTTTAATCTTTTGTGAACTTAATATGTTTTAGAATGATAATCCAAATGGTCATTAAGAAGTGTTATACCACATATTGTTGTGGAAAAAATAGTAGGTAAAAAACGTGAAAAACTCTAAGTTTTATGTGGAAAAGAAGAAGTTTTTTAAGTACCTTGCCGGACAATGTGTGAAAGTGTTTGACTTTGGGTTGATATGCTATTCTTCACTAAAGACAAGAGCTCTTTTTTTACCATATGAAAGGAAATAATATTACTTCCTAGTAATGGAAATCTCACATTTATCAAAGTATAATCTAGCAAAAGTTTTTGGAGTTGCTCGACGTGCCAGCTCTCGTGAAGTTTTCGTTTAAGATGGCGGAACTTTTTCATTAAATGTCGGATTTTGGAAAAATATATATATATATTTATACAAAGCTTTTAGTAATGTCTATTTACTGTAAAAATTTCAAAGAAGAAAGTTATAATTTGCCCAAACCTTCAAGAATCTCCAAGAAGAGTCTTGGAAATTAAGGATTAAACATACATGGCTGTTGTAGTAGTTTTGAAGTGTATATGGTATAAATTGTGAAGGAACTTTAGGATTTGACCTACTACACTAAATTTTATGTTTTTAGTGTAAAGAACAAAGAAGAACACTTAAACGTTTATTTCCATTTTAAACCATAGATTATGACTTTCATTTAAAGCTTATAGTCTAACATTTCAATAAAAGTTCCGGAGTTGCCAAGCCATCACCAATCTTTTTTAAGATGGCATAACTTTTTTCCTATAGGTCCAATGTGGGTAACTTTATGAGCAACATAATTAATAAATGTTTATAAAAATATGGGCAACTTTTTGGAGGGGTTAGGCATTTGTGTGAAGGATTAGGTCCACTTTTGGCATCCAGAATATACCTGTATTCCACCATTTATGATGGATCATGGCAGGCTAACAAGCATTCAAAAGTGAATTAGTCAGTGTGTTACAAGCAAGTGAGCACTTTACCGATTTCTGAAAAGTTGGTGTCCATGTTGACGCTTTAGACGTGAGATTGGGCCATGCTTGTTGATGAACTGCAAAAAAAATCAAGGCGTGATGGGGAATGGTGGTTTGCAAACTGGTGCTCATGAGAGGCAATTAAAATCAGGATTTTGAAGCACAGGAAAAGTAGTCCGTTCACTAATCGTTCAACGCTGGGTTGGCTATGGTGTGACCATCATCTACATGTGATATAGATTTTGGAGAGCTTAATCTATTGTGCTCATAGATGATGGTCATGCCATACATTGAAGGATTAAACGTCATAATATAAAATAAATTGGGAAGATTCAGCTTTGAATTTGGACTCTTCTACTCTCAAATGTATCACATACATACATTTCAGGGTGCTTGTGATGCAATATGTGTAATTCCAAATTCCAAATATTCTCCTAATGTATTGAATGTGACGTTATCACCTCTACTTGTGGCCTTTTGGATGGGTGTGAATGCGTATTTATTTGAATTTATAGAATCTATGAAAGCCAAATCGTGGGAAGGGCAACGTTACAACAATTGTTTCTATAAAATTGCAAAACAATTTACTCTTCTTCTTTGAGCCCTGCTTTATTTTAACCCGAAAAGTACCATGACTATGTTTCACTAAAACCACTCCAAAACTGCTCATTTTAGTGCAATGAGTGGAAATGGAAAACAAAGTTCTTATTTCCATCTCCAACAATAAGATCTTAATCTACACTACTAAAACCACATCCTCACAAATTTTTGTAATCTTTGATTGCATGCACTAAAAGATTATTGAATTTGAAGTGAAGAAAAAATAAAATCTTCTTCTAAAACAACAAACTTTGACTTGACTTGCTTCCTAAAAATCTACCATATGTGATGGTAATCTTATCAATTCTAAAAGGGAAGGGAGAACTATTCAATGTATGCCCCATCTACTAAAGATGATATTTAGTGTAACCACACTTGTTTGTTTATAAATGCTCTGAGTTTTTACTTTTGATGAATATTTTTACCAACTGTGTTCACAATGACCTCCCTCTTTGAGTCCTTGTACATATATCTGATAATAGTCTCAATGGTTAGAATATAATTCAATTCTCACTCTAGCTATGTTCTACTGAGCATGTTGAAAGTAAATCAATTGCAAATTAAACTCACACTTTGAAAATGATGTTATTGCCGTCCGAGATGACCCTAAACTACCCGGGTCACGGGTGATAGTGTAGGATATCCACAAACATGAGGTTGCGGGTTCAATCCTTGGCTGTAAAATCTTCTTTGGATTGAATTTTGGCTAGTTGCCAATATAGCAACTACACTAAAGATCGCATTTAGTGTATCCACACTATATGCTGTGGAAGTGCTATAGCTTTTTACTTTTTGATGAAGATTTTTACTACCAGCAACACTATCTATACTACTGAAAAAGACAAATCATTGTAGATAGAATTGGTAAAAATATTCATCAAGAATAAAAAATTATAGCATTTATAAATCAAGAAGTGTAGATAAAAAATGATTAAAAAATGATTAAAAATTATCCACACTTCATTTATAAATCAAGAAGTGTAGATTCTATGAAGAAGAAGAAGAATCTAGAAGAAGAATCTCCACTTCTTGATTTAAAAATCAATGTGTGCCAAATTTGAGCGTCACCCTACTATGCCAATTTGAGCGTCACCCCACTATCACAATAATTATAAACTTTCATCCAAAAATCTGCAATTTTTGTGACACAAGCAAGACATGTGATCTCATCTGTGAAAAATAAAATGAAAAAATTCTATCTATATTTAATGAAGAAATAGAGCACAAAGTGGAATGGAAATTGGGATTGATGCCATGGTCCAAAGGCTCTCTCTTTTAGAGATTAACCCTTAAACGTCAATCGGGAACTATGTATATAGGCACGTATTTTACTCTATAGAATACAAAAATTGTGTTAAAGATTAGCAAGACTTTCACCTTTAGATTGTGCTAACTAATATCTTTTAATTGGAGGTCATATCAATATCTAAACCTTAGTATGTTTAAATACAACACCATACATTTAGAATATTGTGGCCACCAGTGGCACCTTCTGACATTAAAGGATTAAACATCGGTTGGAAACTGTATATACATGCACATATTTTACTATGTAGAATACAAAAATGTATTGAAGTTTAACAAGACTCAACATCTTTCATTTGGAGGTCATTTCAATCAATGTGAACCCTATTATGTTCAAATACAACACCACCCAAGTAAAATATTATGGCCACCAGCTATTCATTCTAACATTTAAGGGTTGACACGAGTCTCGAATTGATGATGGATGTTCAAGGACCATCAAAAGCTACCACAAATGTTGACAATTCCTTGGATGAAGGGAGATATAAACAAACAAATATTCAATTGTAAATTGGAAGGTTTAATAATGATTATTCAGCCTCTTTTCAATTATAGATCTTTGAACAGGATAGTTCCTAAGAGAACCTAGAAATTCTTAAACTGAATTGAAAGAGGTTAATAAAAACAAAGCAAGTGGCCATTAAGGGTAAAAATAGATGTGTATCAATTATTGAATGAGCAAGGAATTTTCCAACAACCCTAAAGCCCACTCAACCCTAGAATGTAATCCGTACATGTGAGACATTGGACTAGCAATTTACGGAAGGGACACATACCGTATTTGTCAAAGTGATTGCTACAGCATTGAATTTTGTTGGTGAGCAGGGTCAGATGGGTGGGCTGTTAAGGCGGATCTAATAAGGCCTCTCGTTGTGGATGTTTCAAGCATCTTGTTCATCAAACATCTTCTTCTTCTTTATTGAAGCCAAATTGGCAAAACGTGATACTATAGTGGAGTTACATATTTCAACATCCATCTAAATTTTAAAATATCTTTTGGATCAAGGGTTGTAGAAGGTGACGTAAAAGAGGTGAGAGCTTGATTTCTAAAGTGACATCCATGCCCTGGAATTTCACGCAGAAAAGCCACCCAAAGTTTCACACATGTGTGGCATGTGAAAAACACATGTGCTGCATATAAAAAAACACAAGTGTTGCATGTGAAAAGGAGATTTGAACTCTTACTCCAAGGTTCACTATTGGTGCGGCTGACCCTAGTACCTTCGTTTCATGTCCTTTGCATCACCAACCCCCACTTGTCTAAAGCATCATTCCCATCTAACACTCCCAGAACCCTACGCTTCTCTGGACAACACTTTGTGGATGGTATGGTGCAAATTAGGAGTGATGTCGAAATGGATAATGAAAAATAATGGTAAGGTACTGTGGGTAGTGGTTGGTGAGGTGAATTTTGAGACTCTCAGATACTATCATGATAGACTAAATTAGAGCTAGTACAATTGCGAGAGCAGTCAATGGCTTTTGGTGATGATGTATCCACACAAAAACATGCCGTGAGGTATCGAGATACATAGCATTATAAGATTATCTGAGGAGCAGGACACATAGGTCATTGGGGAGGTAGTAGTGCAAGACGACGGTATGGATATAGTGGATCCCTTGCTCCTTGCTGACTTGGTACTTCAGTGGCATGATGCCCCGTCGATTTGCACGTTCCCGGAAGTGGGCATAGAACCTGATCTGGATGACCACATCACTGTGATGGACTACATTTCCAACCTTCCCACTGTGGTTTCTGACCATGATCCAAGGCCATGTGAGAGTATGGTCGAGTTTCCGCCGGTGATTCTGCAGAAAGAAGACGTTCTCGCATCCGTCTCTCCGTCATGTACATCACCCATGGTGCAGCAAATGAGGAGCAAACGAGGAGATTCCAAGCGTAGAGCTAGAGCTTGCCTTCAAGTCGTGGATGGAGACTCCATGCACATGCCGGAGCGCATCATCCGAGAGCGGCAGCGCCGCGAGGACATGACTGCCAAGTATCTTGTTCTGGAGTCATTCCTGCCACCCTCGTCTAAAGTATGCATATGTCCAAATCCATGTTAATCATTTCTGAAAAGCATCTGAGCCTAGCGTGCATGCAATTGTGTTTTTTCAGTAACGTTGACACTTTTGTGCGAATATTTCTAGATGCAATCAGTTCTAACTTGTGCAATTCCAACTGATTATAATGTGGAATTTGATGCAAGTTGCCAAATAGCACAATTGGCAATGTAAGATTGAGCGTTACGTCCAGTTTTGTACTGAGAGATATTGTGGTGATGTTCAATCCGTAGATTGCACATCATGTTCACCCAGATATTGTCGTGATGCTGCCACAAAACCTGAAGTACAGACATCCAAATGCACGTTTAGTCTAATTCATAACATCGTGTACAAAGTTGTGTTATTCAGGCACTTTTGTGGCAATCTTTCTAGGTGGCATGCATGTTGCTACCAGGTGCCCATGTGAAAACTTGATGTTTAAACCAAGTGATCTCTACTTTGAAACCTAAACGGTGGGGTGTTGATGGTGATTGTAGCGCGACAGGGCAGCTGTGGTTGAGGGCACAGTTTTGCTGGTGCAAGGTTTGCAACAGAAGAAGGCCCAGCTTTTGAAGCGACAGGCAGAGTTGAAGTTGAAAATAGCGCCATCCTCACACAAGTCTCCCTCACCATCTGCTACTTTAGAGGGTCATGAAGAATTTGGGAGTAGTACGAGTACCATTAATGTGCATGTGGCAGGGAAAGATTGCGTCGTGGTGGATATTACGTGGTACCAACCCCCTCCGAATTTCCACAACGTTTTGCTTCAAGCAGTGGAGAATGTGGGCATGGAAGTGACAAGGTGTAGTGTTGCTAGAGTTGCGGTCCAAGGGAGCTTCGTGCAATGCTTCGTGACTTGCTCACAGGTATCTAATACTAGTATTTTGAGGGTTTTGATTTGGATGTACTGCAAAAAATTTATATATCTTCTTATATATTGCTGGATTATTTCTTTGACTAATAAATAATAATTGCAATTGAACTGAAGAAAATATTTAGAGTGGAGATCATGATCATGGTTGGCTGCCAAAAACCCACTAAATGCACTAAACTGTACTATGCACAATGTCCTTCATTTTAGAATGGGAATATAGCTCAGAAATACATGGCTTATGTTTTGTAACCTGAGAGGATAAGCCATGTAACAGAAAGATACATTCTGTAGTGAAATGTCATATTATCTCACATTCAACCTTGACGTGATTGATCTTTCCAGGGCAGAAACATGACTAAAAGATAAGCCATGTAATGTCTAGCTACATTTCTGCCCTGAAGTGAACATGAATCAAGAAATATATTCATTTTTGGCCTTGATCTGTTTTACAGCATCTGAACTTCAGATTTGCTGATGATGGAAATGGTCTAATTTGCATACACCTGTTTGTTGTCTTCCTTTTTGCAGCCCCCTGTACCACCATGGCTAGTGAACAAGGAGTCTACCCTCACATCTGAAAATGTGATCATGGGAGCATTAAGAAACATGCTTACACAGTTCAGCTGAATTCAACATAGGTCCTGTAATACTCGTGCACATGTATAAAAGGCTTCATAGCTTGCTTGTGGAACAGTGTCAACATTGATATTCCTCTACAGTAATACCTCGAAAGAAATGTGGTGCATTCGTCGAGAAAAGCACAAGAAAATGGCGACGTAAGCATGTGAAAACGGTCTATGAATGCCACTCGATGTGGTATCGACACAAGAGAGAACAGTGTACCGTGTAGTCCCAGGAATGATCGATGTCTGTGCTTTGTCGCTTTCGCGCTCCGTTGCAAACCAGGGACCACCTCACGAGTACCGTCCCAGGTCAAGAGGACTGTGCCCACTCACTGCACACCGGGCTCCAGATTCCGAGGTCCACAACAGTGCTCTCCGGACAAGTGACCATTTCTATACGTCTCAGTTCTAGGAAAGTGGAGATGAGCATTAACCGAGTCATCCCAGGAAGCGGTCGAACACGCTTTCATGTGGACCATAACGATGCCCCTGCTGCCGCCCACTTGACTATGACTGGCTCCATTATTCCTCGAGGAGCGTACACTTACATCAGCAAGGCCCACACGTCTTGCACCGGACCGGCGATGTGAAATCTCATCTTTGGAGTGGGGGAAGCAACCTCTGGAGTGTGGGATTGTCACTTCGTCAAATTAGGTGATCCA
This sequence comes from Bryoerythrophyllum caledonicum, assembly GCA_963971425.1. Lineage (NCBI taxonomy): Eukaryota > Viridiplantae > Streptophyta > Bryopsida > Pottiales > Pottiaceae > Bryoerythrophyllum > Bryoerythrophyllum caledonicum. The sequence continues at coordinate 28,365,246 of OZ020515.1, forward strand.
CATCAATAATGGATCCGCACTTCATGCAGCGAACGGTGTAGTCTACGTCGGAATTTTTGCTAATTTGTTGAGAGCTTCGACCGTTGAACCTAATCTGGTGTTCCTTTCGTTGATGCTCTAAGTTAGTACTGCCTGATTTCTTTCACCAGATCCTTTGAGAGCCCTGCGTTTCTTCAAGAGTTTTGTTGCGGCTTCCTCAGTGTATGTGTTTCTCTCTACAATTTTTCGTTCACCTAATTCTCGTAACTTTCGACTTTGCACACACGGTGAAATGGGGTCTCTGTGGTTGTAGAATCTGATGTCCTCCGCTTTCGCTTGTTAAGTCTGGTTGTCCTGTGTGCCGGAGTTTTGTTTGCTTGTCTTCTTTTTGCAGCGGGAGAGAGTACCTCTCTAATCCCATCTCATCCTGGTGTCTCTTGCAGGCATCAGCCTCGACAGATCACCCAAACCCTAATCAACTTGATGGTTTCCAGGTGCGTGATCTACATAAAGCTTAGGGTTTGGAATTCACGGACCCGATCCTGGTGCCACTGATTCTCGGCCGTCTCACGCCAGATGATGACCCGGCGGTTGTAGGAGCACGACGCGGTACTCTCCCCATCCCGGGTGTCTTTTTGTAACAGAGATGCTATAGTTTATGATTTTGGTGTGGCACTCTGGATCGGACAACGCCACATGAAGCTCATAGGCAGTGTATAAGATTCTTGTATGTACCTGAGTCGGGTGATTGTAACTGACTCTTATTTCTTCATTAGCCCTTCCACGTTAACAAGATTATCTGGTAATTGTCGGTTCTGTGCAGTGTGCTCTTTGCTCTTCTGCCCCTTGGAAGTGGGTTTTCTTTTGTTCACTCCTTTTGCACTACCAAGGTATGTAAGCTGGTCTAGTGGGTCAACTTTCAGATCATGCTTGACTGAGATGTGGTAATGTTTCTAATTTTGCTGGTTAGATTGACATTGAAATTGGAGGACATGATCGTACTGCTTGGGTTGGTTGTAGATTTCTAGACTTTGTTTACGCTGTTGAGATCTTGGTGTGAATCTCAATAGAAAAAATAGCAGCACACGATGAATTCATGTCAATGAGACCAATTATAACTGGTTCTTTTTCTCTCGTTGCAGATAGTGGCTGGCAACTAGAATCCCATCGCCACGTACCAACGTGACATCTACAGCTTCAAAGTGCCAAGGATGCATGACAACTTCTAGCTACTTGTGAGCGGGGCCACAATGGCGAACGAGTCAAGTAGTCATAAGGACCCCCACAACATGCATCAGCAGTGAGGATTCCGTCCTTTAGCGGTGTTGTGTTTTTCATTTCTTTCCATAATGTTTGCCATACCGTTGCAAGAAATGAGGTTCATGAGCTCGAAGATGAGGCGCATAGTATACATCAGAATGCCTAATTGCGGGCATGAACATGACCAGCCCAGAGACCCAGGTGCTCAGATTGTAACTACACTAAGGGATCTACTTCAAGCACTGTGTGATCGGGGTCTCCAACTAGAACGTCACCACATGGTTGCATGTAATTTCTTTTCAGCGAGAAAATTCTAATAGTATTGGCCATTAGCTTCTGGATCACAGAGACGTTTGAATGATAGTCATGTAATTTAGATTACAATGTCTAATCGTGCGTTGGGGTTGGATTGTGTTCGTGTTCAGGGCACCCTTCTCGGAACCCTGGTTGGAACCACGCTTGAAACCGAAGCATGAGATTTTCTTAAGCCACAGCAGGGGCCAAAAGAATTTCACCGAGCAGCTGTGCGAGGACCTGAAACGTGTGGGTTATTGTCCATTTTTTGATAAAGAACCTGAGAGTTTGCCCAAGGGAGAAAAATTCCCCCCGCTACTCTTTCAGGCAGTGCGAGAATGTCATGTTGCAATCCTTGTGTTATCGGAGGAATTCTTCTCTTGCTCCGAGTGGCCTATGATTGAGCTGAGCGAGTTTGTGCGAGTACAGGAATCGGTGAATAGTCGCCACAAAATATTGCCACTGTTTCTAGGGCTGAATGTGAAACAAGTGAAAGATGCAAACAATCATGAGCGTTGGCAGAGGATATGGCAAGGTTGGGCTGATGACGAAGCCAAAAGAGGAGTTAAAGAGAAAAGAATCGATGTGGAAAATTGGATGAAGGCCTTGTCAGAAGTCCTGGAGCATACAAATGGGATGGAATACAATGCAGGAGTAGGAGAAGTGACCTACAGAAACGATGTGGTTGCAGCTGTTTGCAGATTGGTTCCGCTAAATGCGAACTTCGATGTCTCTGATGTTCAAGCTTTGCCACGGTTATGTGAGGTATGATGTCTATCATGTTTGAGCTCTAGCTTTGTTGTCTAGGATATTGATTAGTTTTATTAGTAATTCTTTCTGCCCGTAATGCATAGTGGTAATTGGCCCTAATTCATGACTTAATCACAGAAGTTGTATGCTATGATTTTGTTCATGAACGACGGAAGTGTGTTCTTTAACAATATTTTTGGTCACTATATTTTTGTGCCTACACTCCTTAGCCAGCTATGTAATGTTGTTATTAGAGGGTAAGACTTAGAATTATGATTTCATGGAGGCATCATCATTTGACAAGGTGAACGTAAGATGATTGTTGTAACAAGAATAAATTGTTTCAATCAATTTTACCAACATTATGTAGATAAAGAAATTTAGGGTTTTTGATATACCAATTTCCACCTCAAATTGTATGAATGGTGTTTACATGAAATATTTCAAATTCAAGGTATGCTATATTGTATAGGAGAATAAACGTGACAGATGATTCAGGAAACAAGTTTGTAGTGGAAGTCATTTATAGTAAGTTTTTCTAATAATTTTTTGCTATGTTGATTTATTGTGGATGGATTTTGTATTCAAAATACAGGCAATAAGCAGTAGATTGGATGCAAAAGTAGAACCTGCTTCAAGATCTGGGTGTCGGACTCTTGGTTTATATGCCATGGGAGGTAGTGGTAAAAGCACCATCTCAAAGGCCATGTGCAATGTCAAATTTGGAGAGTTTGCTGGAAAAGTATGCCATGTGGAATTTGGTGGTCCATGTGATACTTACAAGAGGCTTCGACAGAAAATTCTTAAGGAACTAATGGGTTTTGATCCAAATCGTATGCCTGATGACATGGACAAGGTACAATTGTGCGCAAATTATATAATGGATAAATTCCAACTGATTTGTATTTTGGAGAAATCTACATCAGAAGTTTTAAAGTGATTCAATAGCGGAAGTCTTAGTTATACTAGGACATCTAATTTACATGAAATACTTGTTCCATATACTAAAGACAAACCAACATGAGTTCTTAGTTTTTTAAATTTATTTTACATTGATTTTGTTTGATCAGCTGAAAAGTAGCTTGAAGGATGGCATGAAACGTCAGATGGTGTTCCTCGTCCTAGACAATGTATGGGGAACAGACATTGAAGAAGCCAAGATGTATTTGCAAGTTGGTTTCAAAGGAGGCAGCAAAGTGTTGGTGACATCACGATCCGTGGACGTTCTGAAGAGCTTAAACCTCAAGGACATTGATTGCATGGAGATGCCTGAATTGGAAGAGGAGGATGCCACCAATTTGTTTCTTTATCATGCTACACATGATCGTGAGCCTTTTAGCCAAGAGGAGGGCATAATCAAAAGGTGTGTGGAAGCATGCAAATTTGCAAAGAGAGATGTTGTTGGTCGGGGAGATGCATCAAACGCAAATCAATATTTGCCATTAGCTTTGAAGGTGTGGGGAATTCAACTTGGGCAAATCAGTGAAGATGAATGGTTGGCAAGCTTGGAGAGGTTGAGGAATCACAAGTTCAACCCCTTTGATGAGCAAAAGCATCCCCTTTTCTCTCTTCTAAGGCAAGGCTATGATGCATTGAAACCAATGAATCAAGATATTTTTTTGGACTTGGCGCTTTTTTACCCTCGAGTAAAATATTCCTACGGTGTCAAAGAGAATTACAATGTTGTTGAATGGTTGAAGATTTTCTACGACCGTCCCAAGGACCACATTAATTGCATTGTAAGCCTGTTGAACAATGGTGATATTGATGATATTAATTCTCTTGTATTGTGGGTAATTTATTGAGTGTGGTACTGTAATAGATGTTCGTCACAGCTAATGTGAATATTCTCATGTATAATGTTATGATTTAGGTGGAACACATACTCAATTTGAAAGTGCGTGCATGATACATGAGGATTCTAACGTCTTTCTTGGCATTGGAATTCCAGTTGTTAGCTCTGAGGAGGAATGCACTTCTCGAGGATTTTCGAGGAGAAGATGGTTTGGAATTTAGAATCCATGATTTATACCTCGAATTCGCTAGAGAGGAAGTCAAAGCTGATCAATTTGACAATAGGCATGTACTATACTTGGAGGGTAGTGATATTCCAAAAAGACCACGTATTGGATCATGGTCAGATATCGAAAGGGTTGGCCTACACAAGAGCAAGGTGAAGAGCTTAATAGAAGCGAAGTTACACCTTTGCCCTAATGTGGAAATGCTGCAGTTGTATGAGTGTTCTGAACTCGTGGAAGCTGATGTTCAAGGCTTCGAATGTTTGAAGAGCTTGGATATTCTTGGGTGCCATGGTCTTGGGATGAAGTTTGTGGGAGTGGAGAAGCTAGGGAATCTTGTTTGGTTCCGGTGGAGAGATATTGAGCAACCTGCACCTTTCCTACAGAACTTCTCTTCATTGACTGCACTGCAAGTTCTGCATTTGTCTCTAGCGGACAAGTTTGCTTCAATTATATGTGACCCGCCAATTCTTAGTGGGTGCATCAACTTGCGGGAGCTCACAATGAGAAATTTTTTTCGTTTGGGATGTTTTCCGGATTTAAGTAATATGTTCAAATTACAGAAGTTAATTTTTGAGTGCAGCTTGGTGACAAGTGTGCATGGATTGAGCTTTCCGAAGACCTTAAAACTCCTAAGTTTACGAGATTGTTTAAGGTTTGAGGGATTGCCTCGATTGTGGGATCTTGTTGCATTAGAGACACTTGACTTAAGTGGAACGTGGACTTGGTCTAAACTTGATGGGCTTGAGAAGTTAGTGCACATGCGGGATCTTGATGTTTCGTATTGCGTTGAACTTTCAAGCTTGGAGGGGCTTGAGTATTTGACATCCTTGCGGCGTTTGGATGCAAGCGAATGCTTCAAATTGAAGGAGATTCCAAATTGCAACCACTTGCAGAAACTAGAAAATATCAATTTGTCTGGCAGCGGGGTGTGTGTTGTACCATGTGATTTTGGAAGGCTCGCAAATAATCGCATTTTGGATCTCTATCGATGTGTAGGCTTGATTGAGCCTGTTCTCCACTGGTGGATGTTCCAATTGTACAGCATCTGTGAGACCACCGATGGTTGGATTGCACCTGTAAGTGATCATGTCGCATATGAGTTGTTTTCGTATTGTAGTGTTTTATGTTTCTTATCTTGGGTTGGATTGCACCTGTAAGTGATCATGTCGCATATGAGTTGTTTTCGTATTGTAGTGTTTTATGTTTCTTATCTTGGGTTGCTAGCTTGTGATACACTGAAAGCTCAATATATCAATATTGATCAGCTTAAAACATTTGCTTGATGAAGATGTATTTGTAATTATAATTGATCTAGCTATGATTGATGTTTCTACAGGGCTTTCTATTTCCGGAACAAAGTCGTTCTCAACTCGAGCGAGTCATCAGCAGTTTTGTTGCTCATTACTTGAACGAAGCTATGGGGTTAATTACCGATAAGGAATTCATTTCACTTGCCAGTTCTTTTACAGGTCCCAATTCCGAGTTACTCGAGGTGATGGGTGTCCATATGGTTATAGACATGCTATGTTACACGGAGAAAATGGATATCCTTTGTATGTTTGTTGCAAAGTATGCTGCTACAGGAAAGTATTGGGAGCTCCTCACAGATGAATCTATGACTCATATTACATTGAGTGACAACATGCCATACCATATTCAGACGACTCGGGTTTTGATATTGTCCTATAGAATTGTGGAGTTCCTTGCCCGAAAAATTCGTGAAATGTTAACGGCTGGTATCTACGGTCCGTGCACCATGTGGCGCATACAATTCATTCTACAACATTTGACCAAGAATGAAATGATGGCAACCGCATTGGGTCGCAACAACATCTGCCAATTTATTCGATTATGCCTTAGTCATCCTAACTTACGTCGGCGTATGGACCTTCATGGTCTTCAAGTCATGTACTCCATAGTCTTCGTTGGAGTAGAAATTAGAAGTAATTACTTTGAAGAGGCGCTAGAAAGGTGCAAAGTGGGGGAAGCATGTTACCTTTGTTCTAGAGCATTTGCAAAGTCTGTAGTAGGCCCATATATACCCCCTTGGGTACCACAGATCGTATATGACGATCTTCACAACATTGTTAACCCAAACAAACTTGAATAGTTTGTATTATAAATTATATATGTAAGTAGAGCAAATGAACATCATAATATTGTATAATAATTGTATATTGGCACATTTATATATCTGTATTTTAGTTGATTATTCATTTTGTTGAAGGAAATATTAATACTATTTTGTGAATATTAACAACCAATAACCTCAGGGGATAGTCGAACACACAACCTTATTTGTGAATGAGTTTGACTACGGTGTAAGCTGATGCGCCCATGATCGACAAGTTAAGCAATGTGCATACATGGAGAACAAATAATAATTCAGTTTTCTGCAATAGCCAATAGAATTGCAATTTCAACGTAGGTGATAATGTATGTTTCTGATGAAATGTGAATTTGATATGAATTTTCAAAATGTGCTGTTAGGTTTAGCTCTTGTACTAAGTTTTGGTCCACACAAGCCCAAATTAGAAACCGTAGAACACTGATAATTGCTTATATATTACCTACACTAAATGATTTCACGCAGGGTGAATTATTATAATCAGTCCTAAATAGCTCTTAATTCATCTGTACTCAGCTCACAGAGAGAAAATGCAGCCAAGGTGTAACATGAACTCTCGTTCTCGATTCTCAAAGGCCGCTTAAACTAGTTCTATCAAGACCACCGAGCTTTTCCATTGATCTAATAGCTAAGAGGGGAATCTTATTGAGAATTTAGGGCAACTTTACAAATAACTCTACGGAGTAAACAGTTAGGCATTGTTGGCGATGATCATTATAGTAGTTCAAGCAAAAGTTATGAAACGACAACACTGGTTTGGTAGAAAACTTGAAGCCGAGATCTTCCGCTAGAAATTGGAGCTGCAGGTTGTGCCTTTCCCTCAGAATTCTTTGCATTTCTGCCACCCGAGCGGAGGCGATGGGGTTGAAACCAGATACAAAAGCCGGTGACACTTGAGTGCGCCCCACTGCAAATATGCCCTCCAGCACAACACTCTGCAGCTTTGGAGGGAGCAACATACCAACTCGGCCGTTTATAGCTCCGAGCACAATTCTGCACCCTCAACACAGGAAAACTCAGCAATTAACGATACTATACCACACTTCCAAATGAGGAACAAATAATTGATGACAAGGTCACACATAACATTCTAGAACCACTGGTAGGTTTGAGCTTAAAACCAAACTAGGAAAGGCTATTCAGCAAGTGGCCATCAAAGGGTCTACAGGCAAAGAACATCATAACATTCTAGAACTAGTTCTAAGGCAACCTTTCATCTCGAATTTTTGGGGATTGTTCCTAAATGAGTGTCAAAGAAGCTAAATAAAAATGGCCATCAAAGGGAAGAGATAGAGGTGCGTCAGTAAAGGAATGAGCATGGCCCACTACATAAGGACTTAACCAATGACTTCAAGAACTCAAGAGGTTGCCCTAACATGGGTTCTAGAATGTAATGAAAAGGATGTGCTTGAATGGAAAAAGAATAGGGGACCTTGCAGCAAACGGGTCAAGACCGAGTGCCGGAGGAACTACAAGCAATGCACTGAAATTGGCAACGCACAATGCCGTGTTAGCTTTTGCAACCTACACATGATATTGAACAGATATTAGGCCTGATGATCAGTGCCTGCATAACTTTGAAACTGGTTCAAACAGTAGAACATTCTAGAACCAATGTTAGCGCAACCTTCCATTTAAGAACTTTGAGGAGGGTGATTCCTAAATGAACTTAGAACTTCTTCTACCAACCTGGAAGAGGCTCATGAAAATGCCCATCAAAGGGGAAAGTTATAGATATGTGCCACTAAAGGAAAGAGCACGGTTCATGAGAAGAGGAATTAATCAATTCTTGCGGCCACCTAGCATTAATTCTAGAATGTTATGAGCAGGTGACAAAGTACAGAAAATGCAATGTAAATTACCGGCTGACGCTCGCTTTCACAAGTGGACAAGAAAGTCTTGGAAGCACGTCCCTTGAGCACAGCCGCAATCTTCCATGCAAGGTTGTGAGCATCGTGTACGCCGGTGTTCAGACCTGCATTTGAAAACGTTCAAGTCTCATCAATAAAAACATATAAAAAATTAAACTTTACAAAGTAGTGATAGCATGCTCATGAAACCTCCAGATTCCTAAGCCCACGAATCACACTCATCAAAGGAAATCTTACGAAAGTCTTGAGTTATTTGTAAAGTCACTCCAGGTTTCAATAAGGTACCCCTCGTTTGATACTCATCGTTCACACGTAATAGCTATGAGATCAATGGAAAAACTTGGTGGTGAATCCTTCAATTAAGTATGGAAAAGCTTCGTGACCTATTAGAAGTACTAGTTGTAGGCACCTTTGAGGAGGAAAGAGAGGTCATGTTATACCATGAATCTTAGCTGCCATTTTCCTCTTTGACCCGATTGTAGGTATTTAGAGCTACGTAGAGAAGACATTAATGATTAAAAATGAGAAAAAAGGTCTAGAAATTCATGGTCTATTTGCCCCACTTCACAAATTATTTCTAGGGAAAATGAATCCCACCAAAGCCCCCTGCTGGAGGGAAGCAAGAAGGAAGCGGTGAGCAACATCTCCGGCAAGGATGACTCGCTCCTGCCCATCCAGAACACTCCGCAACCTGAGCATGCATCACCCATGTCTTCACCGTCTTAATCTCCACGGCCAAGTCCTTCCCTTCTGCCACCTCCAATATAATGTCATGGCAAACCTGCAGCCATGCACACAAATGCGCTAGTTCAGCTACTTGAATTGTGACAAATATAACACCAGCACAAAATTCTGCCAGAGTATTTGTAATGTCACCCAAAATTTGAGTCAGATACGCACTCAGTTTTCATTCAAATCACTTCTCAAATCACCTCAAAGGAGAGAGGCGGCTAATGTTCATGCAAACTCTTTCTTCACTCTTCAAGATGGCTTAAACTACCTTGACTTGAGTCTAGAGACCACCAAGTTCTTCCATTGACTGAAATTCAAAGATAAGGCCATCAAGCTCTTTGACTAATCTAATAACTATTTAGAGCGGAGAAAGAGTAGGGCGTATCTTATAGGTGACTTTACAAATAAACTCTGACGGTACCAACAATGACCTTTCACCGAAAAACAAAAGAGAAAAACAAAGGGCACCTCACTCGTAATATATTCAAGACGTTGCTGAGGAGGATAGAATGGAATCTACAAAAACGGTCCATTATACACCACAAACGCTCAATGTAATCGAACACCAAACCAAAGTGCCCAAGCTATAAAAAAAAGTGTAGCAATTCAAACCTATCAAGATATCTACAGAGAGTCCCTATGAGGATCCAAACTACTTCATGTTGAAGAACAGACTAATCAGGTTTATTGGACACTTTTGTGCATACCTGAGCGACAAATTTGCCGGCCTCAAGGTTATGTGCAACAACCACTACAATGATTTTGGGGTTGAGCCTAAAGTAGAGCATCCCGGGCTCCGAAGAGGCCAACAGGCGCTCCCCCAGCTCCTTGCTGAAGAAGTGCCCACTCATGAGCTTCTACATCTCCGCCTCCCCCTCCATCGTCACGCCCATCATCTTCCCAATGGAACTACCCGCTCCATCTGCCGCCATCGCATACCGACAGGCCGAATCCACAGACGGGCCCCGGAAGCCAGCAATCGTGGCAGTGACGCCCTTCGAGATGCTTGAGAGGGAGACGCATTCGTGGATCATGAGGATAGGCCTAGGGTATGGAGCCAGACAGAAGGCGTTGTCCAACATGGAGGTCTGGAGAAAGAGAAGCGCATATGTTAAATTGGGTGGACTATCTGTCAATCCTTCTAGGTTTAGAGTTGTAGGGTTTAGGGTATCGAAAGATACAGAAAAGGAGGAGGATGCATGATTACCCTCGGGGCGCAAATGATCCACAATGCCGAGCGCGGGACCTGAGAGGGTGGTGCGCCATTGCTCCACCAGGGGCTGCCGCGCCTCGATCTCCCCACTCAGCCCCTCCATCTTCCGGAAGATCTGCCCACAAGGAAAACTGCAGAATTCATATCACACTCACATCAAGTTGCATGAGAGATCCACACAACACACCAACCTACCTCCATGGTTCGGTTGTTGAGGAAGTGGGCTTGCGGGTGCTCGGATAACCGCCTCTGCTTGTCCACGACCAGTGTCACCACTCCTGCAACATGATGCAAACAAGCACACCTTTTCGTCAGCGCCCTGTTTTCGACACCCCTTCGCCTCAAACCCACATTCATCTTTCCTTTCTCTCATTGCTGTATGTGAAATATGTTCGTCAAGTTTTGCGTTTAGGGTTTCAGTTTCATTCATTGACGTTTGATGGTTCTAGGCTTTTCCGAGGTGCTGGAAACCTCCATCTTTCATCTTACATAAGCCCCTCACGGCCAACCAATTCATATGTTCATTTCCTCTTCTTTGTTGAGTGTAATGTTTGTCTCAAGGTTTAGGGTTTTGCGCCCATCCTGAACCTTCCAAGCCTAAGTTCTGGAACATGCCATCATCCCCTTCGTGTCATTCTTCTCTTTTCTCCTCGCCTGAGTGTGATGTCAGTAGGGTTTATGGTTTTTGGTGATTCTCTGTCTGCGATGATACATCCTTCGGCTTCTTTCTCCAACATTCGTAGTGGCCGCCGTAAGCTTTCGCTCTGCCGAGCTCGAGAGCTAATGCATCTTCTAAACCTTCCTTGGATATCTGAGACTACATTTCCTTTTGGGTCATGATGCATCTTCTGTAGGGTTTCGGCATTCCCCGTCTAGACTATTCCGTCGGTTTAGTATTTCTTCCACATTATTTGAATGATCAGAAGGTGGTATACAGCCCTTATTTTTTGGTTTTAGTGGGATAGCCACAATGGCTACAGAGGCGAGGGAGCTGGAGCGCTTCTGGCTTTCTCCTCAAACCATGCAAAACCAAATTTTCTCCATAAATATCCATTTTGGAGAATTCATCTCCGTAAACATAGAATTGTAGATGTTTTTTGGCGATAAGATGGAGTCCCGGCTGTTCACAAGTGGTAATATGGCAATACAGCAGTGGCCATTAATGAAGTTTTGGCGATAGGAAATCATAATTTTTCCACTATTGGGGGGAATATTCTTTTTTGGGGGAATAAATTCACAACTTGGCTCCAGATCGACAAAAAAAATAAGGGTTGGTGGTATACATTCATTTCATGGTTGTAATGCATTGGCTTTGTATGCTTTCGGACATTGGTTTTAAATTTCTACATAGACCTACATAACCTAGATATACTTCACTTAAACCTTTATCATAGATTTAACCTTAAAACGTTAGTTGGGAACCGAATACACTCGCACGCATGTAACTCTGGAATATAAAAAAATGTATTAATGTTTAGAAAAGGAATATTCCCCCCAAAACTCGGTATATTTGCAATTTGGCTCTAGATCGACAAAAAAAAATAAAGGTTGTTGTACATGTAGTATATTGTCGCCACCAATGGCATCTTCTGACGTTAAGTGTTAACCGACATAAAGCAAACTGAAACCTTCCTTCATGGATTTAAGTTATTGGTGCTAGACCTTAGCTTCCCAAATATTTAATAATGCAGCAAGATATTGGCCAGTAATGAAGCCAGCTACTTGGCCTTGTCTCATGAAAGGTATCAATTCAAACTTTGGCTCTTAACTTTGGCCTTGGTAGTCAAATAAATATAATAAATTATATCTACAAAACTTTAATCGGTGAAAATCTACCATAGTGTAAGAAATTCAAACACCTTGTCAAGCAAGGTGCTAAGAAAATATGTTTGTTTCCACATTAAATTTATCATTTTCTTTTTCTACTTCAAGAATGTAGCATGAATGTTTCTTTTCACTATTTGGACATGTAATGTATTTAGAAAGGAATTTACGAAAAACTAGAATGTGCTTTGGCAATATTCAGACCTCCTTTCATTGCACAATTTTTTTGGAAAATGTGTTTCTTCTTCACCTCTAAAAATTGGTATTAAGGAACAATAATCATGTACAACGTATTGGGATAAAATTTATAACTTTCACAATGAACATATTTGACACTTCATGAAGTCAAAGGCAGCTGCCAATTTTGATGAAAGAACACATGCAATAATAAAAGTGCTCTTTGAAAAAATTCTAACTCCAATAGTGACATTGTAAATGCATTTGAAGATAATTAAACATGTTGCATGTGAATAATTATGATCTAAACATAATTCAAGAATTAAAGCCATTAATCAATATTGTATAGAATGATTATGGAGACAATATAAAGATAATGCGCCATTTGATTCCCTATAGTGATCCATTATGTACCAACACAAGCATATTTATGAATTGCTATCGACTTATACTAAATTCAACTTTGAGCTATTGCCATGGTGGAGTTATAGCCAAATCTAGCGCTGGTGGATGGAGGTGGTAAGAACTTAGCAGAGGTCAAAAGTTAGTGGTGGCTTTAGTAAAGGACTTGGTAACTTTAGCACAATTTCATCTCCATCCACCTACTCTCATTTCCTAAAATTGGCCTAGCATCAAGCACCACGTCAGATGGCATGTGAAAATGTCATATGACCATGCCGACTTGAGTTGGCCCTCTTGTACCATGTTTGTAGGCAAGTTGGATGGTTGAAAATCTCAAGAAGAGTTTTAAAACCATTCAAAACAATCTTGAAAGGAAGATGGCAGCACATGTGAGGATTGTGGCACTATTGTGATTGAATAGTGATCTTGTTGTGATTGAATAGTGACATGTGAATGAAAAGTATCATTGTTGAGCAATATAGTGATATAGTATTTGATTGGTCTCAAAAACATAAAACAACATCATCTATGAATTCTATGCTTTAATTCTCAGACACGTCAGCTCTACACTAAAATTGAGAATTAGTTTAACCACACTAATTAATTTGTAAATGCTATAAGTTTTTACTTTAGATGAAGGTTTTTACTACGAGCACAACTATTGATGCTATTCAACGAGGGGAATCATTGTAAACATTGTTGGTAAAAAAATTCACCACAAATAAAAACTTATTAACATTTTAGATCATTTACTGTGCTTAACACCAATTCTTAGTTTTAGTGTAGTCACATGGCAGCACTACACTAAAGATCACATTTGGTGTATGTCACACTAAGGTATTTATAAATGCTATAACTTTTGACTCTTGATACATATTTTTACTAAAAACACAACTATCTATACTACTCAAAGAGGTGCATCATTATAGACATAGTGATAATAATATTCATCAAGAGTAAAAAGTTATAGCATTTATAAATCAATTAGTGTGACATTCACTAAATGTGATCTTTAGTATAGTTATAATTTAGTTGAGGTTATAGTTAGCTAAGGTTATAAGTAAGTGGTATTATAACATAGTAGAGGTATAACTTATGGGAGGGATGAGTGTACTCTCTCTCTCTAAAGAATGTTATCAAGTTTTTTGTGCCAACACTATTTTCGAACCACGGAATATTGAGTTTAGTGGAACAAAGTCGTTTTGTTTCTGAGGAGGTTTTCATATCCTCATGATGCAATTTCGATATCTTTTACAAAAAATTCTACAGCTATCTTGTATAACTACATGCATTTTTGGCTTATACCAAATAACTATGTTGTATCATTTCCGCATGCTCGTCAAGATATCTTCAAAAGTTTTGCCACAAAAAAAGATATGCTATTCCTTTTATTGCCACAAACATGTAGACAGAAAGATTCTTCTATGGATGAAAAGGTAGAAAACAATTTTCAACCACTAGATTTGCAATCACTTTTATAGAATTTGTAAATGTAAGAGCTTTTCTCTATATTCCTTCATTGTGTTTTATGTGTTTCTTTTGTATACGGTGGCCTTTCAATCTTTGAGACCCCGACCCAAGATAATTTGAAACCATGACCGGTGGAAGAGATTGCAATAATTTGAAACCATGACCGGCCAAAAAGGCTGTGAGCGTAGTGGTCGCTCTTACATTATCTGAAAGAGATCCTTCAACAAATTATATCTCTCGACTTTAATGTGGCAGAGATTGAACCAAATTGTTGATCATTATTTTCATGGATGTGACCAACACTAAGGAACAATAATTGATTTTCACTAAATTGTCCAAGCCCACAAGTATTGCATATAGTAGAAGCGCATATAAATTTTTATTTTCTTCTTGACAATTATTAGCCTTGATATGTAGAATAGGTGGCAATTTCTTGCGGATGCATTGAACCTCTTGCAATACCTTCATAATTGAAGCCACAACTTGATTGTTGTCATGTCTGTGGTGTAAATGCCATTAAATCATTGTTGGCCACTGTAATTCCATCTTGAAAGAAGACAAAGGCCTTAAGATTATCTCAATCAAAAGATAATGAGGCATTATCTAGTGCCAATATAGGCTTATCAAAATTTAACTTTGACAAATCTCAATTGACCTTGGAATAATATGATAGTAGTCATTGCGTTAATGCGTTGATTTCCTATTGAAAATCAACGCATTACTTTTGGAACAGCATTGTCGGGACAAAATGAGAAAGTTAGTTTTATCCACACCATACAATATTGAGAGTGGATACATATTTGGTAGAGACCATTCTTTTATTGTCAATGTTGCAAAAGTGCGTTCAGCAACATACTCACAATTAGAGGGTCTTGAATATTGTCAATGCGGAGGCTTTGTATAAGTGGTTGAAGAAAAATGTACTTTCCGTGGTGAATATAATGACTTTACACTAATGGGGTATTTTCCTTCAAATTTTGTTGAATCTTATGTCTTTAATATTGAGGGGATAAAAATTGTTTGCCTAACATGCTTGAATAGCAAATAAGATATACATTAAAAATAACAACTCTCATTTTTTTCCCCTTAATATACGGAAGCCTATGGACAGTCAATATATTTTGCAAGCTTACCAAGTATTAGCAAAAACAAGATTGGAAACTTTGTATTATCATGGAGGATGACTTTGAGATCTTTTTAAAAATATATCAACTTAAATGTTTGTATGTGATGGAAGGTTTTGGTATTTAATAACTTTGTGTAAGAAAAACAAAGAGTATATCGAGAGATTATTCCACAGTACAGTGAGAAAAATATTAGAAAAAACAAGGGCAATGTGGAAGAAATTTGATTTCCTTATCCATACAATGAAACAAACATTGATAGGCAACATTTTTTCTTACAATGTTTGCCTATCATAACATGTGCAAGATTGGAGAAAGATATAAATGAGCTTTCTATTGCAAAAATAAATTTGCGATTTTGTAAATACATTTATGTCACTACAATGGGCGTAGATTTTTGGACAGTATTAGATGAAATGTGTAAATCCTATTATCTAGATTTTACCTTTCACATAGAAAAAACATGCAAAGGTCCACAAGTGGATAGAGAGAGTGGAACAAAAGATAATGAAATCCAAAACAATTAAAGACCTTGAATATTCATCATCTAGCTTAGACCATTGCCAATAAAAAAATCCAAACAAATTTATCTTACTATATCAAGGTGCTAATAAAAAAAACACCAAATAGAAGTTGTATTTGGGGGCTCTTCCGAAGTATACAACAGAAATGGACGCTAGAGTCATGTTGTTTTTATTGGATGGGACAAAGCTTTGAACTGGCATCCATGATGCTATCAAGTTGTTGAATGTACAAGCATGTGGGAGTTTAAATAACAAAAATAAATTGGTTGATCATGAAATGTGGAGAAGTTTTGAGGGATACAAAGGTATTGGATTTTTTTGCACATAATGTTACAGAGGAGTATAAGAGTAAATGGATCCATGTATAAAAGCTCACTAGCTTTGAGATTATAGAAAAATATGTTATGTTCATTTCTATCAAAATTGTCCTCGATGTGAAGTTGGTGCAAGAGGGTAAATTGACATTTTTGCAAATAGAAGATGATTGTTTCATGAAAGTGAAAGTGTTTGGAACTTGAAATTGAAAATTTGCAGGTGTTCAAGGGTGAGGCACTGATGAATCTACTATGAAGGTAGAAAGCAATATATTTTCTAAAGAAAGTAAAGTTTTTGGAAATCCAACAATATGGATATATGATCGGCGCAAAGGCCCTACATGATTATTTTTGACAACCATGGAGCAAGAAAATATGATGAAAATCATCTCAAAGTGGATGGACAAGGTCCCTTGTTGGAATGCAATTATTACGTTGCTAGCAAAGGAAGATGTTGATGTAGTCATGAAGTTAATAAATGTGGAGAACAGTCCAAGATGTCAAATCATAAAGGGACAATATATGTTTGTTTCACGATGAAAGGCTTTTGGCTCAGTTATCAACGATGGTCAAAGAGTTATTGAGACTTATAAACCTATAGGATCTATTATTGATGTACCTCATTGCCCCCCTCAACTCCACATACAAACAGTCTAGTTGGTGGCGGTAAAAAATTGGACTCAATTTTAAAGCTATCAATGGGTGTGACATTTGCACAAAGGATCGCAATGCCGGATGTCCATTGTTATGGGCGAAACCATTTCATCATACCATTGCCTTACATCATGGATGATAGTAGGTCATGGATTTCCAGAAGAAGAACGTCGGTCTCCGGGAGAGGCCAGCGTGTATAAAGTGTCTGTTCGTACCACTACTAAGACCATGTCCACCGGATAAGGAATTAGTAAGCTGGAACTATTTTGCCCTCTTGAGGGTAGACACTCTGTAACAAGTAGCCAAAAACCACAAAACCAACCAATCAAAAGAGTAACAAGGAAGGGGGGGAGAGGAGAGAGAGGAGGGAAAGATGGGGAGGAAGGAAAGATGGAGAGGAGGGTGTGTTTTGCACTGTCAGGGTTTAAAAATAAAGTAAAGGGGTAAGTTTATAGGGGGTCTAATGTATCGAGAAGGGCTTGGTTGTTTTCAATTTTGTGTTTATGTAGAAGGATGGACATAGCATGTTGTATGGCAATGATGTTAATATTTTTGAAAGTGTTAGTAATTGTATCAATAGGAATTTTGAAGGAATCTTCTAGGGTTTTTATAGATGAGATAAAGGTAGGTTGGTATTTATTGATTTTGTTTTCGATTGTTTTCTGGGGAGAATCTGTCATTACAGTATGTAAATTTGATGAATTGAATGGTGTAGTCTTGGTTTATGTGGGCGGGTGGGGGATCATTGTATGGTAGGCCTCTAACACATAGTATGTCCGGTTTGAGCCGAGCATTGCAGTGGCATCGTTGAGTTTCACATGTACATGAGAGTAGCCATGGTGGAACCGTATTTTCTTGTGGGTTGTTATTAAAGAGGCCGACATTCATGAGGATAAAACATCTTGATTTGTTATGGGAGGTGATTAATTTACGGATTTCCTACACGGCTTTGTTATGTCTTTTGATAATTAGGGAGTCTATTTGGCGGTTATGACATTTAAGCAAAACATTTATGCAAACAATCTAGTTGCCGGCGGTTTAAAATTGGACCCAATTTTAAAGCTATCAATGGGTGGGACATTTGCACAAAGGATCGTAGTGCAAGATGTCCATTGGTATAGGCAAAACCATTTCATCATACCATTTCCTTACATCATGGATGATAGTAGGTCATGGCTTTTCACATATGATGTGTATACTTGCAAAAAAGGCTATAGTGGTTAGTTTCTTTGAATCAATGGAGATACAATTTTATGGTTGCACCAGTAGAAGAAAACAATTGTTGATAGAATTGTTCCAATTGATGTTGAAGAATTTCTCTATGAAGAAGATGAGATAAACTCTAGTGATGAGGAGAGTAACAAAACCCCTTTTAAAAATGATGAAAGTCCAACACAGAAGCAATTTTGGGATAGCGTTGATAATAGAAGCTGAGGGACATGGTTTGTGCAGAGAAGGGCAAGAGGAAACATATTGCCACGGCTTGATGATGAATGGTCTTCACATGAGGTTGAAACAATATTTGCATCAACACTTGATATTGGTACCGAGGAATTAAATTCCAATGGCAATACATATTTATCTACTTTGGACTTGTGATTTGATGGTTTGAGTTGGTATGATCATGATGAAATCCTTGATATAAATCCAAGGGGAGCATTGCCTTACAAATATGTAGTCTACCAAAAGAAATGATATATTTTATGATCATCCATGAAGCTCTACAACAACATGTATAGATGAGGTGGTTGGTAACAAGGTTGATATTGGAGTGAATGTGCCCATCAACATTCCAATATTACAACTGTTCAATATAGTAGCCTCTATATAATAGCAATACTACTGTAATTGTACACTCATTTAGACCCCCCCCTTTCCATTACAACAACTACTCAATATAGCAGCCTGTATATATAGCATGGAGAACCAACAAGGGATCTTCCTATTAATCCTGGTCGAGCATTGCACCAAGCCTCAGCCTTGGGTGGGTCCATTTTTATGGCCTTTTGGGGCTCTAGAGGGTTTTTTTTGGAATTTTTTTACCAAATGTGGGACTTGTGGCCTCAAGTTACCCTTGTAGGCCCTCCCTCTATCAAATAGGGCCCCCCTCCAACATAAAAATTGGGACTGGTTTTGTCCCTACCCTCCCCCACCCTCCCAAGCCTGAGGCTTGGTGCATCTCGGGTATGTAGGCAAATCCACCAACTAGGCTGACTGTAGTGATAGAGGGGGCCAATGAAGTTGACAATCCCCAGCTCTTTGTGTGACGCAGTATGGCACAAACCACGGTGCAGCAGGAGTTGGTGCACAATGTTTCATAACACCCATCAGTTTTAACAGTTTGCACACGTGTGCACAAGGTTCCATACACTTTTGACTCTCTTTCTACATTTAATGGTGGTTTGTAATCATAAGTGACAATGATCACAATGTAACTGGTTTTGAAGCACCCACTTCAGTCTTTTCTATGGAATAGACTATTTATTCCATGAAAATCTGCTGAAGAAAATGAAAATATTTCCATGTTTCTTGTGCAAGGAAAAAAAAACAAACAAACAAACAAACATTGGCATGATTAGTACAATTATACTGGAATGTGATCAAGGTGCCCCTGCAAGTCCACGTCAAAATTGATCAGGGGCATGCATATAATTATCTGTAGTATACCTGGCCTCCAACTCAAATAATTATGAGCCTGAATATTTGCGAATTGAATATGTCATTCATCTCCAAGAACGGCATATCCGTAGATGGATTTTTTTTTAATTTCCATGACCTGAAAGTTGAGTGGGTGAGGGAATGCACATGACCCACATATGCAATATGGTACCAAACATGTCATAAATCCACAATTGACAGCGTGAAGTGTGTCATAAGTTCATCATATGCAGCGTGAATCCTGTTATCCACTGTCCACATATGATGACCAACTGCTTCATTTCTGCAAAAGCAGAGAAACATGTATGTAAGCCACATTGAGTGGCACAAATTTTAAAATTTTGAATTTTGAATTTTCTAGCAATGCAAACAATAGGAAGTGATGGACACAAGTAATTTAATTAAGCTCTTTAATATTCTTGATAGTTTTTATCACATGGTTTTAACAAATCACCATAAAAAATTTATGCACATTTTCTAGGTTTCTTGGAAGAGTAGAAAATCATGTCCAACAACAAGATCCGAATGGTGATTTAATGTTGAACGCCATCAAACAATGATGTCTGTACCGCTAACACCTGCAACGTACTTTGAGGTAATCAATTATTTCTATACATATTTCAGATTGATTCTTGATCGATCCTCTATACTATGTTGTTTGTAGAACAACCTTTATGTGAATGTACAATCCCTTATTTTTTAATTAGCAATTTTATCAAGTTCGAACGGTGTCAATAATAGTAAGTAATATTATTTTTTTTCATATCGATAAAATATATTTGTTGCCTTTAGTGAAAATTTCTACATTAACCTAAGTCAATTCCACATACACATGGTCACACATTCTTAGGCAAGGTACAAACTAAACTTCTTCCTTTCCACATAAAGCTTAGAGATCTTTATACTATTTTCATTTTTATGTCTCTATCAAAAGATGTGGTGTAAACCTTCTTATTGACCATTTAAATTCTCATTCTAAAACATGATAAGGTCATCAAAAAATAAAGCACAATTTGGTAAATTTTGAATCTCCACTCCTTGTACAATTGTTTCGACTATGCTATATCCTTTGCGTCTTAAAATTCGTGTACAAAAAAATAACATCAAAATTAATAGGATGGTAATGAACTTAAACATTATGTAGTGCAAAAACAAAAACTCCAACTACAGTCAAAGTTTGCTTATCAACACAACCTAGGAAAGAAAATTAACCGTGTTCTGTACGTTGAACACTATAATCTTTCAATCCGTGCGGTAAAAATTTACGAAATTTTGTGAGGACGTACTTAACTCCTAAGGTATTGTGACAGTTTCACATCAAAAACACTTCAAACTGTTCGATTCTAGTGCAATGTATAATGAAAGAAACAAAAATTGTTTATCTCTTCTTTTGACCGTACAATCTAAATGAAGACGTGGTAAATTACAGATTCACAAAATTTTATAAAGTTGATGTTAGTTCCTTATACACGAATTTTAGATGTAGAAGAGGGCAGTAGCATACTTAAATTAACTATGCCAGAAGTCGAGGTTTAGAAATTTCCAATTCATGTTTTATTTTTTTGTGAACTTCAGATATTTTAGATTGACAATCCAAATGGTCAATAGGGAGGTTCACACCACATATTGATGTGGAATAAATAAGGGCAAAAAAATACAAAGACCTCTAAGTTTTGTGAGCAAAGGAAGAAGTTTTTTGGGACCTTGCCCGACAATGTGAGAATGTTTGACATAGGCTAATTTGCTATTTTTCACTAAAGATAATAAGTTTTAGTACAATATGAAAGGAAACAATATTACTTGCTAGTATCAAAATTCACACATTCAATAGAATGTCCTATCAAATGTTTTTGGCGTGCCCAATTTTACCAAATAAAATTGAAAACCCTAGAACTTTTTCATGAGAATCGGGTACAAGAACAATTTCATCTCCCATTTAGGTATTAGTAATGCCCATCTACTGTGCATGTTTAATAGAAAAATGTTATAAATTGACACCATAGGAGTCCAGTTGATCTTTCAAATTGTCAATTCCGGACACTAGGTCCTTTAGTGGCTAATAAGTATGAATTGAAGTCATATAGTTAGATGTGTCAAAAAATTATGTTTCCCTCAGTAATCATTGCACTAGAATGAGCAATTGTGAAATATTTTGTTGTGAAAATGCCTTGTTCCTTCAAGGGTTTAGTAACATACTCAGAAGCTTTCATAAGATTTGACCGTACGGATTGAAAGATTAAAGTTTTTGTAATAGACAACATGGTTCATTTTCTTCCCTCGGTAGAGTCGATTACGAGAGTTCAGTTTACTTCGTTTCAAAAGTTTGCATTACACATCGTCTAGATTCATTACCATCATGTCCAGAATGATATCAATATCTTGTACAACACTATTCAGGGATGGAAAGGGGTGTAGCATATTCAATGACACTATGCAAGAGTTGACGCTCAACACATGTTTAATTTTTTCATTTCAAAGCAGTTTTATCGAAAGGTCCAATATCATCATCATATTTTGAACAGTATATATGTGTTTAGAAACATATCTTTTATCAGATGAATGGTGCTTTGAAGGTTAATAACTAGTACATGTATTTTGACTAATGTGCAATCATAATGTTCCTATTTTTTCAATAGTGATAATGGAGAGCCGCACGATTCAGACTCCTTCGATACGACCACACATCCAAATGGATAATATGCATTCCAATAGCTCTGTGGGGGCTCAATTAGTACGAACATCACGTGCAAGGCAAATTCAACAGAGATCTCTTAGAATCATGACATTTGAATCAGAAAGGGTGATAGAATTGCTTTCTGAAAGAGGAGATGTGGTGGGCTTAGCAACCAGGGAGCATGCATTCAAAAGTAGCATGGAATTGAATGGGTCGAAGTTGATCCCATTCGAGGTGGCGGTGCGTATCACTAAGATAGATGATGCATTGCATTGGACTCGAGAAATTGTAGGAGAATGCCTTGGCATGTATGTGGGCTTGGTCATTCGTTGGAATCGATCTTTGCTACGTGTGGTGGCTATTGAACCTGATATTATAAGTGTCCATGGTGACATCGGATCACAAATAGCGCCTACACAAATGGTGGTCGCAAAGTTTGATTTTCCTAAGTACATCAACACACCAGGATCCACTGAGAGGTCTCGACGCAGTAGTCATGCTTCAAACGCCATAGATGAAAATTCATTGTTTTCCCAATCTACTCCCTCAAACATCCAAGATTTGCCCTATAGAGATGGATTTGTTTATGTTAGACCAGCACGTTGTCCATATTCTATACAAAATAGGAGGAGAGATTTTAGAGAGCCATCATTGAGAGAAGCTACACCATCTAAGGTATCGCTTAGAGCGTGCAAATTGCAATGGCACAAGGAAGATGCAAACGGAATTGTTTGAGGGACGTTCCAACAAGATATCTAGTGGACATGCGATATATTGCATGGGCTATTGAGTTTTCAGTACGAAGTACGTGGATGAGATAGATGCTGGTTTCTTTTACACAAGGACGGAAGGAACTCATCGAGACAAGTTTGAAACAAAGTTAGATGGAAAACAAGTTTGTAATACTTGCTACGCTCTTGGGGTTGGATATTTACAAAGGCGTTTTAAACAATGGAACAAGGATTGTCTAATATATGGAAGAGTGACATCGATTCACGGCAATACCCTTTCAAATCCGATCAGAGAGCACTAGAATGTCTGCGGCAAAGGCTTGCTGTAAATCGTTTGTCGATGAAGCTGGTTGTCCTCAACCTCATCGCTGTATTCGCCATAAGAGTGACAATGAAGTGGTGCCTCTCATTCTCCTTCCTATGAATACAACCAAATTTGATGTATTCAATTACGTGAACGAGGAGGTCAAGAGAATTTGTAATGAGGAAATCATTTCTATAAGTTCGTTCCGGAGGATGTGACGCATCAAGTATCCCCACGTTCAGGTACCTCCATTCTCGAGATTCTCGGAGTGTTATCATTGGTGGAAGTATAAATGTGCCATGGAGGGAACCACCAATGCGGATGCAAGGATAAAGATAAAAGAGTTGTTTAAGTTGCATCTGCGCAACCAGATGGAAGAACGTAGGCATTATTGGATATTGAAGAGGTCGTGTTATATTAGCCCTGAGTTATACATGTGCATCATAGTGGATGGCATGGACCAAAACATGACCATGGTACCGAGGATGGGTCAGACGTGAAGAACATTGAACATTGGTTTGTGAAGACCCATCTGTGGAGTGCTCTTGTACATGGGATCGGTTTATATTGCGATGTGTGGTTTGGAGCTCACCACAAACACGATAGCAACCAAGTTGTGAGTGCATTGTTGTACGTGATAGGAGATGTGTTGTGGAGGAAGGGCTTTTTGCCACCAACATTACGAATCCAGGCGGACAACTGCACACGCAAGAACAAAAACATTTATATGTTTACTCTATGTGCTACATTGGTGGGATTGGGGTTTTTTCAGGAGGTGGAACTATCTTCTCTCATAGTGGGCCATACACACAAAGATATTGATCAATGCTTCAGTTGTATATCAAGTACGTTGAAGAGGTCGGATGTGGACTCGTTGAAGGAAATGATTAGTCTTATAGAACTAGAAACATCTCCTATAGAGGCATTTGTTAGCGCCCGGCTGCTAGAGAATGTATGGGATTAGAAATTGTTCATAACTTCTCACTTATTGACAGGTCAAGATTCATTAATGGGCATGACATTCCCGCACGACATGCGATTCTATATGGACAATTGAGAAGGGACTTGTGAGGTTCGAGTACAACACAAGCATTATTGCAAGGATCCATGGGGACCGGAGGCAGGGACGAAAACTTTGAGATCGTTGCCAAGTAGGGATGAGCGACCATTGTTTGCGCAAGTATTTGCAGCGAACGAACGGGAGTTGAAGGCGTTGAATGACTTCATTGTATATAAAGAAATGTGCATTCAAAGGTTGGAGCATGAGGACACGAATCGTGAGGCAAAAGCAGAGGCTGAAAGATTGAAACTCTACTTAGCTGAATTTCCAGACAAAGACCGTAGCAATGAGCATCGTTCCTCACCGTTTTGGCCTTCAGGGTTCTCCAACACCGGACCTACAGAGAGGGCATCTTTGGATGTAATGGATGGTGCAAGTGAAGAAAATCGCGAGATAAATGTTGTAGAGCATGTAGTGGCCATGCTTCCAAATGCCGAGGCTTGAGGATACTTTGGTTCTCGTAGAGGAAGACCTTCTAATGAAGCACTGCGCAGGGCACAACGAACAGAGGGCAACTATGTTGAGGAACAAGCTGATGAAGGAGCATTATATGAAGGTAATCACGACCCATTTCCACCATTTAATCCACAACTTGATATCCGTTGTGGACAATTTGTAGCCTTGAGTGTTCATCGAGCAGAAATAGAAGGCGGTGTACCATTCTATGTAGGAATAGTGATTGAGGAAGGAAAAAACCGATGGAGACTTAAGATAAAGGTTTGTTGGTATAGGCCCATCATCCAAAGGGGGGTTGTTGATGGACATGGATCTTCTGCACAGCGGTATGCAAATTACATGGATTCATTTTGGAAGCCATTTGGGGAGAGCCATAGTTGGGTAGAAAAAGATGCATGCATTTTTTCATGGGTAGACACACCGGAAAGAACCATGTCCGGGGCCAGCGGGTGGAGAAAGCGCAATGTATTTGGAGTGCAGGTTGAAAGCAGGATTTACATTCTTCAATCGGCTAAGGCTCGCATACTACAATAAATTGCAATGCAAACCGAAGCTATCGATGACGACCGTTTGCAAGCAACTCTAAATTCTATGGAGTAGACAGTGTGCCTTTATGAGAGTATATTAGTTGTGTATGGTAATTGTTGTATAGTGTATGTCTAAAAGTAGTATATTCTAAGGGTGATCTAAGACATTATGTCATTAATCCTATAGAGTAATTTAGGTGTTTTTAGTATTGGTGCTATGTCCATTTGTAGACACTTTTAGTATTGGTGCTAAGTCCATCTGTATCTAGTTTCTACCACTGTATGCATTATGTACTACGTAGAATATCTTTTAATCAACTGCCAACCCTTGCATATAGTATGTTTTTTTGTGATTACGCCTGTTTGTATACTACAATCCTTCAAATCTATCTTTGAAATATTGGGAAACTATATTAAATACACACATATCTAGTATTAACGAGGGGCCACGACAAATTAGTTTAAAATGCCAAAGAATTGCTTCCAATATTGACAACTATGATTGTACATAATATTGTTGCACAAGCTCAAATTTTTTTTTCTTTGAAAACCTTTTTTTTTGCAATTTTGACACTTTTGTTTGCAATGGCTGCCGTTGTATCCAAGTGCACTTTTATTTGGTGAGGGAAAAATTGCTTAATTGCGTGTTTTATGTTGATGGTTTTGACATTTTCAACAGTGTTTTAGGCGAGTATTTCTTTTGGTAGAGTTAATTAGAAAAAGACACATAATTGTGGAACCTAATTTTTCTATAAGAATACAAATTATTTAATGAAATCATTGCGAAAGGTTTGCTAGTACTCCTTAACCCCTAAAGGCCCGTGACAATTTCACATCAAAAACACTTCAAAATTGTTGATTCTAGTGCAATGAGTAAGGGAGGAAACAAAAACTTACATTTGTAATTTTGACCGTAGGATCTCAATGAAAACTTACAAAGTAACATCCTTGCAAAATTTCATAAACTTTGACTACACGGATTGAAAGATTATAGTGTTTGAAGTCAAGCAAATGATTCATTTTCTTCCTTGCGATGAGTGGATTAACAAACTTTGACTTCACTTGGTGTCAAATTTTTACACTACACAGGGTCTCAATATTTTACCATTGTGTTAAACATGATGTTAGTTCCTTATACACCAATTATTAGAGGTAAAAAATAGGTGTAGCATATTCAAATCAAGTGTGCAAGGAGTGGAGGTTGAAAAATTGCAAATTCACGTTTTATTTTTTGTGAATTTAATATGTTTAAGAATGATAATCCAAACGGTCAATAAAAAGGTTTCCACCACATATTGTTGTTGAAAAAGTAAAAAGTGAAAAATATGAAGGTCTCTGGGTTTTATGTAGAAAAGATGAAGTTTTTTCCCCCTTGCACGAAATGTGTAAAAATGTTTGACTTGGGTTTAAATGTGTTTTTACACTAAAGACAAGAATATTTTTTGGCATCTTCAAAGAGGGTGATGTTCTCTACATGTATGAAAAATCTCAATGTCTTTAGAAACTTCTAGAAAAAATTTGGAGCTGGCCGGAGTACCCATCTCAAACTCTGAGTGGTACTAACTTTCAAACCATGAATCCAAAAATAATAATAAAAATACATCCACGAAGCTCTTATCATGGAAAATCTAGAATAAAAGTTTCATATAAAGGAGATTTTTAAAAAAAAATTAGGGACGTGTCCAAAATCAAAATCGTCCCCCTAAGGGACACTTGGTCCTTTACGGGTGAAGATGATGAATTTTGGGCATCCAGTATTACCACAAGTAACGTGCGCGCAAGTAATTGTGCGCACGTTGTGTGGACTTATAAACAGCACCTATGTATTAATAACATATATATATAGAATCCGGAAACATGTGGTTATTTTTATAGTAATGTAAGGGAATGTTCTATTTGTGCCACGGACCACTGCATGTTTGAATTGCTTCATGGGGTCCAAAACTAACGTAGTGTTAAAATGGCATGTTCTCTCCAGCAACACATCAGGAAAGTCCTAGCCCCTGTTTTCATGTGGCAACTGTTTTCATATATGGTTCCTATACTATTATTGATATAAAAACAATAACGACTCATTTTTTCTCGAGATCATGTCCTAAACACAGGATATGAAGTTTGTATGTGGTATTTTTCAATACAATAATTGTGTACATACAATTTGGGAAACAAAGTATATTAGTTTTATATGGTGATTTTGACATATTGTACTCATATGGTTTTTAAAATGATAAAGTATTCATCCAGTTCTTATAAATTTCTCATATAAGTGTAATCACATATGACATGTTCGTTTTGTATATGAATAACATATAAAATCCAATATTTGTATTTTGTCTTCTCAACAATGTACCAAATTATATCATAATGTTGTTCACAACCTTTCCCGTTGTTTAACCATATTTAGTTGTTAAACAACCCCAACGTCAGTTGAGAACCATATTTACAAGGACGTATTTTAATTTGTAGAATACCAAAAATTTACTGAAGTGTAGCAAGACTTACACCTTTAGATTGAAAATTCTTCAACTAACATCTTTCATTTGGAGGTCATGTCAATATCTGAACCTTATCATGTTCAAATACAACATTATACGTGTGGAATATTGTGTTCACCACCTACTGATGTTTAAGTATTCACCCCTATATATCAAAATTCATGGCATGAACTTTTGCAACTATCGGGCAATTTCCATGGTTGAGTTCCATATTTACAATTCCTGGCATTTTGCACAGCAATGCAAGAAGATAAAACCTACATGGGAATATTATTTTGATTCTTAACCCCTAAAGAACCAAGAATTTTCCCCTCAAAATCACTTCAAAACTGCCATTTTCAGCGCATTCAACACAAAATGATACAAAATGTTTTTTTTAAAATTCAACGGTAGGATCTTGTACTAGAGTTGTATGAGAGTGTGGTGAAAATTTTGGTAAGTTTGACCACACGGATTGAAAGGTATCAGCCTTTGAAGTGAGACATAATCTCTTATTGAGATCATACTAAACACCTTCAACAAACTTTGACCACCTTCTATGGCAACTTTTTGCACTACGGGCTGTGAATTTATTATGATAACTTAAAAAGGATCATGTTAGGCACATGTGCACCAAATTTTAGAAGTAGAAGAGGCGTAGAAGATGTCCTAAAAAATCTTGCAATGCAACTATGTGCTCAGAATCAACAATACACTTTATATTTTCATATATCATATCCTTCTCAAATATTTGAAATTCACAAATTTGTACGGTAGATGCAAAGATCTCAATTTCCTTTCCAAGAGGACATTTTCTTTCTTTTCAATGGACAAAAACTCGAATTTCTATTGAATTTAGAAGTTATTAAAGTTTAGTGACAGTATTTGTGATATGTCACACTAAACTCCTACACTATTTGTATATGTAAGTGAAAATAAACTGTAACTTTTGAACCGTAAGTTAGAATTCTACGAAATTTGTGTCTGCGTAAAGCTAATCAATAGTTGTCCATCCAACAAAAAACCTCAGAAAATAGTGCCTAGAATTGAGAACGTGGTATCCTACCCAAACTCAAAATGTGCCCCGAGGGGACTTTGGTTCTTTAGGGGTTAAGAAATCTATAGGGAATTTTTTTAGTCATGTTGATAAGACATTCTATGAAATATCAACCACAAGTTTAGATTAAAACAACTATTTTAAAACTAAAAATATTTTTAGTTTCAACCCCTAAGTTCCTAAAAGTCCCCTTGGGGCACTTTTGAAGGTTTGGGCAAGTTCCTATGTTGTCAATTTATAACATTATTTTTGAAATTTTTATTATTACAAAAAGCTTTGTGTGAGGGGCGCTTTACACTACGGACTATGGAGATTGACCACCGCCCTCTAAAATCTGTTATTGGCCAAGGAAGTTGTCATGGTCCGAGTTTGCTTTACACTACCTTGAAAAAAAAAGATTGACCACGGAGTTTGAGGTTACCTAAGTATGCTATTTTTTTCCGAGTGGATAATGTGTCTTGGTCCAACGGGTTTTCCATTGGGTCCAGGCAAATAGGTCGACTCGACAGAAATCAAGGGGACCGTTGGGCTGAAAATCAATGATTGGCTGAAATTTATTTTATTTATTACTTTCTAACTATTTTTTCCGGGATTTGTATATATACATTAAAAAAATGAGCCCATACTTGTCCCGGTCCAAATCCACTTTACACTATGAGAAGTGACCAAGACACTCAAAAAATGATTTTTCATTTTTCATGGTCACGGCTCTAGAGCAAGAGCCGTGACCATGAAAATAAATGATTTCTCTTGGTCAATCCTCATGGTCCATAGTGTAAAGCGTCCTTGAGTACAATTGTTTCCAAAGTCTAGCATTTAATGAAATAGTTATTTCATCTTAAAACATGCAATTAAGCAATTATGCACTCACCATTTGAAAGTGCACTTAAGAACCACGACGGCCATGGCGCACCAAAAATCCCACATTTGAATTTTTTTTGTCTATTTTGAAATAAAATTAGAGTTCTTGGATCAATATTGTGTGCAATTAAAAATGTCAATTTAACAAGATTAAATTGATTTTTCAACAAATTTTTAGTGGAACGTCGTTGAACTTTGATAAATGTCTACTTAATATCATTGTACAAAATTTTGGGAATAGCTTATAAAGATTGTAATGTATAAAAGATGCAATCATCCAAACATAATTTTGCCAATTGATATGAAGAAATTGCACATGGTACATGATACATAAGAAGAAGACAAAAAATGAAGGCATTTATACATGCTCTTGGTGATGTAATCAATCAATAGTAAAAACTTATAGCATTATTATTTACATAGTGTGCCTACACTATACATGATGTTTAAAGTAGTACTAAAATTCCACTCCTTATATGTATAGCGGGAGGAGAGGAGGAAAGGAGAGGAGGGGTATGGGAGAGGAAAGAGGCCCCGGATTTAGGTTTGGTGGTGTTAGGTTGAGGATGGCCGCGGGTTTAGGGTTTTGGGGGTTTAGGATTGTGCGGGTTTGGGGCAACAACATGGAGTTTAGGACTCCAGGGGTGTGCACGCGCACACCTGTGTGAAGGTAAGAGGGGAATAGTGTGAGGGAGGGATTGTGAACAGCGACGGATTAGGGTTCCGTAGGGGTGGAGTAGCGGCGAGGTTTAGGACTCCATGGATGTATGTGCGCACACTCGTATGGGAGAGGCGAAAGGAGAGGGGGTGTTAGCGGAGAGAGGGTGTGAGCTGCAATGTAGGGTTTGAGGTGGGAGGAGAGGGCTTGAGCGGCAGAGGGGAGAGGCTATGAGTGGTGGAGGGGAGAGGCTGTGAGCAGCGGGGGGAGGGGTGAGTGGCGGTGTAGGGTTTGAGGTAGGGAGAGAGGGTTTGAACGGCGGTGAGGA
This sequence comes from Bryoerythrophyllum caledonicum, assembly GCA_963971425.1. Lineage (NCBI taxonomy): Eukaryota > Viridiplantae > Streptophyta > Bryopsida > Pottiales > Pottiaceae > Bryoerythrophyllum > Bryoerythrophyllum caledonicum. The sequence goes on from OZ020515.1 coordinate 28,395,771, forward strand.
GAGGCTGTGAACGGCGGGGAGAGGGTGTAGGGTTTGAGGTGGAAGGAGAGGGTTTGAGGTGGGGGGAGAAGGTTTGAGCGGCGGAGAGGCGGGCGGAGAAACAAAACCTCCAGGGATGTGCGCGTGCACACCCCTCAATTTCACGCACGCACATATTCGCCCTAGATTGAAATTAATTAAAAAATAATTAATATAAAATTAATGCTCGTAGGCGAAAGGCTACCCGAGCTCCCCGAGTTCCCCGAGTTCCGCGGGCTTCACAAGGCGAAGCCAAGAAGATCTAGGAAGTTTCAACCTAGTTCCCTTGGTCACCTATCTGAGTTCTATTCCTTCACCATCCCGCTTAACTTCAAGGTTGCTCAACTACCTCCAACCAGCTTCTACTAGCCTTCGTGATGTTCAAGGCTTGGAAGTTAATATCTTTACACTTATTGCTTCGTTTCACAAATGGTTTGTTGCACTCACATCAAGGTATGGTATTTCATTATACGATAGTACAAACACGTAAGAAAACAATGAATCACCAAAGTATTGGAAGTGATACACGACTAATATTGTCTTATGTTTTAAGATGTAGCAAACCAAAGGATGTTGTCACATTTCGAGGGGCCTTTTCATCAATGATGTCATTTAAAGATAGATTCTACTATAATGGTAATGGCATAACGCACACACGTGTGACATGTGTGATAGTGTTTTACACGTGTAATATATGTCCAATGTGCATCTGTTAGTCTTGGAGATCGCCCAATATAGAAAGACATGTTGGCTCATATGATCAATTATGTCATGAAACACTTATTAGGAGTTGCTTTGTTGAAGGGTGATGAGTGCCTTAAAGTGATACCGTACTAGAACAGACATGATGTTTAGGGTGGTAAGATAGGCTAATATAGTATGATTGATATGTTGGATTAATTATGGCATATTTCAGTATAGCATTTTCTATTTGTGGTTATGTAAACATAAATTATGTATATTTTTGCATATTATTACTAGTATTTATAATTGTATTTGTTGTATGATACTTTGAACCTATATTATAATAGAAATGTGTATGTATAGATTTTAAGTGCATATACAATGTCATTTCCAAAAAAACAAAAACCAATTTAGTAACCATGTATTCTACATAAGTTTAAAACAATAGTTATCATATATTTTGCATATTATTCACGTACGTACACATATTTAGGCAATATGTAACGCAACATGTAACACAACAAACACAAAAAAATTATACAAAAGAGTTAGTAAGATTTTAGCATTTTAAAAAAACAAATTGGAGGAAAAATCTTCTGGGTTTTGAGTGCCGATTAACGCACTTGGCCAAGTACACAATTGCTCAATTACGTGTTTTAAACAAAAACGTCTCTAGAGTGGGCACATCAAGCAACTCCAAATTTTTTGCTAAGGCACTTCATTAAATGTGGTATTTTCAACACTACCAAACAAAATTATTTCCTTTCATATTTTCCAAAAAAAAATCTTGTTTTTAGTGAAAAATAGCATATTAACCCTAGTCAAACATTTTCACACATTGTTGGGTATGGTACCAAAAACACTTCTTCCCTTCCACATAAAACTTAGAGGTCTTTATATTTTTACTTTTTATTTTTCACAAAACAACATGTGGTGTAAACCTTCTTATTGACCATTTGGATTATCATTCTAAAACATGATAAGTTCACAAAAAATTATAACATAAATTGGCACTTTTTGACCTCCACTCATTGCACAATTGTTTTGAATATGTTACACTTCTTCTCTACCCTCAAAAAATTGGTGTACAAGGAACTAATATCATGTTCAACATGACGATTTAGACTTTAGACCTTGTATGGTGCAAAAATTTGACACCAAGGGAAGTCTAAGTCTGCTGATCTACTCGACGCAGGGAAGAAAATGACTGTGTCAGCGTCAAACACTAAAATTTTCAAGCCGTGCCGTCAAAGTTATGAAATTTAGTGAGTATGCTACTCGGTAAGTCTCAATGGAGATCCTATAGTCAAGACTAGAAGAAGAAGAAGAACTCCGGTTCCCGAAGGGGGCGGAAGTGAATGAAGTGTATGTTTGTTCCACCACTAAATCCATGTCCACCAGACATAGGTTTAGTAGTAGGACTAGAAATAAATGTTAGAACTAGAAAATGTAACTTCCTTAATCAACGGTTTTGAAGTATTTTTGGTGTGAAAATATCATAAAAGTTAAATATTGACACCATAGTCTTGCTTTTGTGATGCATGAATGGATGAAAATACACGTGTAGGAGCACTTTGTGGCCAATTTGTATCCAAGGATAAATTGATCCAGAGGAGGATAAAATAAAGATCCCAAAATCTTTGTGGAAGTGGTTTGTTGCTAAAAAAATTCCCTTTTTAAGTGTTTGTGCAGCGTTGCATGAACTAATATTAACATCACCCATCAAGGTTTTTTTTTTTTTTTTTCGTTTCACGGTTTTAGCCAGAGTGGCGACACAAATTTTTTGGAGACCACACATGTGGCGACACAAAGTTTCTCCTGAAACCATATCAAACCAAATTTTCTCCACAAATATTTTTTTTGGAGAATCCATCTCCATTTACATAGATTTGTGCATCCTTTTTGGCGACAGGATGGAGTCCTACTATTCACTAGTAGCAATATGGTGATAGAGAAACGGCCATCAATGTAATTTAGGCGATATAAAATCACAATTTTCCCACTTTTGGGGAATATTCTTTTGGGGGGAATCTCCATTTGGCTCCAAATTGCCCAAAAAAAGCCATGTCACCCATGTATGTAACACAATGGAAATGGCATGACAAACATTACAACTTAACCCCCAAATGACAAAGTTCCCAAGGTCGGCTTTTGCAAAGTTTGGGCATGTTCCTATGGTTGCAATCTATGCTTACAATTCAAGGCACCACGGCCTTGGTGTAGTGGTTTGAGTCATGGCACACCGGTGAGGTGGTTGTGAGTTCAAGTCCTATTGCCGGCGTGGTGCCTACCACCATAGTCCACCCAATTATGGTGGGGGGTCCCAAGGCCTCGTTGTATGGGGACCCACAAAGCCCTTGGGGGAGATGACATGTTGATTGACTCTAAGGCAATTAGTGTAGGAAAGCACTTAGTGTAGAAAAGTGTTTACCCTCGAGAGGGGGGAGTAGTTCTATTACACTAGCCTATGTCCGGTGGCCATATGCTTAGTGAAGAGAATGAACAAACACTATATTCACGCCGTATGCTTAGTGAAGAGAATGAACAAACACTATATTCACGCCGGTCTCCTTCAGAGACTAGAGTTCTTCTACTTACAATTCTTGAAACTTTGTACAAAGATGCAAGAATAGAAGTACATAGGAATGTAATTTTTGATTCTCATCGAAGCTATGGAAAAGAAGTTATGCCATCTTAAAAAATACTTTTTGAGAGTGGGCACGTTGGGCAACTCCAAAAATGTTTATTAGGACACTCTATTAAATGAGAGATTTTCAATACTAGCAAATAATATGATTTCCTTTCATTTTGTACAAATAAATAAACAAAAAAATCCTTGTCTTTAGTGAAGTATAGCATATTAACCCAAGTAAAATATTTTCAAACATTGACATACATTGTTGGGCAAGGTACCAAAAAAACTTCTTCTTTTCCACATAGAATTTAGAATTCTTCATATTCTTTACTTTCTACTTTTTTAACAACAATATGACATTGGTTAATAAAGCTTCTTTTTAACATTTGGATTACCATTCTAAAACATTTTAAGTTCAAAAGAAAATAAAATGTGAATTGGCACTTATTGAACCTCCACTCCTTGCACAATTTTTTTGAATATGCTACACCCCTTTTCTACCTCTAAAGATTGGGGTGTAGCATATTTGAAAGAATTAGGTGATATTGAATTATTTATTCTTGATGAATTATTTATTCTTGATGAATTATTTATTCTTGATAAATAATTTATCAAAGTTCATTTTTGAATATTATTATTCCCCTATATGAGTAGTATCAACATCTTTTAAGTTGGTATTATATTCATTCTAAAAAAATGTTGTAGCCAATAGTTAATACTTAAGTACGGATGACCCTAGTTGTTATTTTTAGAGTAGTGAAACTCACCATTCAAAGAAGAAGAAGAAGAATAACTCCGGTCTTCGAAGGGAGGCCATTGTGAATAAAGTGTCTGTTTGTTCCACCACTAAGTCTATGTCCACCGGACATGGGCTCCTTTCAAACAATACATTCTAACCTCTTTTATATGACAAGTTTGAGAAACCAAAAAAGTATTGCAATAGCAAGGTGTCACATTATAGTTAATATGACCTTTTCAATCTGAATGTTGTATTATTGAGGTTTTATTAAAACGCACAATAATAGAAGGCTAAAGGTTGCCAAAAGGTATTTACGAGAAAACAAATTCCCCAAAATTATCTACAATATTAAAAAGATGCCAAAGAGTATCTACGAGAAAGAAGAAACCTAACCTATGATGCACGTGTTTCCATTGTTCACAACATGTTTCTAGTGTTCACAACTTGTTCCCGGTATTCTCAACTAGTTCTCAACATGATAATATGTTCCCAATGCATTACTTCCCTCTATGATATGACAAAGTTGGGGTCTCAAAGTGTTACAATATCAAGCGTCGTAGTTATATTATAGAGGGAGTTTTAGCACTAAAGGCCCAACAGTCTCCTCAGGGGACTCTTGAAGGTTTGGGCAGGTTCTTGTGGTGTCAATTTCTAACATTCCTCTTTGAAATTTCTACTATGGATGGACAATACTAAAACTTTGTGTTAGTACAATTTTTTTACTAAATCCAACATTTAATGAAAAAGTTAAAGGGTTCTAAATTTTAAATGAGGAGAGTCAATACGTCAAGAAACTCCAAAAACTTTTTCTAGGACACTCTATCAAATGTGAGATTTTCAATTACAGCAAGTAATTTATTTTCTTTCGTATTGTCTAAAAACTTTCCTTGTCTTTAGTGGAAAATAGCACATCAACCCATGTCAAACATTTTCATGCATTGTCACACATTGTCGAGCAAGGTACCAAAAAAACTTCTTCTTTTCCACATGAAATTTACAAATCTTCATAATTTTATAATTTATTTATTTTTAATACAAGATGTGGTGTGATCCTTCTTATTGACCGCTTGGATTCTCATTTTAAAACATATTTAGGTCTCAAGAAAATAAAACGTGAATTGGCAAGATTTGAACCACCACTCTTTGCTCAATTGTTTGAATATGCTACACCCCTTTTCTACCTCTAAAAATCGGTGAAAGGAAATAACATCATGATTAACATGATGATAATGAGATTAGACCTTGTATAGTGCAAAAACTTGACACCAAGTGAAGTCAAAGTCTCATGATCCACTCAACGCAGGGAAGAAAGTGAACCGTTTTATCAAATTCAAACACTATAATCTTTTAATCTGTGTGGTCAAATTATATTTTTTTTTTTGAAAACGTTACTTAATAAGTTTTAACTGCGATCCTACGCTTAGGTGTAGGAATAAAAGTTTTTGTTTCCCTCCATACTTATTGCACTAGATTGAGCGGTTTTGTATTGTTTTTGGTGTGAAAATGCCTTGGGCCTTTAGGGGTTAAGACTACAAAGTTTGGTCCCGCAAAAATGTATTATGAAATTGAGGCTTTCGTATATTGGAGGGTAGTAATAAAGAGGTCAAATTGTTACAATATTCCATCTACAAGCACTTTCTTTCATCCATCCAACCCATGAACTCAAAAGCGTAGGATGCGACTCAGGGGCGGTTTACACTATGGACTACGAAGATTGGCCACGGCCCTCTAAAATCTGTGATTGGCCAAGGAAGTCGTCCCGGTCCGAGTTTGCTTTATACTACCTTGGAAAAAGGAGATTGACCATGGAGTTCAACGTTACCTAAGTATGCTATTTTTTTATAGAGTGGATACTGTTTCTTAGTCCGAAGGATTTTCCGTGGGTTCAAGGCAAAAATGTTTACTCAGCGGAAATCAAGGGGGCCGTTGGATGGAAAATCAGTTCAAATCCAAAGAAGAAAGCAAAAGCAATCGTGATTGAATTTGAAGAATTGGACGAGGACGTTGCGTCCCCTACAAAATGGAAGAATTATGAAATCAAAAAATTGATTGCAATAAGAGGCGAGATGGATGAGGAGTTTGTAAGAATAACAAATAACAAGGAGTTTGTCATTGGCTTGTAGCCATGAGGAGTGCCTGAGGAGACGAGGAGTGAGTTGGCGGAGATTGATTGTTGTTGCTTCTTGAACAAGGTGGCGGCGGAAGTTTGGAGAAGGCCTTTTTTCCATGTTACAAATGCCTTATACACTGCCTTCTACAAAAGTGTGGAGGCACGTGGTGCTTTAAGCGATTGCACTCTCAAGATACTATCCACTTGACCTTTCCATACTACTAACCCATGCTCAGTGGGCATGGACTTAGTGGTGGAATGAACGGACACTTTACTCACGCCGGCCCCCTTCGGAGACCGGCGTTCTTCTTCTTCTTCCACTTGACCACAAGCTTACTTGTATTCAAACTTTCTTTGGAGTATTCTATATACTAAAAACTATCTCAATTTCTTTGCTGGAATTTTTATACAAGTTGCATTTTCACCCTTTTCAGCTTGTTTTTGGCCATAATTCTCTTATATTTCTATACATATTGTAGAAAGGTATGCGTGGGTGAAGTTACTAGTCCAAATGGTCTCGGGAATTTGAGCAGTCAATTGGACATGGCTATCTTCTAAGAAGAAGTACAAAACTATCTAAACCAAATACTGAAATGACAAAAGGCAAATGAGATTTTGGGGTCACATTATTAACAAGAGTGTTGTTGGTTCAAAGAGATGGACATATGGAACAATAAATGTTTAAGTGTTCACAACCAAATTTTGGTAAGGCTATGGAAGGGGACGACACATTTGGAACAAGAGCTTCACCACCTACAACTCCTAAAGCGGCACAAGTCAACCCTTCCACAACACCAAGTACACAAGAGAAGAAAAAAAATAAAGACAAAATTGAAGGACTTCTACCAATCTAGGAAATTCTACCATTTTGATTTCCACACTTCAATAGTCTATAAATTTGTTGAAAAATATAGATTGTAATTTTGCAGCACTTCTAGATAGGTTTTAGCTATTCTTCTATAAAATCAAAACTATAATTAAAAAAACACTAGATTTGATTCCTTCTGAATTTTGTAATGCCATAGATTTTTTGTCAGAACTTCGTGCGTTGTTGTAGCTTTACGAAACAAGTCTTCATCCCTTTCATTCTCCTTTAATAAAACGCTTCTACTCTTCATCGTTCACTTCATTTGCTTCCATCAAATCATCTCTATACATAATTATATTCTTCACTTCCTGAATTCATGCCCTTTCACAACACAGTTCTTGCCCTTCTCTTAAATCACCACTATCTATTCTTTATTGTAGTTATTCCTTGGCTTCTGTCATCAAATTTATGTGTAATCCATGATCCACCCTTCATTGTGATGCACAAATTGTGCATCACAATGCATGTTGAGACAATATCCGGTATCATCCACAATGGTACATCACACCTCTTCATGATAATTTTCCATCTTCTTTTTAGGATTTGGAATGCCCTCTTCACACACATTTGGATTGAAGATTGAATGAAGTTTCAATTTCCATGGATTTGTGATAGTTCAGTTTTTCCTCCCTTGAATGAACAATACATCCACGGTCTAATAGGATATGTTGCATTCCCTATCAATTTGTTCAGATGAAATTTTCCCTCCATACAAGCTCTTCCAATTTTTGTAACTTAGGAAATAGCTCAATCATGAAGACTACCAGCCCAACCACTTGTAATTCCAAAAATTGCATTTTTCATTGACAATCCCTTAAAGAATAATTGAATGGAAGAACTTTTGGCAATAATAATCTTCTCCACCAACCATTGGTGCCAATACCGCAATATGTGACCAAACTATTGCGCCTACAATGTATGGAATGCCATGTAGTGCTTCAAACTCTCTAGCTAAAACTCTAAATTACAATTTACTAAGCATTTGAACAAATATCTGTAGCAATTGTTGTCTAACAGTGTTACAAAATTCTCTCACAATTTTTGAAACCATATATTCAACAACCCCATACAAGTCTCCTATAATAATTCTCCATTTCCGGGTCATATCCTTGTCAAAAAAATTGCAATTCCAGTTCCACAGAAATTTAATTTCTGAAAGGTGTATCTTGTTTTTGCAAAATTGGCCCTAACTTCTCACAAAAGAAATATGAAAGTAGCAAATTTTACTCATGTTTTGCCTTGAATTGCCCTTCAATGCATAAACCCAACAACAATCGATCTGTAATCCACCTTGTCTTGCAAAACTCCAAATGCTCCGTGTTCCTCGTTCCGTACTCTCAAAAAACATGTTGAAAATTGCAAATTTCTCCCACTCTCCCTCTAAAATCAGTGCTTGCATGCTCACAACGTGTGAAACAAGCTTGTGCAAGCACATATATAACCCTAGCATCAACACAAGGTCTCTCCTCCTCCCCTCAATTGCAACCCTAGTTGCTGAAATTTCAAGAGAAGAGTAGAAAAGAGAGATGAAGAAGAGAGGGAAGGTGGAAACAAGGAGGAAGGAGAGGGTGAGAGAGTGAATGACGAGATAAACTCCAAATTTGCCCTTTTTAGATATACATTAAAAAAATCAGCCCATACTTGTCCCGGTCCAAATCCACTTACACTATGAGAAGTGACCAAGACACTCAAAAAATGATTTTTGGTCACCGCTCTAGACCAAGACCAAGAGCCATGACCATGAAAACAAATGATTTCTCTTGGTCAATCCTCATGGTCCATAGTGTAGACCACCCCTCAAGTTCTCATAATTCAACAACAATACAGTAACAGAATTTTCCAAAATTGGAAAAAAAACTCACTCTATTTATAAAGAAAAGAACCAAACACAAAAGTCCAAAACCTCAATCAACCTGCTCTGTAACGGGATCCAAAATGAAAAGAAACTACAATAATCATTTTCTGCAATGGAGTAAAAATAAATTTGAAAAATGAAAACAAATTACAAAATTCATGTTCTCAACCAAGATTTCACCGTTCTCTGGCACCGACAACATCATGCAAATTCGCACCATGCTTTTGTTAGTATTTTTGTTTAATCAATGAAGAAACTTATTAGAGTCTCAAATATAGATACCAAGAAAAAGAAAAAATAATAATAATCCCTCATTTAGAATTTCTTTATACAGATGAAAGCATTTTTAAGAGCTTTTTGGATGCTTTTTATTCGTGTCTCGTTTTGCAGCAGTTGAGATTGTGATATACTAATATTATGCTTTGAATGAGGTGGGCTGTTTCTATTGGAAAATTAACTGATTGCTTCCCAAACAGTTTCTTCCTTCTCTTCCCCCTATTTTAGTTACCATTTGATCATGATTAGTATTGATACAATATGGGAACTAGACAAACTTCTTTTATTTGTGTATAGTATGAATATCCATTATTGACCTTGTGTGTAAAAACATCCTACTCTACAAACATGGTTGATTATGTATATTCTTCCCATAGGTTGAAATTACACATGTTTATGTGCGAGGTGAATTGTAAAAAGTCCCATCCCCGTAAAATCTTAGAACATCTTTTGTACACCAATTGTCTTTGATAGTACTCAATGTGATAGCTTTCTACGTATAATGATTTTTTTACCAAGAGTAATGGTGTTAACCCTTAAAGCTATGAGAAGCCATATTTGGGTTGTAACATGATGTTTTCTCTTATGTACAAGATGTAAGAACTAATGTAAACAATAGTTACAAAAATTTGTGTTTGTGTTTGAGCTTGATTCAATGACACATGGCTTTTTCAAATTTAGGTCATTATTGCACCTACTATGTGTTCAAGAAGTTGCAAAATGGTCATGTATTCTACATATATGGTATCGTATTTGAATATGAGAAGGTTCACACATTCAAATGACATCCAAATGAAAGATATTAGTTGACGAATCTTCAATCCAAAGCTGTGTGTCTTGCTAAATTCAATACATTTTTTGTATTCTAAGAGTAAAATACATGACAATGTATGTAGTCCCCACCCGTACTATCGTAGTGGACCTTTCTTGACACACTTTGGTATAAATATTTTCCCTACATAAAAATGTTATAACTTTTTAAAAGCCATCTTGCATGGGTATTATAACTTTTTAAAAGCCATCTTGCATGGGTGGCACTATTATGAATGTTTCGATGATGATAGAATCAATCGGGAGGATTTCTTTGAGGAGAAAGAGAAATTGGTTGAACAAACACTTTGGGTACGGCATCAGCCCCTGATGGTTTTGAGGCGTGAAATTCCAGTAGAATAATGTGTGTCCTCCCCCCCATTTTTGTCAAGTGTAGCCAGGAAAACGAATGTAAAAATGATGATTGAAGCTTGGCTGATCTACATCACTCAACTGCCACAAAAAACAAGCAAGCCCTGTGGTACACCTCCATCATTCTGCAACTACATGATGGATAACAGTTGGCAAACCATACTTCCTTGCAGCGATCTCAGAACCAATTTATGAGAATTAGTATAAATGCTACAACCTACACTCTGAAGTAGTTAAGTAAGCTACAAGCACATAGTGTGTAGAGATATGTAATATCCTGCAATATTCGTCATATGCTTATGTGATACCCATGATATACCTATGTAATACCCATGCATATCATCTCAAAAGGTGGCTAAATATTTATTATGTTGGTTTACATTGTGGCTGAATTTCATTATTTTTTTCAAATTTGAACAATGTATTATTAGCAGCCCGATTTATCTTGTAGCCAGTTTAGATTTTGCTGCTTCCTTGGAATTGGAAATTCTGATCTAATCAGTCGAAGGCCGGAGGTTTACAAATAATGCATGCCCGCCTCTTTTTATATATTTTAAAAACATTGAACGTACTCACACATAGACAGTGAACACATTGAGAGATTGTCAATTGGTGGCTAGGCGGTCCACATTTCGCCGGAATTCTGTGTTGATTGGCTTGAATTAGTTACGCGTTGGGACAAAACATTCACACACATGGGGTGTGGACAAATGCAATGATAGAAACACAGGAGAACGGCCGCACTGTTTTTGTAGCTCTACACGATGCGGAATTGAATGGGAACATGCACCCTTCACAGCTGATTGGACCTGTGCAACTCATGTGCAGCCATTAAATTAGGCATAGGCTAACCGATACCCTTACAATGATTGTTGTTTTCACCGTAGGAGATGAGCATTCCCCCCCTTGATGGATTCAACTTACCGTGGGTAAAATTTGGCCAATTGATATGGTACTCAAGAAAAACCAATAATTTCCTTTGCAAGGAAATGCTTCCTTTTACATCCAAAGAAGGAGATGATAGTAAATATCATAACTTCACCGACATCTTAAACCCCTTAAATGACCAAGGCTTTCAGAGGAATCTCTACTCCGTTAAATGCCAAGATGAACTTTCTGAGAATGTAATTGTAGGGATCATCTTCTATACATGTAGGAGATGATGTGGTGGAAATTTGTAAATTTTGACCTTGCGGATGGAAAGATAATAGCAATCAAAGTGGACTTTGTTGTCTCCGGAATGGCCACTCGGTTCATAGTGGTTAACAAGCCATGGTAGTAAAACTTCCTTTGTGCTTGTAAATATGTAGTAACCAATACACTCGTAATAGTGAAACCACACTACTTCATCTACTAATGCTATAAATTCATATTCTCAATGAATTTCATAACCCACTATGTTTAAAATGATTTACTCTTTGAATAGTATAGATAGTTAACCACTAAAGGACTATGACTATATTGCACCAAAACCAACTTGTAACAAAACTTCTAAATGCTATGCCAGTACAATGTACGTGATGTTAGTTCCTCCTACACCAATTTTTAGAGGTAGTGAAGAAGTGAAGCTTTTTAAAAAAAATAAAGCAATGGAGAGAGGTTCAAGAATCACCAAACCACATTTTGATTTTTATTCATTCAATCTAGTATAAATTGGAAACCCAAATGGTCAAACCTAAAGTTCATGCTTCTTCTTTTATTAAAAAATTAATGAAATGAGAAAAGAATAAATATATCTCTCATTTTATGAGGAAATAAATCTTGTTTTGTGTACCTTATCCAAAAATAGTGGGAAAATTTTGACTCGTCTAGGAGTGAAAGTTTTGCACAATGAAAGGTTTTTTTTGTTTTTTTTCAAGTATAATCTATTTTCAAAGAATCTCAACAAAATTATGTTACTTGTACTAAGTATCTCATACTTAATAGAAAGTCATAGCATCATTTTTTTGAAGTTGTCCAACGTGCCCGCCTATGGCAATTCTTTCAAAAATGGCATAAATATTTTCTATTCATCCAATGAAAATCAAAATTGTATCCCCCTGCAGCTCTTATCTTCTTGCATCTTCGTAAAAAAAAATTAGTATCAAAAATACAAATTTCAATCAAGAACATGCCCAACATTAGCAAAAGCCAGCCTTTGGCCTTTTGGTATGTAGGGGTGAAACATTCAAACAAGAAGTTTTTTAACCCCTAAATTTCTTTGACAATTTTGCACAAAAAACACCTCAAGGGTGTTGATTCTAGTGCAATGAGTAAAGAAAGAAACCAAAACTTGTACTTATAGTTTGAACCATAGGATCTCAATTAATATTTATTAATTAACATACTCACAAAATTTCATGTACTTTGACCACAGAGAGTGAAAGTTTACACTGTTGAAGTTAAGAAAAGACCATTTTCTTCCTTGCGTTGAGTGGATCAACAGACTTTGACTTCACTTGGTGTCAAATGGATGCACTACACAAAGTCTAAATTCATTACCATCATGTCAAGCATGATATTAGTTCCTTGTACACCAATTTTTAGAGGTAGAGAAGGGGTGTAGCATGTTCAAAAAAATTGTGCAAGGAGTAGAGGTTCAAAATTTGCCATTTCCCGTGTATATATTTTTGAACATAATATGTTTTAGAACGATAATCAAAACGGTCAGTAAGAAGGTTTCCACCACATATTGTTGTTGAAAAAATAAAAAGTGAAAAATATGAAGACCTCTAGGTTTTATGTGGAAAAGATGAAGTTTTTTTGTACCTTGCCCAAAAATGTGTGTCAAATGTGTGGAAATGTTTGACTTTACTTAAAATGTTATTTTTCACTAAAGACAATTTTTTTGACAATATTAAAGGAAATGATGTCACTTGGTAGTATTGAAAATCTCACGTTTAAAAAGGTGTCCTAGCAAAGAATTTTGGAGTTGCCCGACCTACCCGTCCTCAACATTTTTTTTTAAAGATGACATAACTTTTTTTCCATATGTCCGATGAGAATAAAAATTATATTCCCATGTACCTCTTGTTTTCTTGCATCTTTGTACAAAATTTCAAGAATTATAAATATAACTTGCAACCATGGGGACGTGCCTAAGATTTGCAAAAGCCCACCTCGGGACTATTTTCATTTAGGGGTTAATCAGGCACTTGACCCAAGGCGTGGGCATGCAAACAATGAAGCCACTTCAAAACGGTCCAAAATAACCCTAAACTACCTGGGAGATAGTGTGAGATACCCTAAGATATGAGGTTGCGGGTTCGATCCTTGGCTCTTCTCTCACTTGACGGTAGGGCCGCAAATTGCCAATATAACAACTTATGTGTGCCAACCAAAATTTAAGAATTTTTTAAAAATATATTAAAAAATAAAAACCACTTCAACATTTAGTTATTTTCATATGTCATATAATTTCATTCATAAACATATGTCATATAATTTCATTCATAAACATATGTCATATAATTTCATTCATAAACATATGTCATATAATTTCAATGGGCCAGATTCCCAACGGAGCACTTGGGAGAGGTTCAAACCGTTGTCTAACCAAACCGTACTGTCCGTATCTTTTACCCTGGAGCACTTGCGAGAGGTTCAAATCATTTTTTATAACCAAAACATACTGTCCGTGGCTTTTACCCTTGAACACATTTGAAGTGGCTTGCAGGAGACATGAGCATGATGATGGTGTCCGGAGGGCCATCAATAGATGAAGCTCAAGTCGGAGTCATGCTCTTCAGAGTTGACTCTTTGTATCATGCAAGTTGCATTATTTGTGGGTATAGGTTTAGCGGGGAAATGAACAAACACTCTGGAGATCGGAGTTCATCTTTCTTTCTATAAGGTAGAGGTACCCAATTCCGATCTAATAGGCCAGGTGGGACTCAAATGACATTGTATGCCAATTTATTTTTTGTAGAAAGATGTGGGATTAGGAATGAAACTCAACGAACATTTTTTCAAATTTAATCTCAAAGATTTGGAATTGAAATAGAATTTAAAAGCCCAGAAACAACCGGAGCCCATAATCAAACCGTAGAGTAGGTGAGACTTAGTGCCTTCCTTTGCCCAATGCCAATAAGTGAGAAGACATGCCATGGATAACCAACTCATGGAGGTACCCAATGCCGATTGGCCTTGTTCGACTTACGAGGCAAGGCCACCAATGAGAGCTCAATTGAGGTGGAGCAACCCAAAATTGCACGCTTTGTGACCCAATGCCGATCATGACTAGAATTTTCAGATTTTGAGTTCTCGGTTTTGGGTCGCTTCATGCACCGTTTCATAAATTTACTATTTTCATGCACGATGCCATGCATACTCTACTGATTGGAATTGGGTGGCCGATCGGAATTGGGTGCCTCTACCTTAGTAGCATTCTCACTCTTATTATGAGTATAGCATCGGATTGACCCTGAACGTTCTTTGAAAATTTAGCACTCTAAATTACTGAAATGTGCCATTGTCAATGCATTGAATACAAGTTGTTTTTTCTTATGTATGTGAGCATACTATCTTGTACTACAATTGTGCGCGAGTGTATGATTTTTTTTGGATAAGTTTGATCATACGGATTGAAAGATATAAGCCTTTGAAGTAAGGCATGAACTTTTTTTGAGGTCATACCTGATTTTAAAATTTTACTTTAACAAAGATCATGTTAGACACTTGCGCACTAGATTTTTGAAGTGGAAGAGGGTTTTAAGATGTTTTTGAAAATCCAATAATGCAACTATGTGCCAAAAATGAAAAATTCACTAATAAATTTAGCATATAATATATCCTTCTCATATTTTGAAACTCAAAAATACCCAAGGTAGTTGCAAAGATTTCCATGATTTCCTTTCCAAGTGGAATTAACAAAAATTAGGACTAATAATCTAATTTATACTTAATTTAGATTAACCTAAAGTTTTCATACCTTTTATATCCCATGGCACTGAAAATTGTTGCATTGTTTGTCACATGTCACTGAAAATTGTTTGTAACTTTTGAACCGTAAGTTGGATTTCTTCAAAGTGTACAACAGAAAGCTAGTTGCCCATTTTACAAAAAGTTTAAAAAAATCGTGCCTTTTTGAACTTATAGGGTTCTATCCTATTCCAATTCATCCATACAAGAGACTATTGTCCTCTACAGGTTGATGAAAAGAAGACTTTAGGCAAAAGGAGGTTACAATTGATTTTTGTTAGAAAATGATTCATATGGAAAGTACCTAACTCAGTAACTACTAAGAAGCACTAATCTTTAAACATCAGTCATGAACCGTATATGGAGGCAAGTATTTTACTATGTAGAATGCAAAAAATATATTAAAGTTTAGCAAGACTTACATCTTTCAAGATTCTTCAACTAACATCTTTCATTTGGAGGTCATTTCAATATTTGAACCTTATCATGTTAAAATACGACACCTTACATGTAGAATACTGTGGCCACCAATGGGCCGTTCTAACGTGTAAGGGTATGGTCTAAACCGTGACAATTCGAAACCATTTGCCTTAGTCATGATCTACTAAAGGCCAACAATTGTTTGCCTCCACTTTCAAATGTACAACCTCAACAAGTTGTTTTTATCGGTTCAATCTATTTCTTAAAAAAGAATCCTATCAAATTACTAAATTGATTCATATTGGACTTTAGTATAGGACTCTATAAGTCTAGGTCAAGGTATAGAATTGATTCATATGGGACTTTAGTATCCCTATTATAAAATCCTACATTCAATCATTCTTAGAAAATCCTTAGCATCCCATGCAAGACTTTCCGTTCACCAAAAAAAATCATTCCTCACAGAAAAAAAAGAGAAAAAAGGCAACAAAATAATGATTTACAAACCTCCACAAACCATGACCAAAGTGAAGAATGATACCACCAAGTATATACCTGTACAAAAAAAACCCCCTCATAATTCACTCGGGAACAAGAACCGGGAACAAAAAACAGCGAGAACAACAAAAACCGGGAACACGACCGACTCGGTGAAAGAAAAGGGAAAAGAAACAGCCCCCGTATAAGATAACGGAGCCGTAAGTAAAAGAAACGGCGGCGCCTCGGGCGAAGCTCCGACTCGCCGAGCACCGAGCGCGAGCACGCGCAAGTGATTTCGTGAGTGATTGATTACCATCTTTCGACAGAGCGCGAGCCGCAATTGCGACCGCCTCATAAGAGCACTGGCAGCGCGCTGCACCTCCACACATTCAATTCGCGTCCTCGCAATCACTCTCTCTTCTCTTCTCTCTCTCCTCTCTCCTCTCCGCGGCAGATCTGGGCTGTGGAGTGGTTGTTTTCTGGGAGGTGGTTGGATTGAGGTGGTTGCGCGGATTTTTTTCTTGGGTGGGTTTCGTCGCGTTTGCATCATGAAGGCTTTGATTTTGGTGGGCGGGTTCGGGACGCGGCTGAGGCCTCTCACGTTGAGTGTGCCGAAGCCCTTGGTGGATTTCGCCAACAAGCCCATGATTCTGCATCAGGTGAGGAGGAGGAAGAGCGTAGGTTGCAATGCCAGCATTGTTCTTTGTTGTTGATCCAGGTGCTGTGCTGGGGTTTGGTTGAATTCGCGGAGTGAGAGGTTTTGTCTGATTGATTGTTCGTTTTGATGCAGATTGAAGCTCTGAAAGCTGTGGGAGTCGACGAAGTCATCCTGGCTATTAACTACCAACCCGAGGTGAACGCCCGGAGAAGGAATAATCTCTTCGCATTACTTTGTAGCGTTTACATTTCATGTGACGATCTGTGTTGAGGTTTGATTGTGATTGTTTTTTTTTTTTGCAGGTGATGATGAACTTTTTGCGGGACTTCGAGAATAGCCTGGACATTAAGATCACGTGCTCCCAGGAAACCGAGCCCATGGGCACCGCCGGCCCGCTCGCCTTGGCCCGCGACAAGCTCGACGACGGCTCCGGCGAGTCATTCTTCGTCCTCAACTCCGACGTCATCAGCGAGTACCCGCTCCAGCAAATGATCGAGTTCCACGAACGACACGGCGGCGAAGCCACCATCATGGTCACCAAGGTAACAACAAAACTCCCAAAACCCAAAAACTCTCTGGCAATGTCTCGTAGAAATTCGTCTCTCCGAACCCTCATGTTCATGAATCGGGAGCAAGGATCCATGGCCATCTGTGTGTCTTTCCTTTCATCCTCGAGAATCTGTGGCAATGCGTGTCGTCTCGTGTCTCTTCTCTAATCTGAATTGTGAAGAATTTGAACCAATGCCAAAACTCTCAGAGTCGCTTGCCGTCTTTGGTATAATTCTCTCTCAAATAATTTCTCGCCATGACGGTGTCTGGTTTTCTTCTGTAATCTGTGACAATGTCTGGTTATCCTCGCCATGTCTTATACTCTTTCTCATCCGAAGCAAGAATTCATGGTCACTTCTCTGATGTGTCATGCTCACCTCTTCCTTTCAGGTGGACGAGCCCTCGAAGTACGGCGTGGTAGTATTGGACGACCAGACGGGCTGCGTGCAACGGTTCGTGGAGAAGCCGCAGCAGTTCGTGGGCAACAAGATCAACGCGGGCATCTACCTGCTGCGCCCGAAGACGCTGGACCGCATCTCCCTGCGCCCGACGTCGATCGAGAAGGAGGTGTTTCCGAAGATCGCCCAGGAAAACTCCCTGTTCGCGATGGTCCTCCCGGGCTTCTGGATGGACATCGGCCAGCCGCGCGACTACAACACGGGCCTGCGCCTCTACCTGGAGTCGCTCCGCAAGCGAAGCCCCAAGAGCCTCTCCTCCGGGGCGTCCTTCCTCGGCAACGTGATCGTGGACCCCTCGGCGAAGGTCGGCGAGGGCTGCCTGATCGGCCCGGACGTCTCCATCGGCCAGGGCTGCGTCATCGAGGCCGGCGTGCGCCTCTCGCGCTGCACCATCATGCGCGGCGTGCGCGTGAAGAAGCACGCGTGCATCTCCGGCAGCATCATCGGCTGGCACTGCACCATCGGCCAGTGGGCCCGCATCGAGAACATGACGGTCCTCGGCGAGGACGTCCGCGTCTCCGACGAAATCTTCAGCAACGGCGGCGTCGTGTTGCCCCACAAGGAAATCAAGACGTCCATCCTCAAGCCCGAGATCGTCATGTAGGAAGATTCAGGTGAATGCAACACCATTCTTCCAAAGAACCGTCGGGGAATGCCGAGGGGTGAGTGAAGTCACTTCGCTTAGGGTGTCAATAAAAAGTTCAGGTACAGATAGATACTTACATACTAGTGAGGATAACTTTTCCTTCTATTTTTTGTGGAGCTTCCTTCTTGGGGCTTCCGTCCAGGTGACTCGTGAGGGGTGGTGGTGTCTCATGGGTGCGTAATAACAAGGTTTTTCACGTCTCTTTTTGTTCCAGAATCTGTCGGTGAAGTTTTGAATGCTTGGTTTGAGATTAGTACTTTGTGATAATCTGAACTCTGTGTGGAGCGGGCTCTGGTTTTGTTTCATCTGTTGGTTTCGCTCCGAATGCTTGATTTTTTGACCTCCTTACTGGTGTTTGTTGTTTTTCCTTTTGTTTGTTTGTTGTTTGTTTGTTGTTTGTTGTGGAGCCTTGCCGATTTGACTCGTGAGCCTGAGCCGTTTCATGGTGTTGTTTGTGTGAACGTAGTTTTTGGGTACATGACTTGTGTGGAGTGAGATCCAGTTTTGTTTCATCTGTTGAAGATTGTGGACGCAAGCTTGGTGAGAGGTGCGGAGAACATGAGAATAACAGCATCACAATCTCAGTACTTTTGTAAAATGATCTGTTAAGTGAAAACTCCAAAAGCAAGTCATGAGAATCTGTGGTAAATTGTGTCGGTGCTTCAACGTGACTAACTTCATTGGTTGACCGTTTAAGTCTGAGGCCTTGCACGAGGCCCTGGAAAATCTACAAAGGTAATAGATTAGTTGCGAAAATGTTGTCCACAGAGGGTACATTTTGTTGATGACTTTTTTCCATAGAAATCATAGTAGTTCGTTAATGCCTCAACCGGTTAGATGGTGCAAACTGCTGCGACCAGTGCAAACCAATCCAACGGTTCAATCAGCGGTGGCTTCCCAGACCCGGTCTCATCTACCACTTTTTGGTCCCTTCGTCGTTATTGTTTGACATGATGAGGAAACAGGGCTGGCAAACCACATAGAAGGAAGCAATGATCATGAGAATAGTGTCGGGTCAATATTATTTTAATCTACATGATTGTGAAGGAACTCTCTCTGCCAGGGAATTCCTAGTCTTAAGGCCGCTTCGAAGCTGGCTGATTCGGACATAATTCATTACAGGCCACGAATATTGCAATCATCTGCAAGAGAAGTGCAGATCCATGTCAGTCTACGAAACTCAATCATTATGGGCGTTGACACTAATTGATCAGCTCGCTGTGGAGAAATGTTGGAGTATCCCCTTCAAGGGTTTAGGGCCGCTTCACACTGTGCCCAAGTTGAGTGACCGTCCGTCAAAATGAGTGGCCAAACTATGGCGAGAGTGTGAGCCGCAAAAACGGCTCACGGTGATGAATGGACCTCACATTGTGTCCATTAAGGCTAATAAGTGGTGAAAATGGGTTATCCCATTGGTTAGTTCATGGTTTTCGAGTGAATTGGCCAAATAGCCGTTCCATGCGCTAATTCCTTAAACTAGGAACCACTTATTGGCAATCGTGGAATATACGTAGTTAGCCAAAAAAATAGATAGGAAGGAAAAAATGAAGAAAAGGCAGAAAAGACAAAAAAAAACAATAGAAAGAATTAAAATTAATAGTGGTGGAGAAGAATTTACCTCCTACCGAGTCGTGGACCGCAATGGGTCACGATGAGGAAATCACGAAGGAAAAAAAAATAGGAGAAGAAGAGAAATGATGGTGAGGGGAAGGAAAAAAGAAGGAGGCTTAAAAGGCCCTTAAAAAAAAATAGGGGGAAGGTCCAAAAGACTTGGACAAACCCCTCATCACTCGCTAAGTAAAACTAGGAATTACCCCAAGCAAGGGGGATTCAATTTAGGTAGATTAAATTAGATTTAGCATCCTTAGAAATTAACTAATAGCTCACTTATTGAGATCATGCACACCCATGTGGCATGGAGTCAAAGTTTAGATTTAGATATTCCTTGGTTAGTGGGACACCCACTTTTGTTAAATGCAAGGGTGGCACGGGATTAGTAGTCATAGGGTTAATAGGCTTTGTAAGAAGGAGTCTTTAATGGAAGAAGGCCAAAGGCGGCGGGGAACATGCATGGGAGCGAAGGAGAGCAAGGCTGGGGGGTTACCCCTGGAGAGGGGGATTATTTTTCTTGTGTGCAAGGAGGTAGGAAAAGAGAGAACATGGAGAGGAAGAGAAGTGAGAAGCGAGAGAATTGAGGGAAGGAGAGCCGGAAGCCCCGGCCACTAGGAGTGTGAATTAGAGTAAGCAGAACACGAAGAAGGCGAGTAGAGCTGAATACGGAGATCACGAAGAGCAGAACACGAAGAGGACGAGCTGAGCAGAACACGAAGAGGACGAGATCACGAAGAGCAGAACACGAAGAAGACGAGCAGAGCAGAACACGAAGAGGACGAGATCACGAAGAGCAGAACACGAAGAGGACGAGCTGAGCAGAACACGAAGAGGATGAGATCACGAAGAGCAGAATCATGAAGATCACGAAGAGGGCGAGCAGAGCTGAACACGAAGATCACAAAGAGCAAAACACGAAGAGGACGAGCTGAGCAGAACACGAAGAGGACGAGATCACGAAGAGCAGAACACGAAGAGGACGAGCTGAGTAGAACACGAAGAGGATGAGATCACGAAGAGCAGAATCATGAAGATCACGAAGAGCAGAACACGAAGAGGGCGAGCAGAGCTGAACACGGAGATCACGAAGAGCAAAACACAAAGAGGACGAGCTGAGCAGAACACGAAGAGGACGAGATCACGAAGAGCAGAATCACGAAGATCGCGAAGAGCAGAACACGAAGAGGACGAGCTGAGTAGAACACAAAGAGGACGAGATCACGAAGAGCAGAACACGAAGAGGACGAGATCATGAAGAGCAAAATCACGAAGATCACGAAGAGCAGAACACGAAGAAGACGAGCTGAGCGAAGAGCTGAATCACGAAGATCACGAACAACAGAACACGAAGAGGGCGAGCAGAGCTGAACACGAAGATCACGAAGAGCAGAACACGAAGAGGACGAGTTGAGCAGAACACGAAGAGGACGAGTTGAGCAGAACACGAAGAGGACGAGATCAGCTGAAGCACGAAGAACTGAAGGAAGGTGGGTGAATTGAATCAAACCAGGGAGCCTCTCCTTCCCCCCGGCTAGTAGTCAATTCCTTGTGCATAAGGGAACCCTAATTTTCTAGTCACACACGTCGCGCGGAAGCGCTGTGAAAATTTCACTAGAATTAGGGTTGCAATCAACTCAACTCAACCAAGTCATCAATCTACAAGAATAAGAGAACGCAGCTGGATGCTCATGCGTAGCTTAGTGTTAAGGTGGGGTTAATCATGTGAAGTATATGTGGCGTGCACGTGAATGATTGGTCACAATTTTTGAGTAATCATGTGTGTTAAAGGTGCACTGCTGGTCGCTGGCTGTGAGGTCCAGGGTCGAGTCAAATGATTAATTGAAGGCTGCCATCATGTTAAGCACAAAAAACTAACAAGAGTAAAAAAAACAACCATACGAAACGGAGTTATAGTCAAGGAGATAAATGGTATTATAAGACTGTAGGAAATATGGGGGCCTGTCTGCTGCCGACTGATTCCAGGGTCACACCTAAGCCTGGAGCTGACCCTTAAGGATATAATCAAGTTCGTGATGCTGAATCGAACCCATGGGAGTTGAAAACATTGGATTCGGAGCCCTAGAGAAAAAGTTACCTCCGTTCAAAGGTGGGTTCAATTAAAAGGCTGGATTAAGTCACCACCTCACTAATCAACTACAAGGAACCTAAGTAAGCATGAGATGTGTCACCATGCTCGTATAAGTTGTGTGTGAATGGGCTGAGGATTGGTTACACAAGGAACTAGGCCCCGTATTAGGATCTTGTGTTCAAGATAAGCCACTCTTTAGGGGCGGTTTATTTGGCTCACATTTTGGTGCGTCCACCGGGAGGAGGCGTGTCCATTGCTTGGAAGGGTTAATCATTCTACCGTTGGATATAGATACAAACGCAAATAGCCTTATGGTGTATGGAGCAACATGGGATAGCTTGAGGTAAGTGCCCGACTTTCTGATGTGTGGTTGAGTGATTGTTAAGTATGAATGTTTTGTGAATGTTTTGAAATAGTGTGAATGCATGAATGCCAAGTTGTATTTAAAGGTGGGGGTCTAGAAGGGAGTGTGGAATCACCGACCCTCCAACCACAAAACACCTTGTGTTGGAGGGATCCCCTTCTAGGCTTGTGGCTTGAGTTGAGCAAGGGGCCTAGGGGTGAAAGGTTGAGGCCCTTCCACGGAAATCCACAAGGATTTCCAGTGAGCCCCTAGGTCGAAGGGGAAGGGTGCATGAGCTCGGGTATGGGACAAGGGCGCCCCTTCCTTCCTCCCGCGCTTGACTAACCACCAAGGTAAGTACAACTTGGAATGGAATGAGGTGTTTGAATCATGTGTTGCAAGTAACGGTGTGCATGACCAATTGAGCCACCGTGGAGGGGAGTTGGAGTCGTGGACGCATCCAAGACGTAGGGGCGCTGATTGGAAGGAGCGCTGCGTACGGTATGTGCACTATACCCTCTTTTAGGACCGCGAGTAGTAAATAGGACCAACTTGGATGTGGGACCGCATTAGGGCTAGGAAACCTTGATTCCCACTCGAGCCGTGTGGAACACTTGCCTTAGAACCGCTAGGGTGGGCCAACCACGAAATTACATGCAATGAATCTTCTACTAACAAGTGGGTTGGCTGGAGTTGCTTAAAGGTAAGTTATCCCCCTCTAAAACATTGTATGCGACCTATGGGTTGGCCTTAGAATCGTTAGAGTGCGATTAGGTCCACAGTCGACTTCAACTAATGGTGACAGGGTGGTTGGAGATGCATCGAGGTATGTCTTCTTCACGGTGATAACATTGTATACACACCTTGTTGCATGCCGTCCCGTGATTGTGTCATTTTCCTCCTTGTGGGTAATGCCTAGTTCAAGGTGATAAAAGGTGGAAGGGAAGATACCAAAGATACCGAGGAATCCCTCCTTTTATCAAATTGAGGTCTAGGTCAGCCCCACAGTAAGGATCTGTATCGTGTGGTGCCAATTGATGAACAACTTTCCAACGGGGTGATACTCGTGGAGACATTCCTCAATTTGGTTAACCTTTTGTCGTTGCCCTTGAAGGGTAGTCCTTAATAGGATTCTTCGGCGGCCTCATCGAGTTAAAACTCCACCACTAAAATTGGGTCTTGGTCTTGAGTCAGTCCATCCTCGTGATAGAATTGGGAGTAGGAGTGTTGGAAACACCCACTCACCGATCGAATTAGGCCGTGCTTCGTGTAGATCCACACACGACCTCGACAACTTGGACGGGAAGCCTTTTGGAGGACATGACTACCATCCACAACCCACTGGACCCTATTTTTGGACCGTAGAGTAGATGTCTCGTGCCACAAGGTCCCAAAAACCTTCCCTCACACCACCATGGGAACCGGCGAGTGAAAGAAGGAGTAGGTCTAGGGAACTCACCGAAGACACGGCAGAGGGATTCTTGGAGGTACAATTAGAGGCTCTACCAGCCCCCTTTCCTCCATCTTTTCCTTCAACTTCATTCAATCCAGTGAATACCACCAACACCACTAGCCCACGAAGCACCCCCTCAACCCCTACCATGGCCTCAGGAGGACCACCCCCGGTCCGGCCTCCCATTAATCCCTTGGTTCAGCCAAGGGGTTTACTGTGGGAAGTAGTCCCACCGGTTTCCGGAAGCTAACCGTAAAATCCGGCTTAAATAAAAAAATTAGTGGTAAAAGATAATTAAAAAGTAAGTAAGGTAAGAAGGAAATAGAAACTAGAAAATAGGGTAAGGGACGGACCAGTTAAATCCTTAGAAGCTCTTATTTAGTGCCATATCCGGATTCCCGGTCATGACTAAATCTGGGTGTGAGCTGAGCTACCCGGAAAAAAAACTACGTCCGAGAGAAGAAATCAGGAGATAACCGTCACTAAAACCATCATAATGGTGATGGTGACGTCGGAGCCGTTAAATACACTTAGATAGTGACGTCACTACCGTTGGGGAATCCCGTACTTTAGGGCCGTTATAAAAAGGCAACCGCTGGAACTTCTCAAATCAGTTATCTTCCTCTTCTCCTCCTTCCCTCCTGTGAGCCAAATAAACCGCCCCTAAAGGGTCGCTTATCTTGAACACAAGATCCTAATACGGGGCCTAGTTCCTTGTGCAACCAATCCTTAGCCCATTCATACACAACTTACACAAGCATGGTGATACATCACATGTTCACTTAGGTCCCTTGTGGTTGATTAGTGAGGTGGTGACTTAATCCAGCCTTTTGATCGAACCCACCTTTGAACAAGTGTAAGTTTTGCTCTAGGGCTCTGAATGCAACGTTTCCAACTCTTATGGGTTCAATTCAGCATTCTGAACTTGATTAGACCCTTAATGATCAGTTTCAGGCTTATGTGTGACCCTGGAACCAGTTGGCAGCAGACAGGCTTCCCTATTTTCTACAACCTTATGATTTTAATTATCTCCTTGACTCTAACTCCGATTCTAATGTTTGTTTTTTTGATTCTTATTAGTTTTTTATGCTTAACATGATGGCAACATTCAATTGATCATTTGACTCGACCCTGGACCTCACAGCCAGCGACCAGCAGTGCACATTCAACATATGTGTTTACTCAACAATTGTAACCATCATTCACGTGCACGCCATACATGCTTCACATGATTAACCCATCCTTAATACTAAGCTACGCTTGAGCATCCAACTGCGTTCTCTTATTCTTATAGAGTGATCACTTAGTTGAGTTGAGTTGATTGTAACCCTAATTCTACTAAAATTTGGACAGCGCTTCCGCGCGACGTGTGTGACTAGAAAATTAGGGTTCCCACATGCACAAGGAATTGACTACTAGCCGAGGGGAAGGAGAGGCTCCCTGGTTTGTTTCAATTCACCCTCCTTCCTTCAGTGTCGTGATCTCGTCCTCTTCGAGCTACTGCTGCTCTTCGTATTCGTCCTCTTCGAGCTGCTCTTCGTGATCTCGTGCTGCTCTTCGTGTTTGTCCTCTTCGAGCTGCTCTTCGTGATCTCGTGCTGCTCTTCGTGTTCGTCCTCCTCGAGCTGCTCTTCGTGATCTCGTGCTGCTCTTCGTGTTCGTTCTCTTCGAGCTGCTCTTCGTGATCTCGTGCTTGCTCTTCGTGTTCGTCCTCTTCGAGCTGCTCTTCGTGATCTCGTGCTGCTCTTCGTGTTCGTCCTCTTCGAATTGCTCTTCGTGATCTCGTGCTGCTCTTTGTGTTCGTCCTCTTCGAGCTGTTCTTCGTGATCTCGCCCTGCTCGTTAACCTAATTCACAAATTCAGTGGCCGGGGCTTCCGGCTCACATTCTCTCCAGTCCTTTCTTCGCACATTTTTTTTTTTTTTCTCCTCCCGAATAATGAGAGTCTTCCAGGGGTGACCCCCCAGCCTTGCTCTCCTTCGTTCCCCTGGTGGTTTTCCGCCATCTTTTGCCTACTTTCATAAATGGCTTCCTTCTTACAAAACCTACTAACCCTATGACTACTAATTCCGTGCCACCCTTGCATTTAATAAGAGTGGGTGTCCCACTAACCAAGGAAATCTAATTCCTACTTTAATCCCATGCCACATGTGTGTGCATGATCTCCAATAAGTGAGCTTCTAATATAATTTCAAAGATGCGAAAACTACTTAATTAGCCTAGATTGAATTCCCCTTGCCTTGGGTTATGGCTACTTTTCCAAGTGATAGTGCGGGTTTTGCCCAAGCCCTTAGGCCTCTTTACTATTTTTTCCCTCCTTTCTTTTAGGGCTCTCAAAATCTCCTTCTCCTTTCTTTCCTTTTGTCCTCACTCTTCTTCTTTTCTTCATTTCCTAATGTTTTTTGTTTTCCCAATCTTTTACTTATTTTCTTTTGTTTATTTATTTATTTTTTGGTTAACTTCATAAAATTCTTGGTTACCACAATGTGGCTCCCAATTAAAGATTTAGTGCACGGGAAGGCTAATTTGGTCAATTCAATCGAAAGCCATGAACTAACCAATGGGATAACCCATTTTCAACATTTAATAGCCTTAATGGACACGATGTGAGGTCCATTCATCACCGTGAGCCGTTTTTGCGGCTCACACCTCCCCTGCCATTTGGGACAACTCGAAGAGGCAGAGAATCCACTCTTGTTCATGGGCACACGGTCAAATTCTACCTTTTTGTGTTCGAGTGACCCATGGTTGTGACAAAAATGGGGAGGCTCAATTGTGAAGGTTGTGAGAAAATCACACCTTGTACTCCTTGCACCGGTTGCCCGATGTTCTCGTAGGGAAATCCTCGCCGTTAAGGGTTTGAAGTTGAATGGAGTTGTTGGGGAAGACCTCCTTCACGAGATATGGTCCTAACCACAAGGCATCGAACTTGCGAGGGAAATCCATTCTCCTCGCATCTTGGAGGAGGACTAGCATGCCTGGTTGTAGTGACCGGACTTTGTTTCGGTTGTCGATGGCTTCCATGTGTTGGGCGCTCCATCGGCGCATCTCATCGAGTTCCTCCAATCGCTCTAACCGATCGGCTAAGGACGTGGCCATGGACCACCGTTCGGTCATGGCCACTCGCAAGGAGGGGATCTCGAATTCAATTGGCAAAATGGCTTCAATGCCATACACCAACGAGAAGGGAGTAGCATGGGTGGTCACCTTGAAGGTGGTTCGGTAGGCCCATAACGCGGCGGGGAGTTTCGTGTCCCAATCCCTCTTGGAATCGGTGACCGTCTTCCTCAAAATATTTACGAGGGTTTGGTTAACTCGCTCAGTGTGCCCATTGGTTTGAGGGTGATAAGGGGTGGTCTTACGATGATTGATCTTGAACCGGGTGGTCATGGCCTTGATCATCTCGTTCAAAAAATGTTTCCCCCTATCACTAATGAGGATTTTGGGACAACCAAACCGTGTGATGATTTGTTCGAACAAGAACTTGGCCGCATGATTTGCGTCATTGGTTTTCACGGCTCGAGCCTCGGCCCACTTGGTGAGGTATTCGGTTGCCACCACAATGTGCTTCATTCCATTAGAAGAACTAGGGTGCACCTCTCCCACGTAGTCAA
The DNA here is from genome assembly GCA_963971425.1 of Bryoerythrophyllum caledonicum. Lineage (NCBI taxonomy): Eukaryota > Viridiplantae > Streptophyta > Bryopsida > Pottiales > Pottiaceae > Bryoerythrophyllum > Bryoerythrophyllum caledonicum. The sequence continues at coordinate 28,423,356 of OZ020515.1, forward strand.
TACCCCATTTCTCGAATGGGACCAAGGGCAAAGATACACGTAGTGGCAGGCTCATTCGAAGGTCATTTCGGGCATACCGTTGACAAGCGTCGCATCGCTTGGTGTACTCGTGGGCGTCCTGAAATACAGTGGGCCAATAGTAACCCGCACGAAGGACCTTTTGGGCCGTCAAGGTCCCAGAGAAGTGCCCTCCACACGCGCTATCGTGGCAGGCCGAGAGGGTCGTGGGGATTTCCACGGACGTCACACATCGGCGTAGCATGCCGTCGACCCCTCGACGGTACAATTTGCCCCTCACTATGGTAAAGTGACGACTATGAAGGCGAACCTTCCTACGTTCGTTTTTGGACAATGAATCTGGTAAAAGGTGGGTGGTGAGGAATTCGGCTACCAAATTGTACCATGAGGGAATGGAGGATACTCTAAACAAGTCCTCATCTATCAAGGCCTCATCAATGGGGACTACACCGGTTTCCTCTGAGAGGCGTGAGAGGTGATCCGCTTGAAGGTGCATCCGCCCCGGGCGGTATTCCACCGTGTAGTCAAACTCCTCTAAAAGTAATACCCACCTTGCTAAACGACCACTCAAGTCCGCCTTGTTGACAAGGTACTTGATGGCCATGTGATCCACGTAGAATACTACGGGGCTGAGTAACAAGTAGTGGCGGAATTTCTTGACCGAAAAGACCATTGCCAAACACTCACGTTCGGTGGTGGTGTAGTTCTTTTCGGCGGGGTTCAATTGCCTACTTGCAAAGGCAATGGGGTGGTCCTTGCCATTAAGGCCCACCGGTTGGCACAATGTGCTCCCTACAACCACCGCCGAGGCATCACAAAAGATGTGGAAGGGCAATTCCCAATTCGGGGGCCTCAAAACCGGATAGGTGGTTAATTCCCCTTTCAAGACGTCGAAGGCCTCTTGGCAATGGGGAGTCCACTCGAACCTTACGTTCTTTTGGATAAGCCGAGTGATGGGCATGGCCTTCGTGGCATAGTCATGGATAACCTCCCGGTACCACCCTATGTGTCGTAGGGTTTTTTGTATCTCTTTGACGGTTGTGGGAGGGCTTAAATCCACAATGACCCTCACCTTGTCGGGGTCTGGCTCTCTACCCTCCTTGGAAACCACAAATCCTAGGAAACCACAAATCGGGGTTGAGAGCGATGCCGGTGCGCCTACATCGCTCAAAGCTTTGTCTCACACATGCGAGGTGGTTGTCCTTCGTGGACTGGGTGCTAAAGTCATCAATGAAGACCTTCATGGATTTATGCAAGAGGTCGGAAAAGGCATAAGTCATGGCCCTCTGAAATGCGGAAGGGGCATTATAAAGCCCAAAAGGCATGATCAAATAGATGAATGTGCCCCATGGGGTAGTGAAGGCTGTCTTGTGGTAGTCCTCGGGGGCAATGGAGATTTGGTTGTAACCCGAGTAGCCATCCATAAACGTGTAGAGCTCATGACCACCTACCTCCTCAAAGATGGTGTTGATAAATGGCAAAGGGAAGTGATCTTTTTGGGTGTGGTGGTTGAGTTTCCTATAGTCAATGCACACCCGTAACTTCCCATTCTTCTTTTTAACCAACACCATGGGGAATACCCAATCGGATATCTCTACGGGTTTAATGAACCTCGCCTGGAGGAGCTTCTCTAATTCGGCCTTGACAATGAGCTGGAGGTTAGGATTCATGCGCCCCTCCTTTTGTCTAATGGGAGTAGTGCCCGGGAGAAGGGGAATGTGATGTTGTGTTACCGCCGGGGAAATGCCCTTGAGGTCTTTGTACGACCACGCAAAAATGTCCCCAAACTCGAGCACTAGTGACTTGTATTTCACCATCTCCTCCTCGGTCAGCCCCACGCCCACCTTGATACTACGGACTTCATCATGCTCATGAGAGACCACCATCAACTTCCAATCATCATGATGTACGTGTGGTTGTTGGGTAGGTCCCTTGTACCAATCATTCGGAACTGGGGGGTATGTTGCCCCCGAACCACTAGCTAGTATACCGGTGGATGTCCTACGGAAGTGGAGAGATGGGTTGAGAGGGCCTTCGTCTCCCAAAACCTCCAATTCGTCCCCTTGTGTGCCATCCATATCCATTCCAAATATTGCCGCGGGTTCTAGGTCATCGAGGAGGAGAACTAAGCTAAGTTCCGACCCGGGTTCCATTTCAATAAGCTCACTCTGCATGAAATGCACGGATCTGGCTTCATCCGCACTCGAGGTGGGGTGCTCCCTCAACCAGTCTACAAATTCCCCGGTGGAAACCCACTCAAAAAGGCCCGGTCCCATGCTTTTAAATGGCATCACATTGGACCTCGAGGGTTGGACTCTATCCACCGCCTTGTGTGGTGCGAACTGTGGGAAGTCGTTCCACAAGTTTCCGGATAATTACCATAAAATCCGGCTGAAATGAAAAAAAATGGTGATAATATAAGTAAAGTTGAGTTAGATAGTACAGAATCAATAACTAGAAAATAGGATGGGTGCCGGATCAGCTAAGTCCTTAAAAGATCTAACAAAGTGCCTAATCCGGTCAGCCTGGCACGTCCGGAACTGGGTATAACCTAGAGAACCCGGCCATGCCTTAAACCGGGAGAAGAAATCAGAATATACCTACCACGGAATCGGTCATAATGGCGATGGTGACGTCAGAGCCGTTAAAAGGCTTTGATGGTGACGTCACTACCGTTGGAGAAATCCCGTACTTTGGGGCCGTTATAAAAAGGCCAACCGACGGGGAATAGCCAAAATAGTTATTTTCCTCCCTCCTCCCTTTCTGCTCCTCTTCCTCCCGGCTCTTTTCGATTTTCCCTCCCTTAGTCTTTCTACAAGTTTCTCAGCCGGTTGCCCCTCCAACATCCGGCAATACTAGAGAGCTCTTGTGAGGTCAGTGCGTGCAGGTACCACCGGAGGCTGACAGAGGAGCGCTATGGCCGGCGAGCGATCCGGGAAACAGGAGAAGGTGAAGAGCGCTGCCACCGGGGGACCACCCATCGTCAGGGTGATACCGGAGTACCCGGTGGCCGACCGAGATATGCATACTTTGTTCCACTTCCTGGACATCATGGGGTGTTCCGGCCTGATGGCAGCGGCGTGGGGGACGAAGGATGAGAAGGTCGTCACGGAGCTCATAGGCGCACCCGACAACCAGTATGACGGTAGTATACGCGCACACCCGGAGAAGTGGACTCGAGCGGAGTGGAAGCGGATCTACGGCTTCGCCGATGGAGACGTCAAGGCGACGGAGCGGAAAGACGAGATCACGGACGGCGAGTTCCGGGGACCGGCTGATCCGAAAGAGGGATACTCCGTCGCCGACCTAACCGACCCACAAGCTCAGATCGTAATAGGGTTTCTAAACCCTATTTTCCACCCGGAGAAACCCAAGTGGTTAGTGTTGAAGTTGGCAGCGACGTTTTTAGGAGCTATGCGCGAGAAGATCACCGTCGACTGGGGAACCCTCATGCAGGATTTGGTGGAGCGACTGATCAAGAATCTCCACCGTAACCGGAAGGCTGGATCGCCGCTTCCGGCGTACCTGATCCACCTCTACCACCATCATGAGCTGCTTAAACCGGAAGAGCACGACGAATACGAAGCCCTACTGACCATTCAGAGGTACGGAGGGGTGGAGGCTGATGAGCAGGGTGATGAAGACGAAGAAACGGAGACGGCTCCGGCGCCAACACCCCAGACCCGGAAACGGAGTCACTCAGCCCAACCGGATTCACCACCGATGCGCTCTCCATCCACCCATCTAGACCCGGCTCCCGAAGGTGAAGATGAGGATGGAGCGGGGCCGTCGAAGCGGCCGGAGCGATGCCCGACCCCGGATATTCCTACACTCACTGGGAGACACAAGGAGGACATCATGGAGCTGCTCCAACATGTTGCGTGGAGAGCCACCTGGATCAACCAACACCTGAATGACAGCACCGCCCTGATCTACACCATCATGGAGGAGCTTCGGGTAGAGAACTCGGAGGAGATCCTACCTCGCTTGAAGACGCTGGGGGAGAGCTATTTCCGGTTAGAGCAGATGGAAGCCCAACACCGGATCCTTCTGCAAGCCCGGGCGAAGATGCAGCAGGACCTGTCGAATGCAGATGCAGCTCTCGAAGAAGCCCAAGTATTCCGGGAAGTAGCAGAAGCGAAGACAGCCGCATCAGCTCAAGCCCTTGGTGAGGTACGAGAAGCGTTAAGTTTTCCGGTTGACACTGTCAACCGGAGCATTCTCTTCACAGAGTACCTAGAGAAAGGAGGTGAAGCAAACCGGGGTCAGGTCATCCGTTTCCTTCTAGACCACGCCCGGAAGATGGAGAAGACGTGGGGACAGATGCAACTACTGGCAAACAACGCAGCCAATACTGTCATTCCGGAGAAGCCGGTGGCGGCCAACCCCACCATCGACCTTACATCTTCCCCGGAGGCGACCGGACCATCACAGCAGGCACCGGAACCCTTGGGGAAGGGTAAAGAACCGATGGCAACTCCGGAAACGAATCCTCCTGGACCCCAGGGTAGGGCCCCTCCCAGCAGTCCAGTGACTTCCAGGAAGACCCCTCTTTCTTCAGCACTGTTCCAGGAGCAGTCTCCCGGCTTCCGGATTCCCCTCTCTCCACCGACCTCCGGTCGCCGTAAGACTACTTTTCCCCTGTCCCGAGGCTATCCGGATGTTGCTGCCAGCCCCAAGACAGCGAAAGGGACTACCACCGGTACAGCAGACAAGGGCACGCAGGCGGCGGCTTCCACCGAACGACCGGAGCTGGAAGCACCAGCTTCCGGAAGTGGAGCCGTACCGGATCCAATTCCGGACAAGGTAGGTGGCAGAAGGCAAACTGTGGGAGCATCTCCGATGTGCCGGAGTGGACGGAATAAGAGGACTCCGTAGTTAGTTTTATTAGATGGTTAGTTAGTTCCGGTCATCAGACTTGTCGTAGCGATTAACGATGGGGCTTCAAATTGCACCCGGCTATCGAGCTGTCTATCAAACCGGACACTTAGAATTGTGGCCGGCGGAAAAATCGGATCTGAGATCCATAATTTTCGGATCTCAGGTTTAAAATCCCGGACCTTTTGGGGATAAGATTTTCTAGATTAGATTTTCCGGATTTCTCGCAAGATAGGGTAGTACGGTGATCAGGTTGATTTCCTAGTACTTAGTATGTTGAGTTTTCTTAACTCAGGATCTTGTTTTTTTTCTTTATGACTGAATATATTCCGGAGCTATCACTAGATTAGCTACCTAGTTTGGGTGACGAAAGTTGTTCTTCGTAAGGTACAAGGTCCGTTGTTGTAGTACGTTTTGCTCAAGTTTCTTTGAAGAGAAGGCTGTGTTGTTGATCTAAGGAGTGAACCGGCGTGGATCTTCAGTAGGGGAGTGTCCGGAATAAAAGGAGGAGGTTGCAGAGGTGTTCCTGGTCACCTTCAAAAGTCCGGAAGAACCAGGAAGGGAAGAGATCTATTGCAGAGGTGTTCCTGGTAGTCTTTAGAGCACGGAATAGTCCGTGTGAACCCGGATTCCGGTCCCAGAGCCGGAGTCTATCCCCACGATAGGTAGAACCTGTTATGTGAGTCTAGAAGGAATCCTCCCAAGTGAAACTACATCCCTATCTTCAGAGTGCAATAAATGTGCTGCCGGAACGTCGTTGTAGTCCGGACTTAACTTTGTGTGACCGCATCCGGAAGGCCTTTCGGATGTTGTGAGAGTGAAGTCTAGACTCAACATCATAACACCAGTGAGTAGATTAGGGAGAGTGAATGTCCGGACACTATAAACTCCGGGACAGTGGGTGTCTAGCCACTTAAAGTCATAAGGCAGTGGGGAATCCGGCCACTCACACAAAACAGGATCAGTGGCCTTCCGGTCACTCGTTTAAACCTTCCGGAAGTTGCTCTAGGGGGAAACAAAGGTAAATCAAACTACCCACCTGATTTACCGGAAATCCTTTCCGGAAAACACTATGTACAATGCACCGGAAACCTGCTCCGGTATATTCCGGATAGAGGTATCGGAAACCAGTTACGGTTTACGGATCCAGTTCCTATGCGAAGGTAGGACGTACAAGGAGACAACATGCGTACAAAGAGCGGGATAATTGGTGTAATTAACACCCAGGCTTTGTGTAAACCTTTATGCCCTCCTTTCTTTTGATGTATCTATTGTATAGTCGACATTGTATAGATTTTTGGGTTGATGTTAGTCATTGTAGTTCTCGGTGACTCTCTGTGGGAATGATTACCTTAAGGGTATCTTTGTGTTAAGATGTGAATACTTGCCAACACGTACTACGACACCTGGTTCTCTTTGGATGACACTGTGCTCATCCATAAATTTTCATCCATCCTGTCTACATCCTGTCCGGGTTGACAAGTATCATCTATACCCAATGTTTCTCCGACAGCTTTACCGTTCTCATCCCGGATGGATAAAAACTGCTCCTCCCAAAATTTTCTGTCTGATTCAGAAAAAACATTTTTTTGCTTCCAGCCATCATTTGTTTTGGGTGTTTTTTGTACGAACTCACCATTTCCAGTTACGGGTATTGTCCACCAATGTTTGGTCTCGACCTTTTTCTGCTTCCCTGTCCATTTTCTTTCTCCACTACTTCCACCATGTTGTAGCCCAATATTAATCCCCAACGTTTTTTCTCCACTTCTCTTCATTCTTCCTCCTCTTGCTGTTTCTGGTTGTGGTTGGACTTGCACTCTTTTCCCTCGTAACTCCCTAATTTGGGATTCTCCCACTCCAGTTGACTAGTGCCCTGCTGATTGTTTTTTGTCAGTGTTGAAGTAAACACTAGACTTTTCCAATTGCTATGATTCCTTAGTACCACTTTTTGGTACTTTCCCGGATTTCTTGTGTTCTCCAGATCCTCTTCAAATTCTGCTTCCGCAAACTCTAGACATCCTAGTCCTTCCTGGTTCATCGGATCATTTCGACCACCGTTTTCTAACAATTTCGCCTTGTCTGAACAACTATGTTCAGGCAACTCCCAATTGTCTGGACCCCTCTGTCCGGATGACCCTAGATCATCTTAACCACCCCTTTCAAGCCACTCCGTTTGGATTGTCTGAGCCATTCGCACTATCTGGTTTGTTGGAACTCTCGCAGTATCTGGACTTCCTGGGAAAGTCGGAGCCTTCTGAACTTGGTCTTTAGGACCACTATTCCCCTTTTGCTGCTCAATCCATCCCTAGATTGAGTCATCTGAAATAACTAGAAGTGTCTGGTTGGTCTCATAGAACCGATAGGGCTTTAGTTTGTTGATGTTGACCAAAATTGGGTTTGGCTCAAAGTTGTCCACCTTTACCAGAAGAGTTGTGTTGTTCGGTAACTTGTATTGAATCCGGTAAGGTCCAAACCACCGGCTCTTGAATTTACCGGTGTGCTCCTTGTGGCCCTTTGGGTACCATAAAACATGATCTCCAATCTAGAAGTCCTTCTGTTTGTAATGTTGTTGACTCCAGAGCGCTTGATCCCACTACCGTTTGCCAACCTGCTCCTGGGCCACTGTCCAGTAAGTGTCCACATGTTCCAAATCTGCAATCCGAGCTGCGAAGACCTGTGTAGCGGTATAGTCCAGAGATCGTTCTGATGTCCGGGTCATGATGAAATACTTTGTTGGCATCATCGGATGTAAGCCATACACCAGGTGGAATGGTATATGTCCAGTTGACACCTTATATACTGTTCTGTAGGAAAACAGTACAATATGGAGATGTTCATCCCAGTCCGTGCGCTTCTCATTCACCAACTTTGTGAGGAGATGGCCAATCACCTTGTTGGTAGATTCCGCTTGGCCATATCTCTGTGGGTAGTATGTTGTAGAAGTTCGGTGCTGGAGTAGAAAATGGTCCACCAGATACTCAATTGCTTCATTGATAAAGTGGGAGCCTTAGTCGCTGACAAGTGTCAAAGGACACCCGTACCTGGTCAATATCTGTTCATACAGAAACCTTGTAGTGACAGCAGCAGAGTTCGTTTTCAAGGCCCGAGCCTCGACCCACTTGGTAGCATAATCAGTTGCCACCAGAATCTACCGACACCCTGTTCTGGACGCCATGGGTTTAATCGGCCCAATAAAGTCCAGTCCCCATTTCATGAAGGGCTCCGCGGGCATGCTGATAACAAGTTGAGCAAGTCCCGTGGTGGTCATCCCTCCCACCCGTTAACATTTGTCACATGCTCGACAATACTCCGATACGTCTCTGTGTATGGCTGGCCACCAGTATTCAGCATCCAGAATCTTTCATGCGGTAATATCTTGTGAGAAATGACTACCTCCAATCCCCATGTGTAATTCATGCATCACAAGTTCGGCTTGACCGGGGTCCAGTACTCGACGGATATCCAGATCATGCCCCCTCTTGTGCAGCACTTCAGATATGAGGGTGAACGGAAGGGATTTGAGGATGAGCTTCCGTTGTTTGTCCTTTGTCAATTTGGGTCGCAAATGTCCAGTGCAGAGGTAGGCTGTCACATCCTGTAACCACTCTGGATTCACATAGAACAGACCCGCATCTCCAGTTTGATCTTCCACTCGAGTTGGAGGTTCACCATTGGATAATCTGGACAATGCATCCGCGATCCCATGGGTTTTGCCTGGTTTATAAACCACAGTGAAATTGTACTTTTGGAAAAGTAGGAGCCACCGTGCGATTCGCCCGGATACCTGTGGTTTATTGACCAGGTACACTAAAGCCATGTGGTCAACATAAAAGACAATTTTGTTGCCCAATAAATAGTGTCGGTACTTATTCAAAGCATACACCATCCCTAGAGCTTCCCGTTCAGTTGTGGTGTAGTTCTTCTCAGCTGAATTCAACAGTCGAGAAGCATAGGAGATTGGCTGGTCACATTTTCTAGTGGAATTCTGGGCCAGTATGACGCCCACAGCAATGTTGGAGACATCGGTATGTATGTGAAACTCTAGATCCCAGTGTGGTACAATGAGAATCGGGGCATTTTGGTACCTCTCCTTGATGTCCAGCCAAGCCTTCTCGCATTGTTCAGTCCAAATGAACTCCTCAGTTTGGCGCATGAGCTTGGTAATGGGTTCCATGATGTGTGCATAGGACCGGATATAGCACATGTTGAACCGGGCAAAGCCGTTAAACACCTAGACGTCTCGAGGATTTGTTAGTTGCAACATGTTGGCAATGACCTCGATCTTCTTTGGATATGGAAATTTACCTTCTCTGGACACGACGTGGCCTAATATAATTCCCGAGTACACCAACAGTGCACATTTTTCCGGGTTCAGACTAATACTGTACTCCCGACATTTGATAAAGCATAGCCGAAGCTTCTCCAGATGAGTGAATATATCACTGTAGGCGTTGAAGTCGTCCAGGAACAGCTTCATGAAGTCATCAATATACTCCCAAAATGCTTTGTTTACTGCCCTTTGGTATGTGGGTGGAAGGTTTTTGAATCCAAATGGCATGGCTATCCAGACGAAAGGTCCCCAGTCTGTAACAAATGCTGTCTTGTATCGATCCTCCGGGGCAATCTGGATCTGATGTTATCCAGAGTATCCGTCCACGAACGAGTACATCTCATGACCTGCTACGGTATCCAGAACTTCTTCTGTAAAAGGTAATGGATACGGAATTTTTTTTGTTGTTGCATTTAGCTTCCGGAAGTTGATGCAGATGGGTAACTTCCCATTATTCTTGGGTACAATGACTATTGGTGATAGCCATGTAGCATCCTCGACTGGTGCGGTGAATCCAACCTGGAATAACTTGTCCAGATCACGCTTGACAATGCTGGCGTAGTTTGGATTCATCCTATATCTGGCTTGATGGGCTGGAGGGATGTCTTTCTCCAACTCAATCTGATGCTGGGCGATTGAAGGAGGAATCTCCTTCAAATCCTTGTATGTCCATGCAAAGACATCCTTATACTCCCGAAGGAGTGTCTCTACTCTTGCAGCCAATTCTGGGTCCAGATCAGCATTTATCCGTAAATATTGTGGCTCCTCTTCGGTCCCTACATTGACCTTCCGCAGTTGTTCTGACTCGGGAAGTGTCCAGGCCACCACCTGCATGTCCTGGACCTTGATCCTCATGGGAGTTTCGTCTACATCGATGTCACCTTCCGTGAATGTGTAGAAGTGCTCCGGGTACGTGGCATGTGGACTCTTTTGGTCCTCCGACGAAGTCTGCGAGTCCGGTGCTGACTCTGGTACTAGCGGAGTATCCATTACGGGGTCCAAATCTGGACTTACACCAAAACTAGGTAAGGTTACTGTTCCGACGACAAAGACATCTGGTTCTGTATCTAGCCATCGGGTCTCCTCTTCTTCTATCACCCCAACTTCAAAGCTGTAAGCAACTATGACCTCTGGGAGCTTAGGTCTGGGGCCTGTGTGCTGATTGACTAGAATGGTCTTTATTGTGCCGCCGCCATGAATGGTCACAAGGTTGTTGCCCCAATCATGTTGGACTTTGGCATCAATCAGCTACAGTCTTCCCAGGAATATGCTGTAGGCTTCGTTAACCTCCTTGTTCTTGATGACCGTAAGACTAATCATGTATGGAATACCATAAATGTGGATCTTGACATTCCGTACAAGGCCCACCGGTTCCACGACCGTCTGATCTGCCATACGTAATCTGTACGGTGCAGATTGTGGGTCTCTGAGGCCCAAACGCTTCCGCTCCTCTTCCGTGATGAGATTAATTCCCGAGCCTCCATCCAACAGAACTTTTTCCAAAGTGCCGGTTCCAATTTGTACGCAGAGTACAGGTAAATTCCGTTCCAACTCCACTGCAGCATTGGAGACTGGACTCGGTACCAGTCCGGTATCGGGGCTGGTTGTTGGAGTGGTACTCTGATCTCGAGTTGCCTGTGGTTCTGGAGAGGGGAATAAGTGAGTCTTCATAAAGTCACTGAGGTTGGGGGCCATGTGCAGTAGCTGTCCGAGAGTCACCGTCACAGGATTGTGTAATATCTTCCTCCCAACTCCAGGAATGGTGTCTGCTGAGCCTCCAGACTTAGGTGGCTCGCTCAGTGTGGTCTTCTTGCACTATAAGAAACCCGTGTTTTTTGTGACAGGGCAACTAACGTGCAATTATGTTTTGTGCAGCATCCGGCACGTCAACGTTGACGTCCAAAAAAATCCGTCATAATTGACATGCGAAATACATGCCAAAATCTCAAAAAACAGGCCCACGTTTTTTAAAACGTCACAAAAACTTGGGGGTTGAAGGTGTTAAAAATCTGCCATGTGGCTGCCATGTCCCGTCCATGTCATCGCCACATGGACGGGCAGTGCCACATCCCCAACTTTTTCATCCGGGCCCTTGGTAATGTGGCCCATGATGTGGCACATGACGTGGCATACGATTGTGACTAAGCTTGCATACGTGGACCCACCATTTTATGACGTGGCACCTTTAAAATATGACGTGTCACTTTTAAAAATATGACGTGGCATGTCCAATCAGCATAGTTTAATGCAATAATTAATTGTGGACAGTGTAAATTGGGACGTCATTTCTAACACGGTATGTTTTTTTGTGACGTTTGTTATGACGTTTTCTGTGACGTTCGTTATGACGTTTTCTATGATGTTCGTTGAGATGGAGGTCACCAAAAGCAAGCACCAAGTCAGCAAAAGCAAGTGCCATGTCACCAAAAAGAAGTGCCATGTCATCAAAAAGTACCATATCACTATAAGTTTCAAGGGTAATTCAAATTCATCCAAATAGATGGATGAAAGTGAATCACTCTTGATTCAAGTGTGATGAGATAGGAGAGAAGGCCTTACATATATATACAATGGGATGCACAAGTGGTGACAATCCATATGGGATTATTGGATTTGTCATGGTGTTAGCCTCGTGTTAGCATAAACATTAAAATGTCACAGTAGACGTCCATCCAGACGTCTGTTCCAACATCCTCTTTGCCTACGTGGCAGCTGATTTCAACCTTGCCTACGTGGCACAAACATTTTAAAAAGAATCCAATTTCTACCTTGCCTACGTGGCTCAAACATGTTTTTTGTGATGTTAGTAAGGACATCCACGTTTTTTGTGACGTCAGTAACGACATCCACGTTTTTATTTTTGTAGGGGTCAGCCCATCTCCATTGTGTTTTAACCGTTGGGCAGTGTTTTACGGGAGGTTGCAGTAATAATCTCGAAGTTACTCACAGTGAAGCTAAACCCCCCTGCCGACGTGGCATTGTCACCTTTCTGAGGACGTTGTCTAAAACATGACTATGTTCACTAGGACGTCCCGCAAAACAAATACGTTTATGCTAACATCTCTGCGTTTTTCCGCCAATTTTTCCATGTTTGGTGCAACATCGACCAGAATCCGAGAGCCCAAGGCTCGGCCCGTTCGCAAAAACATGTTTTGAAAAACACACTTGATCACAACTAACGTCACAAAAATCACGGGTTTCTTATAGTGTTGGGGCGGACTGGACTTTCCAGGACATTAGAGTCTGGGAAATCCAACTAGTCTTCAGGAGAGGAAGGTACAACCTCCTTGTCTGGGTCTGGAGTAGGCTGAGTAGAGGTTGTTCCTTGATCCGCTTGCTCATGCTCTTGCTTCTTTTTGATAGTATCCATCATTGCATTTCTCAATCTTTCTTCTTCTTTCCAATTTGCTTGAGTCCACGTGCTCCGAGGTTTAGGTGCTTGGTCCTCCTTGTTTGGTGTTGCTACACCCGCCTTGAGACGTTGAGCTCTCGTCAAGCTGGCTACTGCAACTGGATCTTCTTCCTCCAATAACTGGATCTCCACGTTGCTCACGTGGTGGGCTGGATGAGCCTTGCTCTTAGCCGTCGTGGCAAGAAACTCTTCCCACTCCTTCTTGCACGGACAATTGTATCTCCGATTTCCCGGTTGACAACATAAGTGGCAAACCTCCGGCCTGTTATAATTAGAGTCTTCACCTCCAGAGTGCGAATACACGGGTCTGTATTAGCTTCTAGAAGAATTCTGTTGTGTGCCTTGATTTGACTCAGGCTGGATCCGGACTTTATTTACATTCACTGATGCTCCCTCCGTGGTTTTCCGAGGCAGTCCTTGGATGAAAGTCAGCTAGGGTTACTCACTTTTGGGCAAAAAAAATATACCTCCAAGTATATTTTTCCACAGCCCTTTGTAAACCAGCTCGATCAATTAGCACCGTCCATTTCGTGTACCTTCACTAATCGCGGCCGTTGAGTTGATCTTAGATGTGACTTAATCGTCAACAACGACGCATTGAAGTGAATGTATAGTGTATCGACGCGTGGCGTGGCAGTTAATCGGTTTGCGCGCATTTCAAGGGGGAACTAGCTGGGCCGTTCCTCCTCAGGAGCTCTCATTCTTCGTTGTGCAGCTGTGGGTGTTTGCTCGGTGAAGAGGGTTTAGAATGTTGCGAGTTTGTCGATCTAAACTGGACTTCGCGTGTGCGCATTAAGGTTCTGCGGCGTTGGAGGCGTTGGCAAGGCATTGTGCGATCGAGGAAGAGATTGTGAAGCCCTGACGCCTAGCGACTCAGGAACACTACAGATTTGGATATGACGAGAGGGTTTGCGTCATGGCTGTGGGTTTCATCTGCGCAGCATCGGAGCCAGTCCTAGATGCGCGTTTCAGCCATCACTGTAAGCATCCCTCGCATCTCGTTCTAAATTTCAGCTATCATGGTGAGTTTGACGTCATTTTGCTGTAGACAGTTGTCAGGAGGTATCGCGGTCTTCATCTTGGTAGGCGGGCTTGCAGTAGGATTCTAAAAGAGGTTTGATTTCGCCTTATGAGGAAGAGAAGACAAACCTAGGAAGACTGTGAGAGGAGAGAGGAAGAGAAGAAGAGGGTTTACTAGAGTGCCATTTTGTCGTGGATGTCATCTTCACACTATCTACAGGGTGGTATGTGCAGGGTTGAGAGCGGCTGCAGCGACGTGGAAACGTGGTCTCCGCAGGGCAGTTAGGTTGGACAGGTCGAGAGGGTTTAGGGTGGCCTCCAACACTGCCATCGGAAGCTCTACTATACTCTAGGTGCGCGCTCGGAGGTGCGGGGAGTCTGAGGTTTGTGCTCTCTTTGTTGACAGGAATTGGTTGTCGAATGATAAAGTTCATCTTCAGTTTTAGGATAACTTCGTGTTGGTGTTGATGTTTCATGTCGCTTATAACACATCGTAGGGTTTAATTCTGGTCCTTGCCGTCACAAGTTTCTAAGTAGATGGAGATGTTGCATGATCAGCCCCGAGTGCTAGTGCGTTTGGCCTAGCATACTTAGAAGGTGGTGAAGACGAGCTCCACGTGAAGATTGACAAAGTATTCAGGTATGTCATGACTTTATTGCAATTAGGTACGTGTATGCACAAAACCAGTTTCTGTTCCCATTACAACTTAGTATATAGCCATAGAAATATGCATCTAGAAATTAAAGGGTATATAGGCAAGGATGAGTTCATACGTCGGCATGGAAGTGGATGAGCATGTGGTGTTCAGGGTTTAGGGTGGATGAAGCTGTGATGTTGAGGATTAACTTGTGACGTGGTTGTATAGCCGGGTAGGTACTTTACCTAAGTAGGTTGTATACCTTGTTAGGTTGTATATCCGGGTAGGTTACATGTCTGGATTGTTTATCCAGGTTCAGTTGTATACCTGGGGTTTTGATGTTACATACGTGGAATTGTGATGTTACATATGTGGGGTTGTATACACGGGTACCTTGTATACTTGGGTATGGGTGTATACCCGGGTTGGATGTATACCTGCTTATAAATTGTATACCCGGATGTATGATGTATACTTGGATATGGGTGTATACCCATGTTAGATGTTTACCTACTTCTAAATTGTATACCCGGGTGTATGATGTATACCCGAGTCTTTTCTTAGTTAAGGGTGTGTATTCTTCCCTGATGGTGTGTATGCTTTGCTGACGGTGTGTATTCTTTGCTGATGGTGTGTATGCTTTGCTGAGGGTGTGTCATCTTTGCTGAGGGTGTGTATGCTTCGCTGAGGGTGTGTCTTCTTTGCTGAGGATGTGGACCTTGTTTATGGTGTGTATCTAGTGGGGCTGTATCGACTGGGTGCGTATTCGGACGAGTGAAAGCATATGAGAGAAAGTAGGAATGTTGCATGGAATATACTCATATACATTGTAGTATACTATATTGCAATAACTTTCTTCCGACACATGTCATTAAAGTATTTTGAGGTCCACTATATGGTGTGATATCAACCTTGTGGATCGTGATTCTGAGGCGTTGAAGTACGAGGCGATATGGGAAGGCAGCCATGATGGTAACGGTTTTAGAAACTAGTCCATATTTCAAGGAGCCTGCGGTGCCGTGTTTGGTCAACGCGTCACCGTGTTTACAATAGTTCCTCTACACCTTTGAGGTAAGCACCAAAGTTTGTACATGGGATGAGTTGCACTTCATTAGTATATTGCTCGTTGAAGTCCTAAACTTATGAAGTTGTTTCAGATGATAGCCCTTCCATCCCTTGATTGTGAGAGTAGTAATTTACATGTTGTACTCAAACACTCTATTATGTATTACACTCTTGTATACTGCTGTGTATATGTCACACCCATGTATTCTTAATACTTGGTAGTGTAGTATACTACAGAGTATGCTATGCTTCTCGTAGTTGGTTTTCATTTCGGTTAGAATTTGATAGCTTCCCTGTAGTATCTGTCTTAACTTTATAACATCCTCTAAATGTAATTGTAGATGGTGTGAATAAGCAAAACAACTTTGGTGGACAGAGATGGGGAGGCAGGAGAAGAAGGACAGGCGGTTGGCCAAGAAGGTAGCATTGTCCATTGCGAGGAGCGACTCCGTCTCGGAGGAGATGAGTGAGAGCAATGATGACTCGAAGGAAGAAGAGGAGGAGGAAGAAGAGGAGGAGGAAGAAGAGGAGGAGGAAGAAGAGGATAAGGTCGCCAATCTTGACGACAGTGCGGAGGAGAAGGACTCTGCGCTTGAGGACATTGACAGCGCCTTAGGAGTGTTGTTGAGAGGTCCGCCACCACATGCGATCTTGTACGACATGTTTCGGGACGATTACAGGCTACACGTTGGTGGTCTGAATCCACACAAGTACCATGAGAAGAATGGCGTGTGCGAGAATGATCTCGTTGAGATCTTTGGACCGAAGCGTGGGGAAAAGTCCGGGTATTCTTATCGGAAGGTGTCCGACAACGCCATACTTAAGGCCATTGATAGGTATTACTGTATATGTTATCAGAAGGGTGGGGGCCTGCCAAGAAAGCTCGTGGGTCGGCACTTCGCACTCGGGGTGGTTGTAGAGGTGGTGAAGGGGATGGAGGTGGACTGGGCAAGGTATGCCTTTGTCACCAATACTACTCAGAGGTCTACATGGCGCAAGAAGGTGTTGCAGTTGGCGAAGGAGAAGGCAAGTCTAACAGGTAAGGGCCTTGCTGAAATTCTCGAGGAAGATGGATTGCTCACATCTTTGGAAGGGGAAAATTCTTTGAAGCACGGGGGTGTCGACCCTCTTCCGGGGATGTTGGACGTGAAGCCATCTCAGAGCTCCTCGTCGTGGACATGTCTGAAGAGGAAGGAGGTTCAAGAATTCCTCACCTTGGTGAAGCATGGAGACTGTAGCTGCTAGGAAGGAGCTGGAAACCGTGAAAAAGGATCACGAGAGTCTCCGGCAGGAGATCCTTGGTCAAGGTCAGCTGGTTTCCATGGAAGCAACAGTGAATGCTGCCAAGAAGCGTATGGGTGACTGCAAGGATGACACCCAGATGCAGCACTTGATGTTGCAGAACGATTTCTACAATGACATGTATAAGCAAGCTGGCGACCAGCTTGGCATCCTCAAGGCCAACTTGGATTGCAAAGTAGAGTTGATTTCCAAGATGGAATGGAGAGTTCGAATCTTGGGGACGCAGGCAGAAGGCCTGGTGAAGCTCGGTGGGATGTTGAAGACAGGATATAACGGATTAGGGATTTTCCCACATCCCATGGTGTACCTCGATGAGGTAGATGGTACCTCATGGAATACATTGACGTGGAGGACATGCGTGGTTTGCGACCTTCCCTTTCCTCACAATGACATCTAAGTCTGCAGTTGCCTGCATGTATATCACCCCTGGTGTGCAACGATGTGGTTCGAGACGAGTGCAAAATGTGCATCCAAAGATTGCGGACTAGTGCATCCCGAGTGGTACAAGAGCAATGGATTTGGAGAGCTGCCTGACGACCTTGATCAGGAGGTTCAAATCCAAAACTGTGAATTGTCGAGAGTTCTGGCGATTTCAGCGTGCACAGTGGCAGCAAAGAAGACCTGCCCTACAGTTGGTAAGTCTTTCCATGTATAACTCTGGTTGATTCTGTCTGTGGTATACCTACATAGGAATGTATACTCGGGACGGATATACTTGGGAGTTCGGGGAATGTAGAGTGGGTTCAGGTCTGTAGATAAGGTGGATGCTAAATGCCTAGATTGTGTTGGGATATATGATCGGTTTAGGATATATTGTAAGTGTGGATATTCTCTTCATCTGGGTGTATGCATGGACCTCCGTGGATGTCTAAGCGGACGGGGTTAGGAGAATAGTGATGGAGACTGTATACTTTGATGAAGTATTAGGGTGCGTAGGGTGGGCTATCTAACACGGCTATGTAGGGAGGGATCTATACATGGGTGGGATATATATATGAACAGTGTATATTTGGGTGGGTGTATCCCCTCCGTGGGGTATATTGAAATGTAACGTGTATATATTTAATGGGTGTGTATACCCTCACAAGGATATATAGAACTATAATGGGTGTATATTTTAGACGGGTTTAGGTTTGAGAGGTGTGTATACCCTCGATGGGGTATATTCAACTGTACCGGGCATGTATTTGATAGGGTTGTATATCCATGGTGGGGTATATAGAACAATACGGGGTTAAAATTTGATAGGTATATATACTCAGGTGGAGTATACAAAACTGCACGGATATACATTTGGGTAGGGGCGTAACCTTCGTATATACACCTATCTTGTAGACTAAAGACTCCGCTGTTTTACATCTCTATGTGTCATAAACTACTTTCATGTTCACAGAATTAGTATATTTTGTATGACCCCAGTGATGGAGTGTCTTTAGTTCCTCATGCATGGGTTTTGTTGGACAACGGGGACTGTAGGTTCATCCCATGTGGAGCATAGCCCCAATTCAATCACCACGGGCACACACAACGCTGGTGAGACTAGCCAGGTCAGGGTCAACTCTGTGACTAGTTGTGACTGTCGACATCCCTCTCGACCTGGAGGTACTCCCGAGTTACCAAAGCTTGACCCTGCTCTTTTCTCAACGGGCGCATTGAAGGACCCCGCCTTACATGATGTAGTTAGCACCCCACGTCGAGTGTTGTACAACTCAGAGAAGGACGACGTTGTTTTCACCACTCCGACGATCTTGTACCTATCTACAGGTATCGGGGGTGGAACAACTCCTCGGACAGCTGTGGACCCCGCCACACAACCAAATTCATCTCCACCTGCCTTATTGTGTATGTCACCAATGAAGAGTGCAGCCTCACCTGCGCCTGCAACAGTGGACTTCACGAAGCAGCTTATGCCAGGTGAGCGTCTAGCGAAGGAGGTGAAGTCACCTCTAAGTCGTATGGATAGACCCACAGGCGTCGCAACATCCAATAAGAGTACGTGTGTTCGCCCGAACGAGAAGGAAGTTATCATAAAATCAGGTAGGTAGAGTCCACGAATTGGTGTCTTGACGTCTTTGTGTCTTTGCCCGTGCTCTCTTCAATCTTGTTATGGATGAATCAAGTTAGGTTGACATGCCTATGTTAATTGCGACCACCTTGTATGCCCATGTTCAAACTTGTTAAATATTTTACATCCGCAGGGAGTGAGCATGTGGACAATGAAGTGCCCAGTTTGGAAGGTGAAGACAAGCTCATGGCGGAGGCACGGCTGATTGCGGAGTGTGGAGACATGATTCAGGGGTTGAAGACAAAGAAGCATAGAAAGGCCGTAGCTAGTGGCAAAGACGCTGCAAATGCGGTTGCAGATACAGATTCTCTTGGCGCACAGACACGGGCAAAGGGGAAGGGCAAGATGCGGACACGTGGCCATAGAGCTGTTGAGGTGGCGGCCATTGTACATACTACGGAGAAGAAGCCAGGTAAGAGAAAGAATATTGATGCTGCAGGTACTGAGGATGGAGTGGGGGACGAGGCTGGTGGGACGAAAGCTGGAAAGGTAAAGACTGCGAAGACTAAGTAGCGGTATTAGTACATGTGCCTAATAAGAAATATTGTAGGCAGTGTATGCGGAAAGGGCATTTTCATCTTTTGTAGCCAGACAATGTGCTATGGCACGTTGTAGAAGTTTTGACTTTAGTTATGGGGAAGTGGTTCTGATCTTAGCCTGGGCAGTATGTATGGAGACGTGAGGTCACCATACATACATCGTTTGTATGACTATTTGCCGAGATTCCATTCGTCTGCTCGGTTCTTGAGTGCAACGCATACACTTTACTCCCTCCCAATTCTGTGTATTATGTATTGCACTCTAACCAATGGAAGATGGGCGTATTTGATTTGTACTTTTCTATACTTACATGGACAGGGATACTTGTTCACTTCAATATTGTAGTATGTTGATGTATTCTGTAGAAGTCTCTATTATAGTGCAACATACTATATTGTACTGTAGAACACTATTCTATAGTTCAGGTCACTGTCATGTATTGCAGTATAGTGTAGCATACAGTAGTGTTGCAGTTCGTAGAGACAGTATCCCTCCGGAATGCACCCAATCGTCACTAAGTGCTTTCCCGAGTAACCGCTCCGGTTTCGTTCCCACAGAGACCTAAGGTACCCTTCTCCAATGCTTCTGATTACTAAGTATTATAAAACAATTTGATTACGAGCTAGCTATAATTTTTACTTACGTAGGATAGATCCGGACCCTTCCGGATTCCGGTTAATGTACAATGATTTCCGGAGAGTAGATTCCGGAAATCGGGAGGGTAGTTTGATTTGTCTCTATTCCTCCTCAGAGAGTCTCCTGGAGTTTTTAAGCGAGTGGCCGAAGTCCACTGACCCTGTTTTGTGTAAGTGGTTGGGTTTCCCACTGCCCTGTGACTTAAAGTGGCTAGGCACCCACTGTCCGGAACTTATAGTGACCAAACACCACTCTCCCTACTATACTAACTGGTAATTGGGTTGTTGCTGCCGGACGGCGGCTCTCACGACATCCGGAAGGCTTTCCGGATGCGGTCACACAGAGACTAATCCGGACTACAACGGCATTCTGGTGGTTACGGTTGCAATTCTCCGGAGCAGAGACTAACAGTTCGCTATGGTTATTTCATCCAAATATTGGTATCAGGCTTTTTTTCTATCTTAGGGAAAAACTCCGGTACTATCCGGAATCCAGTTTAGACGGTTCCTTCCGTGAACTAGAGATTACGAGGAACACCTCTACAGTTCATCTCTTCCCCTCCTGGCTACTTCCGGACCCTGGAGACTACCAGGAACACCTTTGCAATAGCTCTCTCCAGCTCTCCCGGGCGATCTCCTAACCCCGACCCGGATAACGTCTCCCTCCAGCCAAACAGTTAGAATACCCTACTCCAGACGAATTCCTCCACAACCGTACCCTCAGGAATGGATCCGTCACTCACAGGTTCCACACGTCACAACAAGACACAAGGCAGCAAATCTTGTGCAATTGGTAATGTATATTTCCGAGTGAGAAGAACAAGACAAAAAGGCTTTGCCCAAAATCCCACTCCTAAGTACCCACTAAGTCCTATCTAATCTTGGATTTCTCCCTAACCTACTACGGGAAGTCCGCTGGATCTTATCTACAAGATCCGAAAAATCCGGAAAAGTTCCAGATCGGATCTCAGATCCGGAAATCACGGAACAGTTCCGTCTCCGGAATCCCTACTCTGACTACCAAACTTGGCCATTGATTCCGGCAGTAGCCGGGTGCACTCGGGGCCCCATCGTTAGTCGCTGTTGATCCGGAATTTAACCCTGAGATAAAAGAGAGAAAACGCAAAACAACTAATCTAATCCTAGGTTGGAGCTCCTAGGCCCCGGTTTCTCCCACTCCGGCGGGAGGGGGAGATCTCCACCGGAATGCGTGCCTTGCCTTTCGCCTTCTTCGACGTTGCCGACGAAAGGGTGGACTTCCGGGTCGACGGTCCGGCTGGTGGAGGGACAACTGCCACCGGAGTGTTGGCGTCCGGCGATGGAGGTGGCTGTTGCGGCGATCCTTTCGGAATTGGGGGTGTTGGTGGCCTTGCCGCGGGTGCTGCCCTTGTCTCCTGGACCAAGTCCCTGTAGCTTCCAGAAGGGCTCCTGGGTTCGTCCGCCAACCTCCAAGACACGGACCTTAGTGCAGCTAGGAGGTCGCCTTCCGCCGGAGGGTCTGGCAGCCGCATATTAGGTGGCGACAGGAGATCCGGAAGCATCTTTAGGATCTCACTCGTACTAAAGTTGGGAGGTACTATCCCCTCCGTTGGTGTTCGTGGCGGAGTATCCAGGGACTCCGGATTCGCGGAGGTTCCTGGAGTTGGAGTGGTCCTCGTCGGTGGTTCCGGAGGGGCTAAGGTTCGTGTAGTGGTCGGGGTGCCTTCTGGACCAGGTGCCGGTGGTTCTTCCGGATACTCCACGACGATGCTGTCGACCAGCACCTTCATTTGTTTCCAGGTCCGCCCCATCTTTTCCGCCTGGTCGAGGAATCAGATGATGTTTGCCCGGGTGACCTTCTCCTTCTTCTCCACCAGTTCGGTGAAGAGCCGGCTCCGGTTGACCACATCAATCGGAATATCTAGGAAGGCTCGGACCTCCAGTAAGGCCGCTGCGGAAGCGTTGGCCTTTTGCTCGGCCAGTTTCCGGGCCGTCACCGCCAGAGCTGCCTCCGCCAGGTACTGTTTCGTCTTCCGCTCATTCTCAGTACTGACCTTGTACAGAGAGGCGATCTGGGTGTGCAACGCCTTCGTGCCCATCTCCCGGCTCCGGAGTTCCTCCACCCGGGTGATGGCGTCCTCCAATCATTCGACACCCAGACTCCGGAAGATCTGCTCCACGTTGGTGGTGATGATGTTTTTAGTCTCCTTAAGGATCCCAACCGTCCAGCCAATGTCGCGGGTCAGCTCATCCATCAGCTTGAGCTGACCCTTGGAGTCGTCCCGGTCCACCTTCCTCCTCTTCCGGCTGGTCCCTTCTGAGGGTCCGGACTCGTCTTCTCCGGACGACGCGGAGGAGCTGTTGATGCCCGGGCTCTCCATCTCGGGTTCTTTCCCCCGAGGTCTCTTCGGGGCCTTCCGGCCTTCCGGAGTGCTGGTGGTGGCTGCATTCGGAGCTGGCTTCTCTTCTCCGGACTCTGCCTCTTCAGACTCATCCCCTCCGTACTTCTGGAAGTTGAGGATGACGTCAAACGTCCGGACTTCCGCTGGGGTGAGCTGCTGGTGGTGCGCATAGGGGTGCACCACATAGGACGCCAGGGGTGTTGCCGTCTTCTTCACCCTCTGGAGATTGGCCACCAGACGGTTGATCATGTCCGTTATGAGTGTTCCCCAATCCACGACTATCTTCTCCCGGAGCGCCCCAAAGAAGGTACACGCCCATTTCGCTACCAATCGCTTCGGCTTTTCCGGATGGAAGATAGGGTTTAAAAACCCTAGCACAAGCTGGGCGTCGAGGTGCTTCAGGTCCTGCAGGTTGTAGCCGTCCTTCGGGTCCGCCGGGCCGCCAAACTCGCCCGCCAGGAACTCGTCCTGCCGCTCTACCACCTTGGTGCGGCCGCCCCGGAAGTCATACACCCGGGACCACTCCGAGACTCCCCAGCTTTCCGGATGGGCCCTCATCAGCCCCTTGTACTTCTCCGCCGGGGTGCCTATTAGTTCCCGGATGTAGACCTCCTCCCGCATGCCCCGTGGGACTTCGAGCAAACCCTCGCAGCCCATCGTCTTCAGCCTTGCCTTCAGCACGTTAAATTCTTCCAGATCTTCTGGAATGTCCGGGAGGACGTGTGAGCCAAATAAACGGCCCCTAAAGGGTGGCTTATCTTGAACACAAGATCCTAAGATGGGGCCTAGATCCTTGTGTGACCCATACTCAGCCCATTCATACACGACTCATACGAGCATGGTGACACATCCCATGTTTACTTAGGTCCCTGGTGGTTGATTAGTGAGGTGGTGACTTACTCCAGCCCTTTAATTGAATCCACCTTTGAACGAGTGTAACTTTAGCTCTAGGGCTCCGAATGCAACGTTGTCAACTCTCATGGGTTCAATTTCGCATTCCGAACTTGATTAGATCCTTGATGATCAGGTTCAGGCTTAGATGTGACCCTGGAACCAGTTGGCAGCAGACAGGCTTCCATATTTTCTACCAAGTTGACTTATAATCCTAATTATCTCTTTGACTTCAACTTCGATTCTTATGTTTGTTTTAATGATTCTTATTAGTTTTTTGTGCTTAACATGATGGGAGCATTCAATTGATCACTTGACTCGACCCTGGACCTCACAGCCAGCGACCAGCAGTGCGCCTTCAACATGTGATGTATTCAAGATCGTGCATCACATTCCCACGCATATACCACATCCATTCACACAAGTATCCCACCTCAACCTTGTTACGAATGAACCTCTGGCTGATTTTACTTACTAATGACCAATTATCCGGTTGTTTAGTTGAGTGTGAAGCAAACCCTAATTCTAGCAAAAATTGGCAGCCCTTCCGCGTGGTTTTAGTATTTAGAAATTTAGGGTTCCTTATTGCATAAGGAATTTACTACTAGCCGGGGGGTGAGGAGAGGCTCCCTGGTTGATTCGATTCACCATCCTTCCTTCAGTTCCGGCTCTCGCCCTTGGTGCTCTTCCTCGTGATCTTGATCGTCTTCAGCTCCTGGTGCTCTTGACCGTCTCGTCCCTCGTGGTCTTGATCGTCTTCAGCTCCTCCTGCTCTTGATCGTGATCTTGTTCGTCTCTAGCCCTTGGTGCTCTTCCTCGTGATCTTGATCGTCTTCAGCTCCTAGTGCTCTTGATCGTCTTGTCCCTCGGGGTCTTGCCTAATTCGCACTCTTAGTGGCCGGGACTTTCGGCTCTCATTGTCTCAGTTCTCTCCCTTCTCTCTCTCTCCTGATTTTTTTTCTCTACCCTCGCACACTCCGAATGAGAGATCATCCCAGGGGGTAACCCCCAACCTTTGCTCTCCTTGAGTTCCCAAAGATGGTTCCCTGCCGCCTTTGGCCTTCTCCCGTAAATGGCTCTTTCTTACAAGACCTACTAACCCTATGACTACTAATTCCGTGCCACCCTTGCATTTAACAAGAGTGGGCGTCCCACTAACCAAGGAATATCTAAATCTAAACATTAACTCCATGCCACATGGGTGTGCATGATCTCTAATAAGTGAGCTTCTAATATAATTTCAAAGATGCAAAAACTACCTAATTAGCCTAAATTGAATTTCCCTTGATTTGGGTTGTGGCTACTTTGCCAAGTGATGGTGAGGGTTTTGCCCAAGCCTTTTGGCCTCTTCAACCATTTTTGCCCCCCTTTCTTTTAGGGCTCCTAAAAATCTCCTTCTCCTTTCTTCCCTTTTGTCATCATTCTTTCTCTTTTCTTCATTTTCTAATGTTTTTGGTTTTCCCGGTCTTTTCCTTATTTTTTTTTTCTTTTGTCTATTCATTTTTTTCTTATTTTTTTGGTTACCCATAAAACTTCTTGGTTACCATAACGTGGCTCCCAATTAAAGGTTTAGTGCACGGGAAGGCTAATTTGGCCAATTCAATTGAAAGCCATGAACTAACCAATGGGATAACCTATTTTCACCGTTTAATAGCCTTAATGGACACGATGTGAGGTCCATTCATCACCGTGAGCCGTTTTTGTGGCTCACAAATGGCGGCCATCTGGGACAACTCAAAGAGGCTGAGAACCCAGTCTTGTTCATGGGCACACGGTCAAATTCTACATTTTTGTGTTCGAATGACCCATGGTTGTGACAAAAATGGGGAGGCCCACTTGTGAAGGTTGTGAGCAAATCACACCTTGTACTCTTTGCAGCGGTTGCCCGATGTTCTCGTGGGAAAATCCTCGCCGTTAATGGTTTGAAGTTGAAGGGAGTTGTTGGGGAAGACCTCCTTCACGAGATATGGTCCTAACCACAAGGCATCGAACTTGCGAGGGAAATCCATTCTCCTCGCATCTTGGAGGAGGACTAGCATGCCTGGTAGTAGTGACCGGACCTTGTTTCGGTTGTCGAAGGCAATCTTCCTCTGACGTTGGATGGCTTCCATGTGTCGGATGCTCCATCGGCGCATCTCATCGAGTTCCTCCAATCGCTCTAACCGATCGGCTAAGGACGTGGCCATGGACCACCGTTCGGTCACGGCCACTCGCAAGGAGGGGATCTCGAATTCAATTGGCAAAATGGCTTCAATGCCATACACCAACGAGAAGGGAGTAGCATGGGTGGTCACCTTGAAGGTAGTTCGGTAGGCCCATAACGAGGCGGGGAGTTTCGTGTCCCAATCCCTTTTGGAATCGGTGACCGTCTTCCTCAAAATATTCACAAGGGTTTGGTTAACTCGCTCGGTGTGCCCATTGGTTTGAGGGTGATAAGGGGTGGTCTTACGATGGTTGATTTTGAACCGGGTGGTCATGGCCTCGATCATCTCATTCAAAAAATGTTTCCCTCTATCACTAATGAGGATTTTGGGACAACCAAACCGCGTGATGATTTTTTCAGAGAAGAACTTGGCCGCATGATTTGCGTCATTCGTTTTCACGGCTCGAGCCTCGGCCCACTTGGTGAGATATTCGGTTGCCACCACAATGTGCTTCATTCCATTAGAAGAACTAGGGTGCACCTCCCCCACGTAGTCAATACCCCATTTCTCGAATGGGACCAAGGGCAAAGATACCTGTAGTGGCAGGCTCATTCAAAAGTCATTTTGGGCATACCGTTGGCAAGCGTCGCATCGCTTGGTGTACTCGTGGGCGTCTTGGAATAATGTGGGCCAATAGTAACCCACGCGAAGGACTTTTTGGGCCGTCAAGGTCCCAAAGAAGTGACCCCCACACGCGCTATCGTGGCAGGCCGAGAGGGTCGTGGGGATTTCCACGGACGTCACACATCGGCGTAGCATGCCGTCGACCCCTTGGCGGTACAATTTGCCCCCCACTATGGTAAAGTGGCGACTATGAAGGCGAACCTTTCTACGTTCGTTTTTGGACAATGAGTCCGGCACAAGGTGGGTGGTGAGGAATTCGGCCACCAAATTGTACCATGAGGGAATGGAGGTTACCTTGAACAAGTCCTCATCTATCAAGGCCTCATCAATGGGGACTACTCCGAATTCCATTCCAATGAGCTCACTGTGCATGAAATGCACAGATATGGCTTCATCTGTGCTCGAGGTGGGGTGCTCCCTCAACCAATCTACAAATTCCCCGATGGGAACCCACTCATAAAGGCCCGGTCCCATGCTTTTACATGGCATCCCATTGGCCCTCGAGCGTTGGACTCTATCCACCGCCTTGTGTGGTGCGAACCTCACTCTCTTGGGGGGTTCTTTTGTCAACACCTCTTGTGACTCATCGTCCGAAGAGCCCATACAACCATGGCATAGCCCTAGCCTACTCGGTTGGATATGGACCGTAGTGGGCTTCTCAGGGGGTCCGTAGGTGATGTTGGGGTTCGGCCCTCCCCATTCTACCGTGGCATTGGCAATTCGCAACCAAGGCCTACCTAGTAGCAAGGGATATGCCTCCTTGTTGGAGTGCATTCGAATGACTTGGAAGGTGAGGGAATACTCTACACCCCCCGTGGTGATTTTACAACCACTAATTTGGCCTAACGGTGCCTCCGAGCTCTGATTAGCCATGTTGATGATGTATATTGATGGTTCAGTGATGTCTAGACCCAATTTCTCCATAGTTGAGAAAGGCATGATGTTCAAACCACTACCACCGTCGACTAGTACGTTGGGTACCACCTTATCTACTATTGAGACCTCAATTTGAACCGCCTTGACTTCGATATTGGGGTGTGCGGATTTTACACGAGCCGCCAACCTAACCTTTGCCTTAGGCCTTCGCTTCACCGGGGTGCCTGACCTAAGGACCTTCCTCATGGGTGGGGATACCTCCAGTAATTGGGCTATGATGATGTCCGCCTTGAGACGACTCAAATCGGCCCATAAATCATAAGGCCCTTCGCCCACGTGTTCCTTGATACGGGGGAATGTGGTCACTTCATGACTAGGGACCGGTGGACCCTCGCATGGTTCTTGGGAAGTGGGCAATTGTGTTTGGGACCTAGGTGTCCCTTGGGAGGATTTTAAGTTGGCCCGTTTAGTGCCTTCCACCGCCTCCTTGGTGGTATCGTTTAGATCAGAGAAGTGAGGTGAATCTTCCTCTGAGGTCTCACTTTCCTCTGGTATGGATGGAGGGGGGCTTGAGTACCTACGGTCCCGTCGGTTTGATCGAGTTTGGACTGCCAATGCGGATAACTCACAAGTTTTTGCTTCCTTGGTTGTGCTAACTTCGTGGAACACGACATTGAGCTCTGTGAGGGAAGGGGCATGTGTGGACACGATGTCACTTGACATGGTGGCATAATGCACATCCTGTGGACCTTGGTTTTGTTGGCCCCCGTGGTTTTGTTGTCCTCCATGGTTTTGTTGGCCACCTTGGCCTTGTTGGCCACCTTGGTTTTGCCCTTGGTTCAAAGGGATGTAACTGTCCTTGGTACTAACCCCCATTGGGGAGGTTTGATTTTGGCGGTTATTGTTGTAGTCATAGTAGAGGCTAGGTGGCCTAAGAGTATTATCGGTGGTGGGGTTACGTGCACCTCTTAAATGGTCTTGACCCTGCTGAGGGTAGTTTCCCGGTGGGGAAGGCATGGGGATCACCTTATCCGGCCGTCGACACACTTGGGTAGGGTGATTGCCCTCACAGTTACCACATACTACTCCACTTTCGACCCAACACTGCCCAGGTGCGTGTCTCTTGCCACAAGCGTGATGGATTTCATACCGTGGTCGCGGAGGCCCCCCAAAACCTTGGTTTGGTGGCGTATAGCCTTGCGGGCCATAGTTAGTTGCCACCGGTGGTTGATTCCTATGGGGAGGCACATACGGGGTTTGAGCGACCTGGTACTGCGGTGCCGCCGCTGGGGTGGTGCAAAAGGGACTAGTGTGCCCCGGTTGGCCACATTGAATGCACCATAGGCTCGAGGCATGTCTACCAGACTCTATGGGTGGAGGGGTGGGGTTAGGGACTTGGTTTTTAATCAACAGGGCCATTTGGTCTTGCATGGCTTTGATTTATTGAGCTAATTGGTCATGGAAGCCTTGTTGGTCTTGGAGGAATTCGTTCTTCATTTCCTCCTTCCATGTGCCCCGCTCTTCATGATAGGTGAGCTCGGGGAGAGCTACTGGTGACCTAACGTTCAAAGGTGGAGCATAGTAGTTCCACATGGGGACTTGTGCACCCAGGGCTCCTGAATTAGGTTCTGGGGCTGGTCCCTTGCCCTTGGCATGGATAGGTATAAAACTAGAGATGTGGTGCTCTTCCTTCCTCCACATACGCTCTTGGTCTCGATCGACTTGCTCTATTAGCCTAGCTTGTGCCTTGGCCGCGTCTAACGATGTGGGGCGGACCTTCAAAATCTCTCTAATGGTTCCCTCACTATTGAACCCTTGGATAAAGAATTGGGTTAAGGTGTCATTGGTGAAGAGATTACCCACAAATCTTGTAACCACTAATTCAAATCTCCTGATGTAGGTTGTGATGTCCTCCCCTGGACCTTAGCGTAGCGCGGCTAGGGCTGTGAGGGCATTACTTTGACCTACCTCAGGTCTAAAGTGCTCCAAAAAGGCCCTCATGAGGCTATCCCAATCCTCAAAGGTACCGGGGGGGTGATTCCTATACCACTCATAAGCGGCATCTTTTAAGGTACACGAGAACCACACTAGAAAATAACCAGTGTTGGTGATGACGCACGTCGTGAGGAGCTCCAGGAAACGTTCCACGTGTGCGGAAGGGTCTTCATCCTTGGTTCCTCTAAAACAGGGCAAATTGGGGGGCATGGGCGCCGCTTGTAAGCCCTCAGGCACTAAGATTGGTAAACCCTTTGGTTGAACCAAGGGGTTAATGGGAGGCCGGACCGGGGGTGGTCCTCCAAAGGCCATGGTAGGGGCTGAGGGGGTTCCTCGTAGGCTAGAGGTGTTGGTGGTTGTTAAAGGGAGATTGACCTACAAACTCGCTTTCATATAAACCCTAGAAATCCTAATGAAACCCTGATTTGCTCAAAACTCCCCATAAAACCTCAAATCACGTCGGATTTTATTGGTTAAGTCATAGTTTGTACATGGCAAAGTCTCTCCAACTCAATGTGACCTCAAAACCTCTACCAAATCCTCAAACCCTAATTGTGTCTAAGCTCTAGCTCTAAGTTGCAAGTGTGAGAGAGAGAGGGAGAGAGAGAGAGAGCGAGAGAGAGAGAGAGAGAGAGAGAGAGAGAGAGAGAGAGAGAGAGAGAGAGAGAGAGAGAGAGAGAGAGAGAGAGAGAGAGAGAGAGAGAGAGAGAGAGAGATAGAGCTCCAAGCTCCCCCTCCATGTGCACCAAACCCTAACGGAACTCAGCCGGCGGATGAACACTGGGCTGAATGAAAGTCATCCAGCTGCCCAGGTTCATCCAACTGGCGGATGAAACTGGTCAGGACTGAAATCATCCGCCTGGCCAGGTTTCATCCGGCCAGCCCAATGGATGAAACACTGTCCAGGACGGAAATCATCCGCCTGGCCAGGTTCATCCACTGGAGAGCCCAAAAACTCAACCGGCTTCAAAAAGAAAAATACTACCCGGGTCCGCTAATCCTGGTTCTCCGCTTAACAGTGGTGTTCTCCGGATTGAATGAAGTTGAAGGAAAAGATGGAGGGAAGGGAAGGATGTGAGCTAGGAGAGCCTCTAGCTGTACCTCTAAAAATCCTTCCGTTGTGTCCTCGGTGAGTTCCCTAGACCTACTCCTCCGTTCACTCGCCGGTTCCCACAGTGGTGTGAGGGAGGGTCTTTGGGACCTTGTGGCACGGGACATCAACTCTAGGGCCCAAGGGTAAGGCCCAATGGGTTGGTGATCGTAGTCATGTCCTCCAATAGGTTTCCCGTCCAAGTTGCGAGGTCGCTGGTGGACTCTACACGAAGCACGGCCTAATTCGATCGGTGAGTGGGTGTTTCCAACACTCCTACTCCCGAGTCTATCACGAGGATGGACTGACTCAAGACCAAGACCCAATTTTTAGTGGTGGAGTTTTAGCTCGATGAAGTCGCCGAAGAAACCTATTAAGGACTACCCTTCAAGGGCAACGACAAAAAGCTAACCGAATTGAGGGATGTCTCCACGAGCATCACCTCGTTGGAAAGTTGTCCCCCAACTGGCCCCACACAGTACAAATCCTTACTGTGGGGCTGACCTAGGCTTCAACTTGATAAAAGGTGGGGTTCCTTGGTATCCTTGTATGAACCAAAATTAACCCTATCTAATTTCATCCAACCTAAATTGCATGGATGAAACCCGAAAACCTAATGGATGAAACCCTAAAACCTAATAGATGAAATCCTAACACCTAATGGATGAAACTCTAAAACCTAGTGGATGAAACCCTAAAACCTAATGGATGATCCCTAAAACCTAATGGATGAATTTCATTAGATGAGGTTAAGGTTAAAGACTTTAACCATACAAGGTAATTTATAAGTAACTTGATATGAAAGTAAATAAATAAACAATGAAACTCAAGGATAGAAGTAAGAAGTCAAAAATACACGATGAACATTCAAGGAGAATAAAAATGCATGAAAAAACGTGCTCCGATCTAGGCAGCACACCCCTTGTTGCTAGAATCTCTATAACTTTGTTGTCGCTGATCGGATGTAAGCGAGCTTAGAGTCCTTCGAATCCTGACTTAAAGATCTACAAACGTGCCAATTTTCAGCTCCAGAATCGTTGTCGTTCGCTTGCAGAGGTCCGTCGAAGTTGGTGAACCGAATCAGGCCGGCATCAGCACCCCGGACACCAAAACCGTTGTAACTCTGTCTTCTGCGCTTGGATTTGAGCGTGCTGGATGTCCACGAAAAGCCAACTTCAAGGACTACATCTCCTAAAAAAATAGACTCCAAAGTCGTCGTGGTCCGCCGGCAATGGCCCTTCAAAGTCGATGCTCTAATTCTGCCAAGGCAGCAGACCTCTTTCTACAAATTATCCTATAACTCCTTTGTCACTGCTCCAAATGGAGCGTGCTTAGTATGTCTTAAAAGCTAACAATAAGATCTAACTACTGCTGAAATATCAAGTCCTAACTCTAAGTAACCATTTAGCTACACAAGATTAACCGCAGCCTAAAAAATAAGAGGGAAATACGAAGAAGTTTTGGCATAGCTTCGCCTAAGGCAAAAAAAAAAAAAAAGGAGAGTGGCCACCCACACCTCTTATCCGAGTGGGAGGAGGTCCAAGGGTGGCGGCCACATCCCTACCCTTGAATCTAACAATCCCTAATCAAGATCAAGGGCCCACGATCACCTAAGCCCTAAACTCGATTTTAGGGCTGAACATGCCTATATCTACCAAACTTATAGGATTTGAGCAGAACTAACACCATCAATGTATTCAAAACACACTTTAACCTCAAGATTGATTATTCACAAGTCCAAATCCGAGTTCTAGATCATTAGAAACCAAGTAGTTTACTTTAATCGTTAAATCTACTTGCTACTAGTTTTTTTCTTTTTCTTTTTCTTATCTTCTATTTGTTCTCTTTTCACAATAACATAAGTGCCATACAATTGAGGTTCTAATATAACTTTTCCACTAACTGAATTAAATACTAAACTACTAACTTGAATTACCTAGAACAAAATACTAATTCTAATTCACTAATGGGTTTCTATGTCTCTTTTGCTTTTCGCAAGTCTAATTTCCTATTAATAACTCTAATTTTGCCCGCCACACTAATTTAAGGCTACGTGGAGTCCAGTTAACTAATCTTTACTAATAACACACTAGAAGGCGCTACTAACTACTAATCTAACTACTAATTGAAATAAACAAGACAGTTTTCCACTAACTAATCACTAATTAACATTGTGGCGTTTTTGAGCCCTCACACCTTGGTATTCCCCTTCCACCTTTCACCACTTTGAGCTAGGCATCACCCACTAGGAGGAAAATGACACAATCATGGGACGGAATACAAGCATGTGTGTCGACAATGTTATCAACGTGAAGAAGACATATCTTGATGCAACTCCAGCCACCCTGTCACCATTAGTTGAAGGCGACCGTGGACCTAAACGCACTCTAACGAATCTAAGGCCAACCAATAAGTCACATACAATGTTCTAGAGGAGGAGAACTTACCTTTTAGCAACTCCAGCTCCTCCACATGTTACCACAAGGTTCGGTTGCAAGCAATTTTGTGGTTGGCCAACCCTAGCAATTCTAAGGCAATTGTTCCACACGGCTCAAGTGGGGAATCCGAGTTTCCTAACCCTAATATGGTTACCTCCTCCAAGTTGATCCTATTTACTACTCGCAGTCCTAAAAGAGGGTGTAGGGTACATACCGTATGCCGCGCTCCTTCCAATCAGCACCCCTATGTCTTGGGCACATCCACGGCTCTAACACCCCTTGAAGGTAGCTCATTCATACATAAATAACCTTAACTTGCAACAATTGATTCAAGACTTCAATCAACACCAAGTAGTACTTACCTTGGTGGTTAGTCAAGCGCGGGGGGAAGGAAGGGGCACCCTTGTCTCATACCCGGGCTCATGCACCCTTCCCCTTCGACCTAGGGGCTCACTGGAAATCCTTGTGGATTTCCGTGGGAGGGCCTCAACCTTTCACCCCTAGGCCCCTTGCTCAACTCAAGCCACAAGCCTAGAAGGGGATCCTTCCAATACAAAGTGTTTTGTGGTTGGAAGGTCGGGAAAACCTCACTCCCTTCTAGACCCCCACCATTAAACACAACTTGGCATTCATTCATATACAATACCTCCAACCATTCCAAAAACATTCACCATTAAACAGGCCACTCACCACACACGAGCAAGTTGGGCACTTACCTCAATTTGCCCCCTACGGCTCCATACGCCATAAGGCTAATTGCGTTTGTACCTTACATCCAACGATAGAACAATTAGCACAATCAAACCATGAACCCGCCTCCTCCCGGCGGACGCACCAAAATGTGAGCCAAATAAACGGCCCCTAAAGGGTGGCTTATCTTGAACACAAGATCCTAAGATGGGGCCTAGATCCTTGTGTGACCCATACTCAGCCCATTCATACACGACTCATACGAGCATGGTGACACATCCCATGTTTACTTAGGTCCCTGGTGGTTGATTAGTGAGGTGGTGACTTACTCCAGCCCTTTAATTGAATCCACCTTTGAACGAGTGTAACTTTAGCTCTAGGGCTCCGAATGCAACGTTGTCAACTCTCATGGGTTCAATTTTGCATTCCGAACTTGATTAGATCCTTGATGATCAGGTTCAGGCTTAGATGTGACCCTGGAACCAGTTGGCAGCAGACAGGCTTCCATATTTTCTACCAAGTTGACTTATAATCCTAATTATCTCTTTGACTTCAACTTCGATTCTTATGTTTGTTTTAATGATTCTTATTAGTTTTTTGTGCTTAACATGATGGGAGCATTCAATTGATCACTTGACTCGACCCTGGAC
Source organism: Bryoerythrophyllum caledonicum (assembly GCA_963971425.1). Taxonomy (NCBI): domain Eukaryota; kingdom Viridiplantae; phylum Streptophyta; class Bryopsida; order Pottiales; family Pottiaceae; genus Bryoerythrophyllum; species Bryoerythrophyllum caledonicum. Next base: position 28,457,098 of record OZ020515.1, read on the forward strand.
CTCACAGCCAGCGACCAGCAGTGCGCCTTCAACATGTGATGTATTCAAGATCGTGCATCACATTCCCACGCATATACCACATCCATTCACACAAGTATCCCACCTCAACCTTGTTACGAATGAACCTCTGGCTGATTTTACTTACTAATGACCAATTATCCGGTTGTTTAGTTGAGTGTGAAGCAAACCCTAATTCTAGCAAAAATTGGCAGCCCTTCCGCGTGGTTTTAGTATTTAGAAATTTAGGGTTCCTTATTGCATAAGGAATTTACTACTAGCCGGGGGGTGAGGAGAGGCTCCCTGGTTGATTCGATTCACCATCCTTCCTTCAGTTCCGGCTCTCGCCCTTGGTGCTCTTCCTCGTAATCTTGATCGTCTTCAGCTCCTGGTGCTCTTGACCGTCTCGTCCCTCGTGGTCTTGATCGTCTTCAGCTCCTCCTGCTCTTGATCGTGATCTTGTTCGTCTTCAGCCCTTGGTGCTCTTCCTCGTGATCTTGTTCGTCTCTAGCCCTTGGTGCTCTTCCTCGTGATCTTGTTCGTCTCTAACCCTTGGTGCTCTTCCTCGTGATCTTGATCGTCTTCAGCTCCTGGTGCTCTTGATCGTCTCGTCCCTCGTGGTCTTGATCGTCTTCAGCTCCTCCTGCTCCTGATCGTGATCTTGTTCGTCTTCAGCCCTTGGTGCTCTTCCTCGTGATCTTGTCCGTCTCCAGCCCTTGGTGCTCTTCCTCGTGATCTTGATCGTCTTCAGCTCCTGGTGCTCTTGATCGTCTCGTCCCTCGTGGTCTTGATCGTCTTCAGCTCCTCCTGCTCCTGATCGTCTCGTCCCTCGTGGTCTTGATTGTCTTCAGCTCCTCCTGCTCCTGATCGTGATCTTGTTTATCTTCAGCCCTTGGTGCTCTTCCTCGTGATCTTGATCGTCTTCAGCTCGTGGTCTTGATCATCTTCAGCCCCTCCTGCTCCTGATCGTGATCTTGTTCGTCTTCAGCCCTTGGTGCTCTTCCTCGTGATCTTGATCGTCTTCAGCCCCTCCTGCTCCTGATCGTGATCTTGTTCGTCTTCAGCTCCTGGTGCTCTTGATCGTCTCGTCCCTCGTGGTCTTGATCGTCTTCAGCTCCTCCTGCTCCTGATCGTCTCGTCCCTCGTGATCTTGTTTGTCTTCAGCCCTTGGTGCTCTTCCTCGTGATCTTGATCGTCTTCAGCTCGTGGTCTTGATCATCTTCAGCCCCTCCTGCTCCTGATCGTGATCTTGTTCGTCTTCAGCCCTTGGTGCTCTTCGTCGTGATCTTGATCGTCTTCAGCCCCTCCTGCTCCTGATCGTGATCTTGTTCGTCTTCAGCTCCTGGTGCTCTTCATCATCTCGTCCCTCGTGGTCTTGATCGTCTTCAGCTCCTCCTGCTCCGGATCGTGATTTTATTCGTCTTCAGCCCTTGGTGCTCTTCCTCGTGATCTTCATCGTCTTCAGCTCCTGGTGCTTTTGATCGTCTCCAACCCCTCCTACTCCTGATCGTGATCTTGTTCGTCTTCAGCCCTTGGTGCTCTTCCTCGTGATCTTGATCGTCTTCAGCTCCTGGTGCTCTTGATCGTCTCGTCCCTCGTGGTTTTGATCGTCTTCAGCTCCTCCTGCTCTTGATCGTGATCTTGTTCGTCTTCAGCCCTTGGTGCTCTTCCTCGTGATCTTGTCCGTCTCCAGCCCTTGGTGCTCTTCCTCGTGATCTTGATCGTCTTCAGCTCCTGGTGCTCTTGATCGTCTCGTCCCTCGGGGTCTTGCCTAATTCGCACTCTTAGTGGCCGGGACTTTCGGCTCTCATTGTCTCAGTTCTCTCCCTTCTCTCTCTCTCCTGATTTTTTTTCTCTACCCTCGCACACTCCGAATGAGAGATCATCCCAGGGGGTAACCCCCAACCTTTGCTCTCCTTGAGTTCCCAAAGATGGTTCCCTGCCGCCTTTGGCCTTCTCCCGTAAATGGCTCTTTCTTACAAGACCTACTAACCCTATGACTACTAATTCCGTGCCACCCTTGCATTTAACAAGAGTGGGCGTCCCACTAACCAAGGAATATCTAAATCTAAACATTAACTCCATGCCACATGGGTGTGCATGATCTCCAATAAGTGAGCTTCTAATATAATTTCAAAGATGCAAAAACTACCTAATTAGCCTAAATTGAATTTCCCTTGATTTGGGTTGTGGCTACTTTGCCAAGTGATGGTGAGGGTTTTGCCCAAGCCTTTTGGCCTCTTCAACCATTTTTTCCCCCCTTTCTTTTAGGGCTCCTAAAAATCTCCTTCTCCTTTCTTCCCTTTTGTCATCATTCTTTCTCTTTTCTTCATTTTCTAATGTTTTTGGTTTTCCCGGTCTTTTCCTTATTTTTTTTTTCTTTTGTCTATTCATTTTTTTCTTATTTTTTTGGTTACCCATAAAACTTCTTGGTTACCATAACGTGGCTCCCAATTAAAGGTTTAGTGCACGGGAAGGCTAATTTGGCCAATTCAATTGAAAGCCATGAACTAACCAATGGGATAACCTATTTTCACCGTTTAATAGCCTTAATGGACACGATGTGAGGTCCATTCATCACCGTGAGCTGTTTTTGCGGCTCACAGGACGCGTGCCAAGGGCGGAAGCGTAAGAGCCGGTTCGTCATCTCTCCGGCCGCGCCCATCTCTGTCCGTCCGCTTCTTCTTGGCCATCGGCACAGACTTCGTGGGGTTTCTACTTTCTCACAATCACTCTTGGTAGTCCCTGCACGCACCGACCTCACAAAAGCCCTCCCTAACGGACGCACGTCCGTCCTAACCGTCTAAGCACTGAACCCTAACAGTCAGCAGTTAGGAAACTATAAGAGAAAAAGAGAGGGAAAGAAAAAGGAAGAAAACCCTAGCGCAAAGCCCATGTACGCGAGGAAGGAATGGAGAAGAAAGAGTTTCCCTCCCCGAATCCCATCCTTAAGTAGTCCGGCAGTTAGTACGAAGTCATGATGACAGTTGATGGCGACGGTTCCGGCTGACGGTTCTGGATAACTAATTGCCCCAGGAGTTCCAGTAACTGCTCCGGCTCCAATTTTAACAGGTTTTGGCCTGATTAGGGTTTGCAGTCCGGTCCTTCTGCCTTTATTCTTACCTAGAGGCTATCAGCTGCATTCTTGCGCGGAGTATCATAACTACTTTAACTAATTTTTTTGTTTTAGCCGGATTTTAAAGTTATCTTCTGGCAACATGGGGGAACGGAGTCCCACAAGTAGTGTTCAAGATGTTGCGCTATTTTAGACTTCACTGTGCTCTTGATTTGTATAGGGGATAGAGATCTTGGAGTTCTCTTTCAATGATGGGCGTCATTCTTAAAATCATTGGCCCCTATCACATCATGGAAGGGTACATGCTATGGGTGGTTTTGTAATGCAGATATTGGCTTCATGCATGCAGGGTGTCGGATCTGTACAATGGTCTTATGATTTGTCCGGTGGTCGTGAACGGATTCCCATTGTCGTGGTTGTCACAGAAGACCCACCCATGGGTTTGGCTCCTTTCGAGTACATCGTAGAAAATTCATTAAGCAAGGTTGTCTATGTAGACGTGGATGAAGCTGTGAAACAATTGGATGGTTGCAAGAGATGTATTTTTGGGTGCGGTGTGGGGAGGAGGAATGTATGCGGATGCGCTTACTTTGCTGTAGATTGTGCCCTGTACACCGGAGATGGCATCCTTCACGAGCACTATGTTGATATGGTAAGTTTAAATTGTAGAGAATCATGGTTGTTTGCATGGAATTTGTAGTTTTTTGGTCATCTCGGTTCCAAGAATTACAATAGGGATTGTTAACTTCGTCATGTTTGTGCCTCAGGAAATGTTTATAGACAGGTTGTTGTTGTCTCTTTGCAGGCGATGGAGGAGAGTATTGCATTGGATACCAGATTGTATGAGTACTGTGATAGTGCAGGTTGCTCTAATACAAAGGTTGGGAGATGTATCGGGCATATAACAAGGACTTTTATAAAAGAATGTGGGATTGCATGTAAGTGCAACTTTGATTGTAAGAATCGTGTTGTCCAGAAGGGAGTCAAGCCGAAGCTCCAGGTTTGTCATTTCAATATATCCTTGAAGTTGAGTGTCCAATGGTCATGTAATTTTCACTCGCGGTCTCGGAGATGGAAATTCTAATATTCACATTTCATGCTCAACTTCTCGCAGGTATGTTGGGTGAAGCACCAGAAGGGGTGGGGCATAAAGACCTTGGAGGATTTGCCAAAAGGCACGTTTGTGTTCGAATACGTTGGAGAGGTATTGTACAACGAGGATGTGGAGACCTGAAGTCACAGCCAAGGTAAGTACGCTCTTGACTTGGATGCGAATTGGAGATTGGAAGGCCAGTGCAGCAATAAGGAGTGCCTCTCAATTGACGCGAGCAGACATGGAAATGTCTCCAAATTTCTAAATCATAAGTCATTGCAAATCCGTGTATCGATGACACACAACTCTATGAAGGTTTTTATTTATTTTGAACATCATCGTTTGCATTTAAATATTATTGTCGTCTTCTTCAACGCAGGTGCTTTGATGCAAACTTGTTGGATGTCCCGGTTATCGTTGACTAGCATTTGACAGGCTACTACCACGTATGTAACAACCTTGACTTTTATTGAGTTTCATGTCTTGATTTGAAGCCTGTGCTAGTACATCTCTATGTTTGACGCTTTCGTTGGTGTGTAAGCAGGTAGCGTTCTTTACAAAAGAAAAGGTGTTGGCGGGGGAAGAACTCACATGGGACTATGGAATTGATTTCGAAGATACAACCAACGAGGTGCCTAGTTTTTTGTGTGCATGTGAAAGCGTTGGTTGTCGCGACACTCTTACAATTCGGCGAAGATACCTATGAGTACACCACACTCGTTTAGGAAATGCAATTTTGTGTATATCCCTTCCACAGATGTATATTACATACAGCATAGAGTAAACTGCAGAGTATACAAACTACAAAACACTGCATTCTCGTATATACATAGCACAGTCAAGTACTGAATTCTACAGCCGGGGATATTATTTACTCTAGAAAGGTAGTAAACAACTATAGCTAATTGTTTCATACACATGTTCCGGCAAAATGTAATCTTGAAAACGTGGCCGGATAGTATGTAATTATTGCGATTCAAATGCCAACTATGATTGATGAAAGAAGGCCAACATACAGCACCATGTTATGTGGTATAATTTATTCTACATTGTATTCCACATTGTCGTTATCTTCTATGTATAGTGGGAAAAGTATACAACGATTAGGCTGCAACATGGATAATGTCACTATACCACAAAGTGGAGCATGCTTGCGGTACCCTATCACACGCAATTTCAAAATTTTCTAGTGAAGTCTTACAGACCTTCCGATATTGTTTTGAGAAGAGGATCCAGACATACGGACCCTGTTTGAAAATGCTAACTATTACCTACGGATTTAAACAACCTCAAAAACTCTCCAAAGATGTCCTAATGACATCGATGGTCTCGTCACTAAGTTGGTACACAGGATCACCACCTTTGACCCTGTGTACCGCAGGAACCATCAAGAATTTGCAAGCTACTACTGATTCCGCATCAACATGGGCTACATGCAATTTCCTCAAGAATACATAAGAATTTGGACTAGTACCCCACTTTTGATAATACGTTCCAACAATGGTGTGTTGTCCAACATCAAACTCACTGCCCCACTTACAAGTGAACTTCTCTTGAACAATAGATTTCTGTTGTTGGCACTGGAGGATGTAAAATTCCACGTCCTCCTCGTTGCCCTCGTCTGCACGTATTGCAAAGTTGTTGCCGACATCAACCAACTCTCCAAGGCTCTCATCTGCACGGTACTCCCATGCATCATCCTGTCCCTCATCGCCTTGTGCGTGTTGCATACTCATTCTCGCAAATGTCACATTTGTCGGTGCTAACTTGACCACAGTCCAGGGCTTCACATGCGCACCCCGCTCACAGGATGACCAAATTCCATCCAAGCACGATGGACAGTAACATGTTAAATAACATACCAACAACGACGTCGGGTCGGCAACAGAAACCGCTCGGATGGAGTGGAATTGACGTGACCCAGGAATGGTATCGCACCCATGTGTGTATCGCCGATCCACTGCATCCACTGCATCCACTGCAACAAAATGAAAGTATCGCCATGAAACTATTTTATCGTCACCAACCGATCTCTCCACCAAGCCTCCCAACTTCTCGTGTAGGAAGTCCACCGCATCCCTCGCATCTTGGAGCTTCCGGGCTGGGCTGTGGAGCTGCTCCATACGCAAAGCCCTCTTCACCACCGCCCCAGCTCCGTCCCACTCACCCTTCCCGTGCCCTGTACTGAAGAAATTCCACTCCATTTGGCAGCCTCCTATCACGGCGGGATATGGACTAACAAAATACATGCACCGTGCCCCCTTAAACTGTCCTGCAAAGCCATGGCATGCAACCAAATATGTAAAGTATTGGTAATAATGTTATCTGTGTACAAAATTGAATGGTATCTTAACACAGAAGTATATGAACGAGTACAAGTATAGAAGTATATATAGTACTCCTTTAAAGTATGCTAGCTATAGAGTTTGCAAAGTAGAACGACACAGCAGAATACACTTACCCGCACAACCGTCACTCCAAATCCAATGGCGTCGGACCTCCACACCACGATCGCGAAGCTAATCCCAATGTCTGAGGAAGCAGTGTTGTACATACAAAGTGTCGTGTGTCCTATCATCTGATATGTAGAAGTGGGACTCCTTGATCACACTATCTGAAGTAGGTACATACCTGTAGGCAATGTGGACTGACACACTAATTTGGCTCGATTGCCAATGCATACTTTGAATTTCATTTTGGATCTCAAAGGTGTAGTTTTCCGCAAAATCAACATGCGATAGTATAACGTCGCGGGGCAGCTCCTTCATGCTCACCCTGCACTGAACGTCTTGCCACCTTGCCACAAAATTGTGAGTGATGAACTTGTGCAATTTAGGCCGTAGGTAGTCAAGTAATTCACTCGGGCTGGTCTCCATGAAAACCTCACCGATTCGCTTCCTTAGTCTTCCATCGTCACCGACGCCCACCACGTGACTGTCAAAACGCCGCCACTTCAATTGATATCCGGAAGCTCCACTCTCTAGGGGACAGATTGGCAAGGTATGCCCACCACAACTTGAATAATCACCCATCAAGCACTCCAGGCGGTGGAATTCTTTGGTTGCCTCTTTTGGGCACACAACCATCTCCCACATCTTTGTGACTCCATCAAAGCTGTTCACATGCGCCGTACAGCCCACGTCAACCCCATCGGCACACACCAGACATCTACAGTGGCACGAGGCCCGAACGTAGAAACCAGTTGATACATCCCTCAATTGACTGTAGAGCTTGACGTAGCATGTCAAGCTCCACATGGTACCTACAACAACATACATTCCGTTCATTGCACTTCTTCACAAAGTAGGGCCGCAGTCTTTCAAAAGCTCGCACTGAAATGGGCTCGTTTGGATGCAATGCCTTAAATCGATCGTATAAAAAAGCCTGCAGGATAGAGAAGGGAAGTAAATCTCAGTAATGTGTATAACAAATAGCCACACATGTAGCCTTACGAAAGAAGCTTAGCATCCGACAACAACAGTGCATCCTATGAGATTAGAAGATACCCTCTCGAACTGTATATGAGTATATACCCTGGTATGTACACACAATGTTTCGTACTTCTGAAGTATCTCAGATACTTCTTCGAGGTATACTCATAGACCAGGGTTCTGTAATGGGCACTACTGGATACCTTGAGAAAGTATGTAAAATTGGTTGTCATGGGACCCCAATAGTACGTGAATGTCCTCACATAGTATTATGAATACACTAAACAATAGTATATTCACAAACATAGGAACTATGCATAAGACCAGTAAGGTCTCATCATAGGCGACGACTATTACTCCATTAAACACATACGTGTATATTCTATACTAAAAGACTCTTGGGTTCATACTCTATAGTGTGTCCAATACCTACACGTACAGTGACTCATGAGTTTCTATTCTATCACGGTATGTTTGGGCACAAACCCTGTTGACATACCCCATGAAAGAGTATGCATGCGTGTATATCGGACCTATTCAAGGTATACCAACATACTCTGACTCTTGGGTTAGTACTATCGCAAGGTCTCTTCACTAGGAAAAAGCCATGTGGACATACCGTATGAAATATTACTAGAGTATAATTGTATATTGGATACCTCTGCAACGTACATCAACATAATATGACTCACGGGTCTATACTCTGTCGAGGTATACAGGAGAATAAACCCTTGTAAGTTTCGACATGACCACCGTCTATTAGAGTATATGAAAGACGTCTACGAAGTTAATCAATTCTCGAAGGGATTAAGGGCTTTATACCATGTCAAGGTATATAGAGGACAGGCCCTGTTGACTTGCTGTAGTTCTTTGGAGTATATCAAATACCTCTATGACGTATATCAACATACAAGCACTATGCACAAAAACACCTAAAGAGGGATCTCACAAATTTATGAACTGACCATAGTGCTTGTGGAAAGAGGCCCTATACAATATCTAAAAAGGCTTCACACACTTGACATGTGTGTTGTGGAATATCGTGTATATCACTATTGACCACATGGAATATACCCATAGCAGAAGATGTGTTCAGAAGTACCTGGCTTTCAAGGAGGAGGTGGGTTGCATGCGTCTCGTACACCTTGGGCCCCATCCGCCTTCTCCTGACGTCCTTCTTGTTAGGGCTCACACGGGTTTCGGTACACCACCAAGATATGACAAGGTCTCTTGCAGCGGCAGATAGACCGGGCCTCTTTCGTCGCTCAGGCAACATGAAAATGGAGGATCCACTGGACTGTAGGCTTTGACGTCGTTGCACAGCTGCAGCAATAGACTTCGGATTTGCTCCCAAAACCTTTGACAACGCTTGTACGCCTGTCACTTCACTACCAACCGCAGCCTCCAACAAGGTCTTCTTTCTCACTAGTTACTCCTTCGAACAAGGATTTTTCAGCAACCGCAACTCTTTCTTATACGACTTAGGAAAAATGTGACTAGCTCTTACATCAGAGTTACTACGGTAACACTCCGGCAAGTGCCGCACTATGTTTCTGTTCGACAACACTGATTCCAATACAGACTGTCCGAACGTAGGACCCTCCCTGGCATTCAGGAGTTCCTTGAGAATGAAATCTGAAATGTGCGATGAAACCCGACGGACATCTCGTCGATCAACATTCTCTTCAGCTGGAACCCTAGCCACCAACGCCAACTGAAGCAAATTCTCCTCAAGCTCCCTTCTTCTCGCTCTAGAATGTCATTGTCTCTCTGTTGCGTTCTCCCTAACACGCAAAGCGTCCTCTTCATCTCTAGACATCCCCACGCCCGATCCTTCACGTGATGCAGGCGACCGATGCACACTCCTCCGACAATCTCCAGCCCTAGTAGTAATCATTTCTACAATGCACACATTACCAAAGTAAGCATCATGATGTACAAAGCATACCAATATACATTGAACGACTTAACTAAAGCAAAGCCACCCACATTATGCAGATAGTACTATACATTTATTCTAAATAACATAAGTTTAGCTACCAATGCATTATATTCAAGTATATGTACGACACAACATGGAGCAGAGATTCCGTTGCACATAGAACGTAGTAGTATGTGTCCTACACGGTTTAGGAAATCTATCAATTGTTAACATTAATGCCATGTAGTTATACCAAACATCTTAGTCTTTCCTAGGTTTATACTGGAGATACTAGGACTGTCCCTTCAGATGTAGTCCACGTCTTATTGTCGATCATGTCCCCTGTTCCGAACCCTATCCACATCGCCTTGCGTGCACATGTGGAAGGGGGATGAGTCATAAAAGCATGACCTGCATCAAACAATGCATCTTTGAATTAAAATTGTGCTTGGAATTGCCTACATTGAATACATAGGCAGTGTACAGCTAGCACCCTCATACAAAGAGGACGTCGTTATGTATTTATAAAACCCTAAACCTAAACCTAGCATATGTACGGCTGAATTCCACATGATACAGAGCAACTAGAATATGGAGACAACTAGAACAAGGTCGCTAGTATACCATGCGGGTTCTGGGTGTCAGAGATATATCTCGGACATATCTAGCTTGGACGTGGTGTACAGTCTCAAGCATGGAATAGATCTTAGTCAAGAAATATATCTAAGCAATGCATATACCCAACTACGGGTGTATATACCATGTCCCGAGAACCCTATACCGAACATTGTACATACACCCGGAACAAATTGTGTTTTGGGCAATGAGTATACCCTGATGTGCATCATGTACCCTTTGCAGAACCCTAAACCATGTCCAAGGTATATTTTGGGCACATGATGCACATCACAGTGAAGCCCTATACTTCCGGCAACACTGCAAAACATTGATATGGACAAGTACTCACCCCCAACCAGTTAATCAACCTCAAGGGGTAAACTCTGGTTGAAGTACACATCCGTGCAAACATATGCTATACTGAAGTAGACGACCCTATGCTATCCAGAACCCCCCCCCAGCTGACGTATCTCCATGGGACATAAACCCGGCCCAACCCATGCACAATTCGTGACCTAGATCTAATCACAGATTCTGAAAGGCCCTAAACCGTAAACTGAATTCGGTGCCAAATGCCATGCATCCATTGTATGACACTAAGAAACCAGTAGCTTCAAGATTACTTATAGTATCCGAAGAAGCGTATCTCAGATACTTTAGAACTTGCGTGGGTGAAAGTCGTTAAGGTACACAGAGATGGTCTGGTCTCCATGGTGGAGATGCATGTCGATGAGAGCCCGCATGTTCGTGCATGATGCCCCAAAACCAACCCCCATTACAAGAAGTATCGCGTAATGCATAACTCCTTCTCACCCTAAAGCCGCAACCTCCTTCAACCTGCATGTCATATGCATCTCACCATGAAACTGATTCCAAACCACTTTGATGTGCGTTGTAGACCCCGCCTCTTATTTTCCATGTGTATATCATGCAGTGGTAAACGACGTCTTTACAGTAGAGTAGACCTTCCAACTTCAGAACAGACTCTAAACAATTACCACCAAAATTACCTCAGAATGTCGAAGGTTAAGAGAAGTCGACAATAGTGCGGCCGTCTCAGTGACCATTTTTTGTAGACGTAAACATTCATGGGCTTGGCGTCTGCAGAGGAATTGAAGAATGATGAGCAGCCTATGGCGTACTTCACATTCTTCCGACGCCCAGGTATAGTGGGCTTCTTTCTATTTGGACAACACCTAGTGCAGCGCGATCTTAGACCGTCCTAGAACTCGTTGTATCTGGGGCTACGGACACAATCAAGATTGGAAGATGTCATTGTCGATGACAATCTCACTTCACCGAAACTCCAGCAACATTCACAAAGAGGAAGAAAGGAAGGACTTACCCTAAACCTTGGTATGCGGTGCTCAATTTTGGTGGACTCGCGATCAGGGCTCCGATTTTTCCTCATGTTGTGTGTTGCATGGAGCATGCTCCTGGAAGTTTAAGGATCAAGCGCGCACTCGGTGCAGAGACCATCTTCACCACCGGCGCACTCACTCGACACCCAAGAATAATGACTTACGGCGGCCATGCAACTCTCCAAAGTTCGAGCGTCGTCCTCATTAAAGTCCTGCGTAGCAAGTAGTTCAACAAGAAAATCCACTGCCATTTGACTGACAGCTTTTCTACATTCGAGGAAGGCACGTGTCGCGATCTAAGCTGCCCAATCCTTTCCCGTGTTTCAGTATACTACATACCGCACGGTATGAAAAATATACCATGTATACAGCGAAGTATATCAAGAAACTCATAGCCCAAAAAACTTGATTTGACCCAAAATTATGGAAAAAAACATTTTTTTTGGGAAAAAAATATGTTCAAAGATAGATTACTGTATGATGTATGTGATTTGATAAGAAATCAAAGTAGGAAACACCATTGATCCCTATTCTAGGAGCCTTGAAAAATTAGTATGTTTTTAAGCAATAAAAGTGAAAAGAACTTGCCGATCTAGAATTTCCAATCAAAATATATGAACACACTATGGCGTGGATGTGTCCAGAAAGTTTCAAAGTATTTTACATCCTAGAACTCTCAAAATCAATATATTTGTTGGATGTTGTCTACTTGTGACAAGTATGTACTGATGAAAGATATACCTAGATTGGCCAAACCGTTTGTCAAAACTAAATTTGCCTATGGTTTCCAAATTTTAAATCAAGTTACCTTCCACATTCCATCAGTGGAATTCAAAGATTGGTCCCACATTTTCACTTTTGGGCAGTAGAAGGTTCGTGACTATTTCCAAAGCCATTTGTGACACTATTTATATACCACCTTAGTGGACTTTCACCCGATGCACGTGTTCAACAATCCAGCGAAGATTGCATTCGTGGGTTGGCAAGATGAGCCATTGCCATGGTCGTCTGTCACTTGCGAGGATTACATCGAGTGGTGCCATCTGTCGAAGATGTTTCCTCCACATCGTCATTTAATAAATCGTCGCGCAAACAAGGCGAATTTGGAGTATTGCATCAATGAGGCGTTTTGAGCTCGTGCCCTCCAAGTTCACCAATACTTATACGAGCTCAAATTCATGCCCCGCAATGATTGTCCCCTCTATCTCGCTTGCATGGTATATGCGGAGGTCGTTCTCAATAAGCGAGTGGATTGGAGGACTGTGCGGAAAACTCCAAAAATGCCGAGGGTGTGGATGCATGCCGATGTGCCTAGGGAGCAGCATCCTATGTTTCATTTTGCGGCACTAGGGCCACAAAAAACGGATGGCCCAGTTGAAGTAGCTCCAGTAGAGTCAGATTCATCACCGGATTTGGACTCAGATGGACGTGTAGGTCGGCGTTTATCAACTTCTCTAGTGGCGTGTGCGTCACGAAAAAAGCACTAACGAGTGAAGCTCCATCAAGCAGGACGTCTACTGGTTCAAGGAGGTGGCCAGGTAGATTTACCAATCGTAAAACTTGTTGACGATGATTAACCCGCCGCGAGGCTTGTGGGTGTTGGAGATGAAGAACCCATCCATGTTATGGATGAAATGCCAATGATGGATGTCATAGTCACCACTTCGGACACCAAGCATGTAGCATCAGGGTCCGGAAGTACAACCGTCGATGCTCACCACGAGTTATTGGACACTATCAGCTTGAAGGATGAGATGATTCAACGTCTCCAAGAAGAGATTGAAAACCTCAAGCTGCAATCCACTGAAAAGGGTGATATTATCACCAAGCAAGTAGCCGATATAGAAGAGTTGCGTCGAGAATGTGTTGCCATCTAGGCTAATATTGGCAAAGTTGCTCGAATTGTGGACGAGACAATGATTGCTAATGTTATTGGCAACATTACGGACTGCTTGCTAGAGACCCCGACAAGACCACCGCGTCACCGCTTCGCTAGTTGTCCGTTCGTTTTTCTACCGCCGCCGACTGTAGCAGCGCAGCCATTCGTAGATGCCATCGGCAACGAGGATTCTCTGTCATTTTTCCCAGCTAATCCAAGCACGGAACTTGTTCAGCTTCGCACTACAAACAACATCCTTCGAAAAAGGATTAGATCAATGAGTGAGCAGTACTATCAATTGAAGGTGGCATGCATCTTGAATGTTGACCGTGCGAGGCAAATGGCAATAGAATTCAAGAAGATTGACAACGAATATTTGACGAATAATACGCGCCGTGACTTTGGACTCACATCACGGGGAGCGACGCTATTTTGTGAGCCTAGAGTAGTGAGCGTTGAGCAAAGAGCAGAAAAAATATACTCATTTTAGGAAAAATGATTATTTTATTATAGTTTTATTATAAAATTTCCATTTCTATTTATATTTAGTCAATAAATAGCCCTATTACCGTGTAAGTTTTACATAATAAAAAATAATATACGTCCATTAAAATAGGTTTAGGGTCAAAAAACTTGAACTACATGAATCATTATACATAATCAGTAATAGATGAACATAATTACCAGAAAACAAAATAGGAATTTGTACAATCAAGACATTACACCACTGAAGAGATAAAACTTTGTAGTGGCCCTTTTAGTCTCACTACATTTTTACTGCACATTGAATATTGATTGCAGTACAAGGATGCCGAACGGCATAAGAAACCTTAAGGAATAGGATGCCTAAGTAGACCGCTCTCAAGAATATGCTTGATCTCGTTAAAGCTGAGACTTGGAGCATGTATAAACACATTAGTTTCGGAGTCTAATCCACATATCACAATTAAAATGTAATAGAAGTGCTTACAATTTGTCCACTGACCTCGCTTACCTAGAGATTTCCTCATCATCTTTTGAAAAAATGGACATAAACAAGTGGAAAAGTGTCCAACAGTGATAGAGTACTGTTCGATTTTTGGAGGAGTTCCGGAATCAAACGTAACAACGCAGCCAAGAGCTGGAATAGGTATCATGGTCAACCGGCGAAGACGGTCTGTGACCAACAGGGCTGATGCACAAACATTGGCTTGTTTCGATGATGGTGCTTTTGCATTCCTACGAATGTTTTTTTCAAATCTCCGCTTGGGATGATCATCAGGAAATTCCGGAGAAATATATCCGGACAAATCGACTGGAATTTGCTGACCTTTGAATAATCTCCGTGGCGATATTGCAGCACGAGGCTGAAGATGAAATCATGCATTCTCCAAAGCAAGAATCTCAGAGATGGTTAGGTTAGTGCCTATCTTCACTAGCCAAGTCTCTGGCACAGCTGGTCTTGACACCATTCACTTGCGCTTTGTACCCTTCACGCATCTTTCAATATCATCGTTGCAGAAGAAGAACTGCATACGCTCCATCCAGTTCCTCTGGTAATTGTCCATCATTCCAGTGTATGTTGGAGCCGCCGTGTTCTTACCATCTTGGACAATCTTCGCAACACACTTTTTCTTCGTAATTGCCTGTTGGGCAAAACATGCTTTTGCTGAGGTCTTAGGTAATCTTGCAATATGCCACTCAGTCACATCGCATGCAGTTTCTTGGACAGAAGTCACATGCACTTTTGAAGGTGCAACAATAGTTGTCTCCACATCTTCACGTGCATTTTGTTGATCTTCATCTATCTCTTCTTGAACTCTAGCTCTTGGTGATGCATCCTCTCCGGAAGTTGATGATCCGCGCCTAGTTTGAACACGAGGCCGAGGGAAGTTGACCTTGTCGGGTCTGTGGGAGTCGCCGTCGCAACCGGGAGGAAGATCTAACTTCCGTTTCAAAGAACCAAATACCTCCTCACCTTCAAGATGTGGTTCCCGAGTACAAATTTAGGAAGCTCCAGGTAGTTTGGCCATTGCAGCATGGAGTGCTTTAGGATTACCTGATTGTTGAGTTGTACGCTGAGCCACTCGTAAAAGGAGTTCCTCCTTGTTAGGACCGGTGCCTGGTTGATCACCATTCAAATATTGGAAGTATGCGACCACTTGCATGAAGGCTCGAACATAATCATCCACAGTTGCAACATACAGATCATTGCCACGATTCCCAGACGATTGTAACCACTTGTTATGTACGGTCTCCGCAAGATTGCAAGAAGGCATTTCAGCCAACTCAGGTTCGGAGAGAGGCTGTCAAAAATCAAGCATTATACAAAATATTAGAGTAAAACAAAAGAATGGATTTAGAACCATCGATTAAAATTTGACAAATTCAACATTGACGTGGATATCATAAAGAGGATGGGTCAAAATATACCAATTGCATGAACCCGCCCCATTGGCGGTAGCAAAAATGCCAAAAGACTAACCAAAGATCTAGATGGACGATCTCCTCATTTGTTGTTGCTCCAGAAGACAACCACCAAGATCGGATGGCATGGTATCTAGCCTCTGCCTCGTCAGTGGTTTTTGCATCCTTGTATTGCTTGCACATCTGGCGATGTTGTGCTTGGAGATCCGGCCGAATACTTGCTTTTGTGTGTTTCTCCAAAGATTGGGTCCAATGGAAGAGACATGTCCTCTCTTGATTCTCCATAGGCACCGATGCATCTCCAGTACCGTAGATGATGTGAATAGCATTCCAATTTGCTTGTGCACTATCCGCCATAAAGCCTTTAAATTTCGGGTTTGAAATGCCCTGCCTAGCCATGATGATGTTGAGATTCTTCCAAAATAGTATTTGGGCAGTAGCATCTTTTGACTACATATCACAGATGGCAATAGTCATGACTCGACAGTATTGAGCGTCATAAACATGGCAAGCCATGGTAGTCCATCCTTTGACACGCTTGATGTGATCATACATGATCCATGCGTTCTCCAAGTCCCCTCCAAATTGCATCCGCTTTACAAGATCTACTCCACTCCCGAGGCCAACTTCAGACATTTTGAAAACGAAGATTTTATCGGAGTCCGATCCTTGGCCAGGAAACTTGTTTTCTTGAACAAACGCCCACTTGCTAGATCCGCGAAGCTTAGTAATACTATTCATAACTCCAAATCGACGCAAGTACCGAAAGGTGGTGACCTTGTTGCGAATGCTTGGCGAAGTCATGTGCTTGCAAGTATTAAGCACTGGTATAAGTTCCTTGAATGTGAGAGTAGTTTGAGGTGCATCGTCAGAGTGAAGCAATAACTCTCCGACTAAATCCTTGCTTGCCTCCATTATAATGGCAGAATTGGTGGCTGAAGGTGTCCTCTCTACTTGCTCTCCTAGAATACTATCTGGCCTACCTGCGAATTCCCTATCAACTCCAATCTTCACAGGATGTGCATGTGAACCAATGTGGATACAAGCACGAGTCATATGATCTTTAGTAAGAACATAATAGATTTTTGCAGGACAGATGGCTAAGCAAGAGGAAGGAACTTTACACACCTTACAGACGACGGACAAACCTTTGGGATGCTCAGATCCTACGTCAAAGGTGATAGAGCTGAACCCATCCCATTCAACTTCATTTGCCGCTGAGGTTCGGTGAACTCGTGTCACATAATTACAGTTGACATTAAAACATTTGAGATGCCCCAAATAGGATGATGATCTGAATGTCAGCCCCATGTCGTTTTTAATATTGGATGTGATGGTTCGTGTCCACGCATGTCCGTCGTGTCGTTTGTCCATCCCATGGAAGAGTCGAGTTTGAGAGTGCGTTGTTGAGGCGCCAATAGGGGGAAGTTCAAACACAACGTCTCCATCAAAAGTGGGTGGCAAGTATTCGACCTTCTCTACTCTGATACGGTTGTAATCAATGTTGGTAACTACAAACTTCGACCTTTTCCTAGCTGATAACGTTTTAAGACAATCAACAACACTCAACGAATTTGAGGCGCGTTGAGGAAGTGGAGGTTTGCCAATAGAACCCCGAAACGATTGAGAACGTTGAGAGAGTGGAGAAGAGACAGGTTGGTCAAGAGGACGAGGATGAGGAGGTACGGGAGCTAGAGAGTCATCATCGAAGTCATCACTAAGAAGATGAATAGGTTCAAGCCCAGGCTCTATCTTTACTGACCGGACAAGAGGTGTGTTGTGCGTGGAAGTAGATGACTGCCTTGGCGTGAGAAATTCAGTAGACCCATTAAGGAGAGAGTCAGAGAGACCATACAGTCTAAACCTCCTTGGCGTAAGGCGCCAGAACTTTACACCATCATTCATATAGGAGAGTTGACCGATAGTATGTGTGAGCTCATCGGAGGCATTGTCAAAAATCTCTTGATCGATGTGAATGGTCTCCTCCTGGAACTGAAACCTAAGACTCAATCGAGAAGCTGTAACAATACAAAATCCTTCATCGCCAATAGGAAATGAGACAGGGATTCCGTGCCCATTTGCATGAATGAAGGCCATCATCAGAAGGAGAATTGTGCAATCTAGTACTTGACAAAGAAAAGGCAAATTATGGTGCTTGAAAACCAGTTGGAGTCATTATAAACGCCATGAATGCCAAGCAGGGTACATTCAAGTCAACGCTGTAAAAGGTGGAGTAAATTGAACATAATTATTCATTGTAATAAAAATGTATTTAACAAAAGCAAACAGCGGTACAAATTAAAATATATTGCATATGGAAGACGGCGGAATTCAAGAATAACAAAAAAAATTGTATATTATTGAAGGAGACAACAGAATGCCACGATAAGTAAAATGTTGTTGATTTTTAGATCAAAAGAATAAAGAGATCTTTAGCATAGGATAAATATTGCCCCTATTGGGCAGCCGATAACGCATTACATTGTAATACTCAGACAATGCTCGGCAAAGTAGTTTTTGAAATATACATGAATCACTGGCTCAAGCATTTAATAGACTAGAATCACAACTATACGATCCAATAAAATTAGAAAAGAACCAGACAAGCAAAAAGTGGCATGACAATGCATGTAATTAAGTAATGACTAAAGGTCACCAAAATAATGGAGATGGTAGGTGATACGATAATTTTTGAACTAGCGAATTATAGTTGTTCAAAAAGTCGAGGAATGGCAATCCTCTCTGTTACATAAAATTCTGTAAATAAGTCGTCCACCTGAAAGTAAGGTGGGCGATCAATAATAATAGAATGGGAGGGTGAATGTAAGATGTTTTGGATTTGAAATAGAGCCAAGGAAGGAGGGGCAAAGATAAAGCAAATGAGGGATTTAGGCACATTACACATGGGTACTTGACTGCGGATTTAGCCACAAAGCATGAGAGCTTGACACCACATTACATCTCATGTCGGCACAATACATGTGAGTAGATGCGGCGTGATTAACTTACTTCAATGTAAATTTTTCGACTAAATCTTACCCTCTCGATTATTTGGATTCTAGATAGATATCCCCAGATTTGTGCTTGACAAACACTATCGACTAGACTCAGCATAGCCATCCTTTCTTCCTTCAACTTGCAGGAATACTCAAAGGTGAGAGTTTTGATGTCATTTGAGAGTTGCAGATCCAGATGCCAGAGGAGAGAGAGGAGTTGTTATGTTTGGCAACTGCCCAGAAGAAGAAATGTAGGAGGCGTGGTTTGCGCTTCTCTAGTACGAAGCAACTAAAGAAGTATAGGATGAGCAAGAGAGTTGCTCCGAGGGTAGACTGTGATGTGGGGGACACTGCACACGTGCTATCATTTGACACAGAGAATTGCGGAATCAAGGGCAGTTTAAGAACTGTTATCGAAGTGTAAAGAAGCCTGCCATCAGACCTTGTGCGGAGTGGTGGTGCTCGGAGCAGTAATCCTGGAAGCGGTGACTCGGAGGGGCGGAGGCAAGGGATGAATTGAGGAGCCGAGGTGGAGGCAAACGAGATGGAAGAAGAGCAGCCACTTTTAGAGTTAGGTACAAGTGAAGCGCCTTCAAGTCAATCTGAGGAGCATGATGATTTATTGAACAGTCAAAGCAGTGAAGAACCAAAGAAGAGAAAGGTAAGATCTGACTTGCTTTGCTTGGAACTTTTTGGACTTTTCATGTGTGTTTTAGAAAGTGAGTTTAAGATGCAAGTCTTCTCAGGTCAAATTTTTATGATTAGGAATGCTCATGGAATGGTGGCAAGGAATTGGAAGATATTGAGCTCGGTAGGCTTCGGGGCCAAAGCTTCGTTTGGGCAACCGTTGGGCCTTGTCTAAACATATTCTTTTTAGGGAAATTGACCAATATACTCTTGGAGTACATAGTCGTTGGACCAAAAAGTATATTTGAAAGTAAAAAATTTCTATCATCATGAAAGTATTTGATTGTAAATTACTTCCACTATCATTCATCCAACTCATCTCAACTAGACTGGTCAAATATTTACCAACTTTGGCTTTCTGTTGGATGTAAAACTTCATTTAGTATACATTAGTATTAGAGAACAAAAAAGAGTATAATACCCTCAACATGTGGGTCACATTTTGATCAGGTATTGATGCCATTATCAACATTTGGTCCTTTAGAAGGTAGAATAGAAACCGAGCTTCAGTGATTAGACTTCATACCATTATTTTTGACATAGTTTGTCAAATGTCGAACCCATTAATTATATTAATTGTAATGTTAAATTCAAAAGAGAGGGACAAACTGTTTGTCAGAAATTGAATGTCCGTGGGGCTAAATTATCATAATGAAGAATAAAAGTTGATAAAATATCAAGTCATAATCATTCAATTATGTCTGTTCAATATATTACAATTTCGATGAGAGACTTCAACTGTAATGTATCTTCTTCCATCAATACATGTCTCCAAGTGTACATTTTCAGTGTACATTTCCAGGGATTAGATTCTAGACAAGGTCTAAGGAGTCCTGGGGAAAGCAAGTTTGTTACACAAGTTACACAAGATATATGGTATGGAAGGAGTCAGGACTGTGTACTGTATATGGTCGGTGAACGTGTGAACCTTTCTGACGAGATTACAGCTGTGGCATCTTGGAGATTACGTCGACGTAATCCTCGATTTGCACTCCAAGATGGGATTTTAGCCTTGTGTACAATGAGAGACATCAAGTATACATTACCACTAATACATGTCTCTCATGTGTTGAATAAAGTAATTTGTAGATTTGAAGTCTAAAATGTCTCTGCTGTCTAGATTTCTTCGCAACGATGTTCCTGTGAAGTGTAGATGATGACTATTCTGTGCACGATGTTCTTGTGCATGTATCTTCACCTGTTCTAGATCTGGAGGTCTTGCATTGGAATTGTATTCGTCACAGATCCCAACTCTGACGGAGTGCCGGCAGAAATGGATTCGCCGGTTCAATCTTGCAGGATTCGTCACAGAAGTTTGCAGGATTCGTCACAGAAGTTTGCAAGATTAGTCACAGTCTTGGTGAGAAGTTTGCTAGATTTGTTGCTGGATTCGTCGCGTAGGTAGTGATTGTCATGTGTGTGCTGGATTCGTCGTAGTTGAAACTTGTGGTTGTTGGCATACTCTGGTTGTGTCATGGTGCGAACGCTAGATCGATTGTGGGTCTCGTTAGGTCTCGAAGTGCGACGGTTCCAACAGCTTAAATTAATTAGCATATTTGTGAGCTGCTCGGAGGATGATTGAGCTTCGAGAGGAGGAGGCTTCGGCGCCGAAGCCTTCTCGATGCACAGAACGTAGTATCTCCGCCGACATCCTGGCGACAAGACCTCGACCTCCCAGCGCCGAATTTTAGGCACCACGGGACAGTTTCCATCGTGACAGCCAGTGGCGAGACACGCAGCGGGACTCTTCGTCGCGGAACACAGTGCCGGGACTGGCATCGAGACTCGCACCTGGACCTGTAGCGAGACTTGCACCTGGACACTTCGCAGCCAGTGCCGGAATTGCAGCAGGACACTCCGCAGCTGGACACCCAGGGCCGGGACTCGCACGATCTCACCAACAGTGCCGACTTCTTCCGTGTAGGTCGTTCAATTTGATAATTGTGTTGTGGGGGACTTTGGCTGGTGATAGGAAGTTGATAGAAGAACGATGGAGGCCCCTCTCGGAGAGAGTTTGGCACCGAACCCTCCTATTGTTACGAATGTAAGTCTTCCAATTGATTACGGTTCTAGATATGTATCTCTACTGTATTTGCGCTTGGTGCGCTCAATGCGAAATGTTTTGAAAACCTTTCGGGATCGTTTAAGCTGAATCCAGATTTTCTTGTTGGTCGCAGGAGGGAGCCGAGATGACACAGGACGGAGAGTTGCCGGAACCTTCGGCCCCGAACCCTTGCATGGCGACCGAGGTAAGCCTTAACCCCTAAAGTCGAAATCGACCAGAATGTGGTCGATCTGACTCTGGTCAGGCTCTCAGTTACTAAATTTAGATCGTATGAAGTTCAACTTTTGGAAGGTTGTAGAGTTTTCCATACCTTTAAAATGACACCATTCATGTTTCAAAAAATGACACCTTTCATACTTTAGGAGATATTCACGGTCAAAGTTTGAAAACACTGTTAGGGCATGCTGAAATCTGCCAAAAACTGCGGTATATGCTCATTTATTCTCAAAATCTGCCCAAAATCAATTAGATCGCAGTAACTTCAAAAATTCACCAAAAATTGAGATTTTACATTTTTTCGAATTTTGTTTTTCGTACATGTAAAAGGGGTAGTAAAGCATGATCTCACCGTTTGGATTTTCAATTCAATAATTTTTTTCATGCCTTTATTGTTGAAAATAAGCTCTTGTATTTGTATTTCAGCATACCTCCATGTGAAAAATTAAGCATTTCTTAAGGTTTTATAAGTCCTGAGATGGCATTTCTTACGGTTACATACTCGAAAATTTGTCAAAAGATTAAGATTTTGACCTTGCATTGAAAGAGTTTATAGGCCTTTTGACTTTAGGGGTTAATATTCTGCCTGAATTAAGTCTTGAGTTTATAGACCCAATTTGAATATGGATATCCCATTTCATGCCCCATGTTTAATGTGCCGCATGTGTTAACCCTGACTATTTTGATATGTATTGAGACCACTCTACTTTCATGATATGTGTGTTACCTTGATTTGTTTTCTTGAAAGCTTTGGCATTATCTAGTATTGCTATGATTTAGTGAATTCTTTAATATTTGGATATAGGTCTCTGATTCGGTGGATTTAGTTGCCGACTCCGACGACTGCACAACAGTGAAGTGTCCACCAAATTGCCACGATGCTAAAGAAGGGGAGCGATTGCGGTGCAAGTTGGAGAAACGAGACTATCACTCCGTTTTAAATAGCATGCGATCTTTGGATTCAGGGTTACGAATCCCATTATGCAGGCTCTTACCTTTGCCACGAGTTAGACGAGTTCAAGAGGTGGATGTCCGATGCTTGGAGATTCTTTTTGAAGATTGTGATGGATATGATGATGTAGATCGTGCTCTATACGTGTCCATCTACAATGACAAGGAGACCACTACTGACGTCGGAGACGAGCATCGGACTTCTTGGGGTCATCATTGGCATGATGCAAATGACCGGTTTGACGCCCAGCTTGAGTCTTCACCTTTATACGCTCATCTGAGAGGTAAGATGTTCTATGTTTGGGATGGCAATCACAGATTCTCTGCTTGGTGGCGCAAAATCAACATCGACCACTCTGAGGAGGCTCGCTGGCATTTCTCAGTCATCTGCATCGTCTTGGACCCCCGAGGCCGCATTGGACCTCTTCTGAATGCAATGAACGACGTTAACTGGTATGTCTTTGAAATTTCTATTTATTCAAATTCCATTTTTTCATTTATTTTCTTTAACCACTCTCAAATTAGGTCCACTCAAAATGATAATGTCAAGACTAGTCTCCCTGCTCGATTGACACGGATGCGATATTTTGGAGCACTTTCATTGGAGGACTTTCGTGACTTGCTAACTCCCACTCAGTACAAAACTTGTGGAAAAATCAAAAAGAGTAGGCCGACGTGGTTCCCTCTCACGGTTGATGTCTTCATCTCCTTTTTGTATCGGGTGCGTTTTCTTTTATCATATTTGAGATTTCAAGATTATTTCACTCAATATTTAATAAATACTTCGTTGCTGATAATAGAAACTTATCCCCAGGCTGACATATCCCATGCTTCTGATGAGGCTGTCCGTGAGTACAATGATCGTACTCAGGAGAAGGATAGGACTGTGGAGGCCGTGTGGGGGGTCATGCAGGTTGCTTCAGAAAAAGCCATTAAAGTCAATAAGCAGAAGGACTTTCTGAAGTACTTGACTGTGGCGAATCCTAGAAATGGGGAGGATTTCTTTAATCAGGTTTGAGCATTTCAACTCTATTTCTACTTTCATGTCATTTACATATACTGTCTTTCATGTCTTTTCATATTTTATTTATTCTCATTTATCATAAATATATTTTATGGGCAACAGATCAATTTGCACTATAGTAAAAATTCCAAGCCGGAGATGACAATTGAGAAGCTTCAAAAGATTGCAACATCTGTGGTGGAGCCAGAATTCAAAGCCAAATGGCTTCGGTGGTAGAATTCAGGCACTATGCGGCGAGCCGCCTACCGCTTCCTTCCTGCCAATTTTAAGGAGGTAGACCTTGATACTTGGCTCAACAAAGCCACATTTTGGGCTTAGGTAATGTGATTTCCTTGCATTCATTCTTCTTCTTCTATAACTTCATTTAATTCCACTCCTTGATTATATATCTTCATTGCAGATCGAAGACCGTGTTGTCAAGCAGTTCAATGACATTTCTGGTGATGAATTGGGTAATATTGATTGGAGTGCATCTGGAGGCATCAAAAAGCCCTCAGATTTTGTGGAGTCTTGGAGAATTTTGCTTTGGGACAAATCGTTCCAAACTTTTCTCCACCCAAATGCTACCCCTCCTTTTATGAAGGGATTCATATTTGATGATCATCCTGGAGCTCAATTGGTAGAGAGACGGGTGTTATATCGGTATTTTTTGAACCTTAACTTATATATTTATAATTGTCTCCTTTTACTACATTGAATTTTTTGAGCTTACTAAATATTTTTCATTTGGCAGATATATGATGCGGGAGCTCATTACTAAACATGCCATTCCATCTCAATCTCTCCCACCCTATGTTGAAGCTTGGATCAAGCTTTCCTCGGACCTTTGCATGTATACTCCAGTGCAACAAAAGAGGTACGCAGCCAATCACCTCCAAGTTGGGTGTTGGTACCTTGATTGTTCACCAAACTATACTCCGGACGATGAGGTACACATTAGGAATAGCCTTGATGCTGCTTTTGTGTCTCCTATTGGAGCTACCGACGTTGTCGACCTTCTTGAGGAAGACTCCATTCAACCAATTCATGTTCGTGGCGACGGTTCTTCCCACAAGAAGAAACCTTTGACCAAAGCCCAAAAGGAGGCGGTAGACAAGGTTGCACAAGTGAAGGAGGTAGGAGATGCCACTACTGCTGTGGCCTCTAGTCTTCCTACATTCTCAATATTACCTAGCAATATCACTGCCCCAACAAGTGACCAACATGGTATGTTACCACACTCTTCATCTCAGTTCCCTACCACTTCAAGTGTTGCACAAGCCACGGAGGAGCTCCTTAGGCAACGGAAAGTCCGCCAGCTGCCCTCTGCTTCCACCTCTGTTGCACAGATACATCCTTTGGAGGTGATGTTGGAAAATGCATCCCTTTTTGCGGTAATGGAGACTCTTGGTAGGCCAGCAGGCCCTGATCAATTATGGTAGAAGCTTCATCAATTTATTACCCAGGAATTTTGTGAGCCAAATAAACCGCCCCTAATGGGTGGCTTACCTTGAACACAAGACCCTACATATGGGATGCAGCCCCTAATGCAAACATACTCTAACCATTCAAACGAGCATGGTGCCCCAAGGCGTTGTCACTTAAGAGGGTGCGTTAATAGTTGGTGATGTAGTGGCTGAATTCAGCCTTAGGTTGAATCCAACCTTTAGACAAGCGTAAATTCCGCCTCAAAGCTCCATTTCCAATGTTTTAAAGCTCCATTAGGTTCAATTTCGCCTTGTGAACTTGATTAGCACCTTAACCACCAGTTCCAGGCCCAAGGGCGACCCTGATAGCAGCAACCAGCAGACAAGCTCCTCTTCTTATGTTAAAAGTTTAATTCTCCATTATCTTCGTGATCATAACTCCGTTTTTGACGTTTGTTTTTTGTATTCTTATTAGTTTTTTATGCTTAACATGATGGCAGCCTTCAATTACTCATTTGACTCGACCCTGGACCTCGCAGCCAGCGACCAGCAGTGCACCTTCAACATACATGTTTACTCAAAAATTGTAGCCAACATTCACATGCACGCCCATATACTTCACATGATTACCCTCACCTTAACACTAAGCTACTCATGAGCATCCAAATGCGTTCCCTTAACTTTATAGAGCAATCACCTAGTTAAGTGGAGTTGACTATAACCCTAATTCTAGTGAAATTTTGACAGCGCTTCCGCGTGACGTGTGTGAATAGAAAAAAATTAGGGTTTCTTTAAGCACAAGGAATTGACTATTAGCCGGGGGGAAGGGAGGAGCTCCCTCATCCGATTCAATACACCCTCCTTTCTTCAGCTTCGTGATCCTCTTCTTCGTGTGCTCGTCCTCTTCTTCGTGATCCTCTTCTTCGTATGCTGGTCCTCTTCTTCATGTGTTGGTCCTCTTCTTCGTGTGCTGGTCCTCTTCTTCGTGATCCTCTTCTTCGTATGCTCGTCCTCTTCTTCGTATGCTGGTCATCTTCTTCGTGTGCTGGTCCTCTTCTTCGTGTACTGGTCCTCTCCTTCGTGATCCTCTTCTTCGTATGCTGGTCCTCTTCTTCGTTCGTGATCCTCTTCTTCGTGTACTGGTCCTCTTCTTCGTGATCCTCTTCTTCGTATGCTGGTCCTCTTCTTCGTGTGTTGGTCCTCTTCTTCGTGTACTGGTCCTCTCCTTCGTGATCCTCTTCTTTGTGTACTGGTCCTCTTCTTCGTTCGTGATCCTCTTCTTCATGTGCTGGTCCTCCTCTTCGTGATCCTCTTTTTCGTATGCTGGTCCTCCTCTTCGTGATCCTCTTCTTCGTATGCTGGTCCTCTTCTTCGTGTATTGGTCCTCTTCTTCGTACGCTGGTCCTCTTCTTCGTGATCCTCTTCTTCGTATGCTGGTCCTCTTCTTCGTGTGCTGGTCCTCTTCTTAGTGGCTGGTCCTCTTCTTCGTGATCCTCTTCTTCGTATGCTGGTCCTCTTCTTCGTGTGCTGGTCCTCTCCTTCGTGATCCTCTTCTTCGTGTGCTGGTCCTCCTCTTCGTGATCCTCTTCTTCGTGATCCTCTTCTTCGTATGCTGGTCCTCTTCTTCGTATGCTGGTCCTCTTCTTCGTGTGCTGGTCCTCTTCTTCGCGATCCTCTTCTTCGTATGCTGGTCCTCTTCTTCGTGTGCTGGTCCTCTTCTTCGTGTGCTGGTCCTCTTCTTCGTGATCCTCTTCTTCGTATGCTGGTCCTCTTCTTCGTGTGCTGGTCCTCTTCTTCGTGATCCTCTTCTTCGTAGGCTGGTCCTCTTCTTCGTGTGCTGGTCCTCCTCTTTGTGATCCTCTTCTTCGTAGGCTGGTCCTCTTCTTCGTGTGCTGGTCCTCCTCTTCGTGATCCTCTTCTTCGTATGCTCGTCCTCTTCTTCGTGTGCTGGTCCTCTTCTTCGTGATCCTCTTCTTCGTGTGCTGGTCCTCCTCTTCGTGATCCTCTTCTTCATATGCTGATCCTCTTCTTCGTATGCTGGTCCTCTCCTTCGTGATCCTCTTCTTCGTATGCTGGTCAAACCCAGTGGCCGGGGCTTCCGGCTCTCAGTCTTCAGTTCCTCTCTCGCACTTCTCTCTCCCCACTCTGGTTTTTTCTCTCTTTCCTCCTCCCACCTCTGAAACGAATGCGACCTCTCCAGGGGTAACCCCCCAGCCAATTGTTCTCCTTGAGTTCCCAAAGAAGTTCCCCGCCGCCTTTGGCCTTCTTCCCTTAATGGCTTCCTTCTTACAAAGCCTATCAAACCTACATCTACTAATTCCGTGCCACCCTTGCATTTAACAAGAGTGGGTGTCCCACTAACCAAGGAATATCTAAATCTAAACATTAACTCCAAGCCACATGGGTGGTGCATGATCTCCAATAAGTGAGCCATTAAGTTAATTCCAAGGTTGCTAAATCAACTAATCTACCTAGATTGACCTTCCCTTGCTTGGGGGTAAGGATTAAGTTACCAAGTGATTGCGAGGGAGGTTCCCACTTCTTTTGGCCCCCTTTCTTTTTCTACTTTTTTCTCTACTTCGCCTAATTTTTCCCCCGTGGTTCTCTCCACCACTTTACCTTCTTCCCCTCCTATTGTTCTTGCTTTTGTTTTCTTTTTTCCCTCTCTAGTCTTCTCTTCATTTTTTTCCTTCCCTATTTTTTTTTTTTTTTTTGGTTAACTTAATAAAATCCGTGGTCGCCATGAAGTGGCTCCCATTCAAGGAAGTAGTGAGCGGAAAGGCCAATTGGCCATGTTGATCAAAAATCATGGGTTAATCCTATTGGATCTCCCACTTTAACTACTAGTTGAACCTAACGCAATTGACGTGCGGTCCATTCATCCTCGGGAGCCGTTTTGGCGGCTCACACATGGCGGCCATCTGGGACAACTCGAAGAGGCAGAGAACCCAACTCTTGCGCCTGGGCACACGGTCAAGTTCCATCTTTCGGTGTCCGAATGGGCCGTGGTGGTAACCCTCATCTGGAGGTTCAATCGTGAAGGTTGTGAGCAATTCACACCTTGTACTCTTTGCATCGGTTGCCCGATGTTCGTGTGGGGAAATCCTCGCCGTTAAGGGTTTGGAGTTGAACGGAGTTGTTGGGGAAAACCTCCTTCACAAGATATGGGCCCAACCACAGGGCATCGAACTTGCCCCGAAAATCCAGTCTCCTCGCATCTTGGAGGAGTACTAGCATGCCCGGCTGTAACGACCGGGCCTTGTTTTGCTTGTCGAAGGCGATCTTCCTTCGACGCTGGATGGCTTCCAGGTTCTGGGCGCTCCATCGGCGTTTATCATTGAGCTCCTCCAATCGTTCTAACTGGTCTGCTAAGGACGTGGCCATGGACCATCGTTCGGTCATGGCCACTCGCAGGGAAGGGATCTCGAACTCTATTGGCAAAATGGCTTCAATGCCATATACCAACGAGAAGGGGGTAGCATGGGTGGTCACCTTGAAGGTAGTTCGGTAAGCCCATAATGCAGCGGGGAGCTTCACGTCCTAATCCCTTTTGGAATCGGTGACCGTCTTCCTCAAAATATTCATGAGGGTTTGGTTGACCCGCTCGGTGTGACCATTGGTTTGAGGATGATAAGGGGTGGTCTTATGATGATTGATCTTGAACCGGGTGGTCATGGCTTCGATCATCTCGTTCAAAAAATGTTTTCCCCTATCACTAATGAGGATTTTGGGACAACCAAACCGAGTAATGATTTGCTCGAACAAGAATTTGGCCGAATGATTCGCATCATTGGTTTTCACGGCTCGAGCCTCGGCCCACTTGGTGAGATATTCGGTTGCCACCACAATGTGCCTCATCCCACTAGAAGAGCTTGGATGCACCTCCCCCACGTAGTCAATGCGCCATTTCTTGAATGGGACCAAGGGTAAGGATACGCGTAGCGGCATGCTCATTCGAAGGTCATTTCGGGCATACCGTTGACAAGCGTCGCATCGCTTGGTGTACTCATGGGCGTCTTGGAATAATGTGGGCCAATAGTAACCCGCGCGAAGGATTTTTTGGGCCGTGAAGGTCCCGGAGAAGTGTCCGCCACACGCACTGTCATGGCAGGCTGAGAGGATCGTGGGGATTTCCACGGACGACACACATCGACGTAGCAAGCCGTCAACCCCCCGACGGTACAATTTGCCCTCTACGATAGTAAAGTGGCGGCTGTGGAGGCGAACCTTTCGACGCTCGTTTTTGGACAATGAATCCGGTAGAATGTGGGTGGTTAGAAATTCGGCCACCATGTTGTACCATGAAGGAATGGAGGATACTCTAAACAAGTCCTCATCTATCAAGGCCTCATCAATGGGGACTACACCGGTTTCCTCTGAGAGGCGTGAGAGGTGATCCGCTTGAAGGTGCATCCGCCCCGGGCGGTATTCCACCGTGTAGTCAAACTCCTCTAAAAGTAATACCCACCTTGCTAAACGACCACTCAAGTCCGCCTTGTTGACAAGGTACTTGATGGCCATGTGATCCACGTAGAACACTACCGGGTTGAGTAACAAGTAGTGGCAAAAATTTTTGACTGAATAGACCATGGCCAAGCACTCACGTTCGGTGGTGGTATAGTTCTTTTTGGCAGGGTTTAATTGCCTGCTCGCGAAGGCAATGGGGTGGTCCTTGCCATTAAGGCCCACCGGTTGGCACAATGTGCTCCCTACAGCCACCGCCGAGGCGTCACAAAAGATGTGGAAGGGCAATTCCCAATTCGGGGGTCTCAAAACCGGGTAGGTGGTTAATTCCTCCTTCAAGACATCGAAGGCCTCCTGGCAATGGGGAGTCCACTCGAATTTTACATTCTTTTGGATAAGTCGAGTAATGGGCATGGACTTCGTGGCATAGTCATGGATAACCTCCCAGTACCACCCTATGTGCCCTAGGGTTTTTTGTATCTCCTTGACATTGGTGGGGGGTTGTAACTCCACAATAACCTTCACCTTGTCGGGGTCCGGCTCTCTACCCTCCTTAGAGACCACGAATCCTAGCAAGACCCCCTTTTCTACGGCGAGGAAGATCTTCTCGGGGTTGAGAGCGATGCCGGTGTGCCTGCATCGCTCAAAGCTTTGCCTCACACATGCCAGGTACTTGTCCTTTGTGGATTGGGTGCTAAAATCATCAATGAACACCGTCATTGACTTGTGTAAGAGGTCTGAGAAGGCATAGGTCATGGCCCTCTGAAATGCGGAGTGGGCATTGCAAAGCCCAAAAGGCATGACCAAATAGATGAATGTGCCCCATGGGGTCGTGAAAGCGGTCTTATGGTAGTCCTCGGGGGCAATGGAGATTTGGTTGTAACCCGAGTAGCCATCCATAAACGTGTAAAGCTCATGACCGCCTACCTCCTCTAAGATGGTGTTGATAAATGGCAAGGAGAAGTGATCTTTTTGGATGTGGTGGTTGAGTTTCCTATAGTCAATGCACACCCGTAGCTTCCCATTTTTCTTTTTGACCAATACCATGGGGGAGACCCAATCGGATATCTCCACGGGTTTAATGAACCCCGCTTGGAGTAGCTTCTCCAATTCGGCTTTGACGATGAGTTGTAGGTTAGGATTCATACGCCGCTCCATTTGTCTAATGGGAGTAGTGCCGGGGAGAAGAGGAATGTGATGTTGTGTCACCACCGAGGAAATGCCCTTGAGGTCCTTGTACGACCATGCAAAGATGTCCCGAAACTCGACCATCAATGACATGTAGTTTACCATCTCCTCCTCGGTCAACCCAATTCCTACTTTTATCCTACGCTCTTCTCCTCCCTCTTGAGAGACGACCATCAACTTCCAATCATCGTGATGTACGTGCGGTTGCTGGGTAGGGCCTTTGTACCAATCAATTGGAACTTGGGGGTACGTTGCTCCTGAACCGCTTGCTAGAATACCGGTGGATGTCCTCCTAAAGTGGAGAGATGGGTTGAGAGGGCCCTCATCGATTAACACCTCCAACTCCGTCCCTAGGGTGCCATCGATATCCAGTCCAAACGCTGCTGCGGGTTCTAAGTCATCTAGGAGAGGAACTAGGCTAAGCTCCAACCCGGGTTCCATTCCAATGAGCTCATCATGCATGAAATGCACAGATATGGCTTCATCTGTGCTCGAGGTGGGGTGCTCCCTCAACCAATCCACAAATTCCCCGGTGGGAACCCACTCATAAAGGCTCAGTCCCATGCTTTTGCATGGCATCCCATTGGCCCTCGAGGGCTGGACTCGATCGACCGCCTTGTGTGGTGCGAACCTCACTCTCTTGGGGGGTTCTTTTGTCAACACTTCTTGTGACTCATCGTCCGAAGAGCCCATACAACCATGGCATAGCCCTAGTCTACTCGATTGGATGTGGACCGTAGTAGGGTTCTCAGGGGGCCCGTAGGTGATGTTGGGTTTCGGCCCTCCCCATTCTACCGTAGCATTGGCAATTCGCAACCAAGGCCTACCTAGTAGCAAGGGGTATGCCTCCTTGTTGGAGTGCATTCGAATGACTTGGAAGGTGAGGGAATACTCTACACCCCTCGTGGTGATTTTACAACCACTAATTTGGCCTAACGGTGCCTCCGAGCTTTGATTAGCCATGTTGATGATGTATGGTGACGGTTCAGTGATGTCTAGACCCAATTTCTCCATGGTTGAGAGGGGCATGATGTTCAAACCACTACCACCGTCGACTAGTACGTTGGGTACCACCTCATCCACTATTGAGACCTCAATTTGAACCGCCTTGACTTCGATATTGGGGTGTGCGGATTTTACACGAGCCGCCAACCTAACCTTTGCCTTAGGCCTCCGCTTCACCGGGGTGCCCGACCTAAGGACCTTCCTCATGGGTGGGGACACCTCCAATAGTTGGGCTATGGTGATGTCCGCCTTAAGACGACTCAAATCCGCCCATAAATCGTAAGGCCCTTCTCCCACGTGTTGCTCCATGTGTGGGAATGTGTTCATCTCAGGGCTAGGGACCGGGGGACCTTCCCTTGGTTTTGGGGAAGTGGACAATGGTGCTCGTGGCCTAGGTGTCCCGTGGGAGGACCTCAAGTTGGCCCGTTTAGTGCCTTCCACCGCCTCTTTGGTGGTGTCGTTTAGGTCAGAGAAGTGAGGTGAGTCTTCCTCTCAGGTCTCCCCCTCTTCAGGTATGGGTGGAGGAGGGCTAGAGTACTTAGGCTCCCGTCGGTTTGATCGAGTCTGGACTGCCAATGCGGGCAATTCACAAGTCTTTGCTTCCTTGGTTGTACTAACTTCGTGAAAAACGACGTTGAGCTCTGTGAGGGAAGGGCCGTGTGTTGACACGATGTCACTTGACATCGTGGCATATCGCACATCCTGTGGACCCTGGTTTTGTTGGCCTCCATGATTCTGTTGTCCTCCATGGTTTTGTTGGCCACCTTGGCCCTGTTGGCCACCTTGGTTTTGCCCTTGGTTCAAGAAGATGTAACCGTCCTTGGTACTAACTCCCATTGGGGAGGTTTGATTTTGGCGGTTATTGTTGTAGTCATAGTAGAGGCTAGGTGGCCTAAGAGTATTATCGGTGGTGGGGTTACGTGCACCTCTCAAATGGTCTTGAGCCTGCTGAGGGTAGTTTCCCGGTGGGGAAGGCATGGGGATCACCTTATCCGGCCGTCGACACACTTGGGTAGGGTGATTACCCCCACAGTTACCACATACTACTCCACTTTTGACCCAACACTGCCCAGGTGCGTGTCTCTTGCCACAAGCGTGATGGATTTCGTATCGTGGTCGCGGAGGCCCTCCATAACCTTGGTTTGGTGGCGTATAGCCTTGCGGGCCATAGTTAGTTGCCACTGGTGGTTGATTCCTATGGAGAGGCACATACGGGGGTTGAGCGACCTGGTACTGTGGTGCCGCCGCTGGGGTGGTGCAGAAGGGACTAGTGTGCCCCGGTTGGCCACATTGAGTGCACCATAGGCCCGAGGCATGCCTACTGGACTCTATGGGTGGGGGTGTGGGGTTAGGGACTTGGTTTTTAACTAACAAGGCCATTTGGTCTTGCATGGCCTTGATTTGTTGGGCTAATTGGTCCTGAAAACCTTGTTGGCCTTGGAGGATTTTGTTCTTCATTTCCTCCTTCCATGTGCCCCGCTCTTTGTGATAGGTGAGTTCGGGGAGAGCTGCTGGTGGTCTAACGTTCAAGAGTGGAGCATAGTAGTTCCACATGGGGACTTGGGCAACCGGACCTCCTGAGTTAGGTTCTGGGGTTGATACCTTGCCCTTGGCATGGATAGGTATAAAACTAGGGATGTGGTGCTCTTCCTTCCTCCACATACGCTCTTGGTCTCGATCGACTTGCTCGATTAGCCTTGCTTGCGCCTTGGCAGCGTCTAACGATGTAGGGCGGACCTTCAAAATCTCCCTAATGGTCCCCTCATTGTTGAACCCTTGAATGAAGAATTGGGTGAGGGTGTCATTGGTGAGGAGGTTCCCCACAAACCTTGTAACCACCAGCTCGAACCTCCTAATGTAGGTCGTGATCTCCTCCCCTGGGCCTTAGCATAGCGCGGCTAGGGCTGTGAGGGCATTACTTTGACCGACCTCGGGTCTAAAGTGCTCCAAAAAGGCCCTCATGAGGCTATCCCAATCCTCAAAGGTACCAGGGGGGTGATTCCTATACCACTCGTAAGCGGCGTCCTTCAGGGTGCACGAGAACCACACTAGGAAATAACCAGTGTTGGTGATGAGGCACGTCGTGAGGAGCTCTAGAAAACGTTCCACGTGTGCGGAGGGATCTTCATCTTTGGTTCCTCTAAAAGTGGGCAAATTGGGTGGCATAGGCGCCGCTTGCAAACCCTCGGGCACTAAGATGGGTAAACCCCTTGGCTGAACCAAGGGATTAATGGGAGGCCGTACCGGGGGTGGTCCTCCAGAGGCCATGGTAGGGGCTGAGGGGGCGTTTCGTGGGCTAGTAGTATTGGTGGTATTCACCGGATTGAATGAAGTGGAAGGGAGAGATGGAGGAAAGGGAAGGAAGGGGGCTGGTAGAGCCTCTAGTTGTACCTTCAAGAATCCCTCTGCTGCGTCCTCGGTGAGTTCCCTAGACCTACTCCTTCTTTCACTCGCCGGTTCCCACGGAGGTGTGAAGGAAGGTCTTTGGGACCTTGTGGCACGAGACATCTACTCTAGGGTCCAAAAAATAGGGTCCAGTGGGTAGTGGATGGTAGTCATGTCGTCCAAAAGGCTTCCCGTCGAAGTTGTCGAGGTCGTGGGTGGATCTACACGAAGCACGGCCTAGTTCGATCACTGAGTGGGTGTTTCCAACACTCCTACTCCCAATTCTATCACGAGGATGGACTGACTCAAGACCAAGATCCAATTTTAGTGGTGGAGTTTTAACTCGATGAGGCCGCCGAAGAATCCTATTAAGGACTACCCTTCAAGGGCAACGACAAAAGGTTAACCAAATTGAGGAATGTCTCCACGAGTATCACCCCGTTGGAAAGCTGTTCCCCAATTGGCACCACACGGTACAGATCCTTACTATGGGGCTGACCTAGATCTCAGTTTGATAAAAGGTGGGGTTCCTCGGTATCTTTGGTATCCTCCCTTCCACCTTTTACCACCTTGAACTAGGCATTACCCACTAGGAGGAAAACGACGCAATTACGGGACGGCATGCAACAAAGTGTGAATACAATGTTATCACCGTGAAGAAGACATACCTTGATGCATCTCCAGCCACCCTGTCACCATTAGTTGAAGCCGACCGTGGACCTATTCGCTCTCTAACGATTCTAAGGCCAACTCCAACTCCAACGGGTGTTCCACACGGCTCCAGCTCCGTCTCCAACTCCCCTCCAAGTAGCTCATTCACACATACATAGCGTTAACTTGCAACATCGGAGTCAACCATTCAAGTCACACCAAGTTGTTCTTACCTTGGTGGTTAGTCAAGCGTGGGGGGAAGGAAGGGGCGCCCTTGTCCCATACCCGGGCACTTGCACCCTTCCCCTTCGACCTAGGGGCTCACTGGAAATCCTCGTGGATTTCCGTGGGAGGGCCTCAACCTTTCACCCCTAGGCCCCTTGCTCAACTCAAGCCACAAGCCTAGAAGGGGATCCTTCCAATACAAAGTGTTTTGTGGTTGGAAGGTCGGGAAAACCTCACTCCCTTCTAGACCCCCACCTTTAAACACAACTTGGCATTCATTCATATACAACACCTCCAACCATTCCAAAAGCAGTCACCATTCAAATGATCACTCACCACACACGAGCAAGTAGGGCACTTACCTCAAGTTGCCCCATGCTGCTCCATACGCCATAAGGCTAATTGCGTTTGTACCCCTACATCCAACGATAGAACAATTAGCACAATCAACCATGAACACGCCTCCTCCCGGCAGACGCACCAAAATGTGAGCCAAATAAACCGCCCCTAATGGGTGGCTTACCTTGAACACAAGACCCTACATATGGGATGCAGCCCCTAATGCAAACATACTCTAACCATTCAAACGAGCATGGTGCCCCAAGGCGTTGTCACTTAAGAGGGTGCGTTAATAGTTGGTGATGTAGTGGCTGAATTCAGCCTTAGGTTGAATCCAACCTTTAGACAAGCGTAAATTCCGCCTCAAAGCTCCATTTCCAATGTTTTAAAGCTCCATTAGGTTCAATTTCGCCTTGTGAACTTGATTAGCACCTTAACCACCAGTTCCAGGCCCAAGGGCGACCCTGATAGCAGCAACCAGCAGACAAGCTCCTCTTCTTATGTTAAAAGTTTAATTCTCCATTATCTTCGTGATCATAACTCCGTTTTTGACGTTTGTTTTTTGTATTCTTATTAGTTTTTTATGCTTAACATGATGGCAGCCTTCAATTACTCATTTGACTCGACCCTGGACCTCGCAGCCAGCGACCAGCAGTGCACCTTCAACATACATGTTTACTCAAAAATTGTAGCCAACATTCACATGCACGCCCATATACTTCACATGATTACCCTCACCTTAACACTAAGCTACTCATGAGCATCCAAATGCGTTCCCTTAACTTTATAGAGCAATCACCTAGTTAAGTGGAGTTGACTATAACCCTAATTCTAGTGAAATTTTGACAGCGCTTCCGCGTGACGTGTGTGAATAGAAAAAAATTAGGGTTTCTTTAAGCACAAGGAATTGACTATTAGCCGGGGGGAAGGGAGGAGCTCCCTCATCCGATTCAATACACCCTCCTTTCTTCAGCTTCATGATCCTCTTCTTCGTGTGCTCGTCCTCTTCTTCGTGATCCTCTTCTTCGTATGCTGGTCCTCTTCTTCGTGTGTTGGTCCTCTTCTTCGTGTGCTGGTCCTCTTCTTCGTGATCCTCTTCTTCGTATGCTCGTCCTCTTCTTCGTATGCTGGTCATCTTCTTCGTGTGCTGGTCCTCTTCTTCGTGTACTGGTCCTCTCCTTCGTGATCCTCTTCTTCCTATGCTGGTCCTCTTCTTCGTTCGTGATCCTCTTCTTCGTGTGCTGGGCCTCCTCTTCGTGATCCTCTTCTTCGTATGCTGGTCCTCTTCTTCGTGTACTGGTCCTCTTCTTCGTGATCCTCTTCTTCGTATGCTGGTCCTCTTCTTCGTGTATTGGTCCTCTTCTTCGTGTGCTGGTCCTCTTCTTCGTGATCCTCTTCTTCGTATGCTGGTCCTCTTCTTCGTGTGCTGGTCCTC
Source organism: Bryoerythrophyllum caledonicum (assembly GCA_963971425.1). Classification (NCBI taxonomy): domain Eukaryota; kingdom Viridiplantae; phylum Streptophyta; class Bryopsida; order Pottiales; family Pottiaceae; genus Bryoerythrophyllum; species Bryoerythrophyllum caledonicum. Next base: position 28,493,917 of record OZ020515.1, read on the forward strand.
TTCTTTGTGGCTGGTCCTCTCCTTCGTGATCCTCTTCTTCGTGTGCTGGTCCTCCTCTTTGTGATCCTCTTCTTCGTGATCCTCTTCTTCGTATGCTGGTCCTCTTCTTCGTATGCTGGTCCTCTTCTTCGTGTGCTGGTCCTCTTCTTCGTATGCTGGTCCTCTTCTTCGTGTGCTGGTCCTCTTCTTCGCGATCCTCTTCTTCGTATGCTGGTCCTCTTCTTCGTGTGCTGGTCCTCTTCTTCGTGTGCTGGTCCTCTTCTTCGTGTGCTGGTCCTCTTCTTCGTGATCCTCTTCTTCGTAGGCTGGTCCTCTTCTTCGTGTGCTGGTCCTCTTCTTCGTGATCCTCTTCTTCGTAGGCTGGTCCTCTTCTTCGTGTGCTGGTCCTCCTCTTTGTGATCCTCTTCTTCGTAGGCTGGTCCTCTTCTTCGTGTGCTGGTCCTCCTCTTCGTGATCCTCTTCTTCATATGCTCGTCCTCTTCTTCGTGTGCTGGTCCTCTTCTTCGTGATCCTCTTCTTCGTGTGCTGGTCCTCCTCTTCGTGATCCTCTTCTTCGTATATTGGTCCTCTTCTTCGTGTGCTGGTCCTCTTCTTCGTGATCCTCTTCTTTGTATGCTGGTCAAACCCAGTGGCCGGGGCTTCCGGCTCTCAGTCTTCAGTTCCTCTCTCGCACTTCTCTCTCCCCACTCTGGTTTTTTCTCTCTTTCCTCCTCCCACCTCTGAAACGAATGCGACCTCTCCAGGGGTAACCCCCCAGCCAATTGTTCTCCTTGAGTTCCCAAAGAAGTTCCCCGCCGCCTTTGGCCTTCTTCCCTTAATGGCTTCCTTCTTACAAAGCCTATCAAACCTACATCTACTAATTCCGTGCCACCCTTGCATTTAACAAGAGTGGGTGTCCCACTAACCAAGGAATATCTAAATCTAAACATTAACTCCAAGCCACATGGGTGGTGCATGATCTCCAATAAGTGAGCCATTAAGTTAATTCCAAGGTTGCTAAATCAACTAATCTACCTAGATTGACCTTCCCTTGCTTGGGGGTAAGGATTAAGTTACCAAGTGATTGCGAGGGAGGTTCCCACTTCTTTTGGCCCCCTTTCTTTTTCTACTTTTTTCTCTACTTCGCCTAATTTTTCCCCCGTGGTTCTCTCCACCACTTTACCTTCTTCCCCTCCTATTGTTCTTGCTTTTGTTTTCTTTTTTCCCTCTCTAGTCTTCTCTTCATTTTTTTCCTTCCCTATTTTTTTTTTTTTTTTGGTTAACTTAATAAAATCCGTGGTCGCCATGAAGTGGCTCCCATTCAAGGAATTAGTGAATGGAAAGGCCAATTGGCCATGTTGATCAAAAATCATGGGTTAATCCTATTGGATCTCCCACTTTAACTACTAGTTGAACCTAACGCAATTGACGTGCGGTCCATTCATCCTCGGGAGCCGTTTTGGCGGCTCACATATTTTTTCATATTTATTACCTATTTTGGTTCTTTAGACTATTCATCAAATTATTCATCATTTCATCTCATTTCTTATTGTTTTATGCAGGTTGGTTCTGGTTGAACACGTCGTGTGTCTTCTCCACATTGTAAGAACACCGGTCTGGATCTCATCATTGCCGACATTCCAGAGAATCTGCGAGTGCCAGGCATTTCAACGCCGCCTTCGACAATTCCACAATGGAATTCACGACCTGAACGGTATGTAGAGTCCATTTTTGAGTTTGGTGATGCATATTTGCATAATGACGCCGCCATTCTTCTTTTCCACTGCGATGATCGTGCACTCTGCTCCGAAGTTGAAGAAGTTGCGGAGCAGTATAGCATCCACCTTTGTAAAGATTGGTAGGGAATTAATGATATTTCTTTGGCATCTCCAAAGTTCCCCTCGACCACGGTACGATATATTTTCCAATTCCATTGTCTCTTTTGGAATTTTTTTATCATTTGTGATTTTTAATGGATTGGGTCTATTGCAGTCGCATCGCTTTTGGATCCAGCTCTTTGTCCGCGATGAACCCATTCAATCACAGTTCTCTATCATAGAGAATCGCGAGCTTTCGGATGTGGGTCTCGAAGTTGAGCAAACTGACACCTTTTTTAATCTCACCACCGTCAAGAACCAGCTCATACGAGGGAGTTTGCCCTGGCGTGGTGCACGGGAAAAAGATCCCCTTTTCATGCAAGTCTAGATTGAGTCCTTCACAAAACCTGGTGACATCGTGTTGGATTGGAAGGCCTCCACTAGTACCTTTCATGAACTCTTTATTTATTTTTGCAATTTGATTTCTTGTTAACCATTATCATATGATTATTTATATGTTTTCTAATTCTTGCAGGTGCCTCTATTCGTGCCTGCCAAGCCACTGGTAGGCACATTGTTGCATTTGAAGATGATCTGGATATCTTCACTACAATCCTACAGCCTTTGGTTGCTAAGCCTTCTCCTCCTCCGGCGGTTGCCAGGAAGGCTGTCAAGAAGGCTAGCCAGCCTCTTTTAGAGGAGCGCCCATCAAATAAGCCAAAACGCAATCGATTTGCATGTGCGTAAGTTTTTTTTTATTTATCCATTCTAAAATATTTATAATCCATATACTCTACTTGTTAGTGGATCACTAACTGTATGTTATGCAGAGCTTTTCGTTCGAGCCTTCCAGAGGCTTTCACGCTTCCAAGCTATGCTGAGGATATGGCTATTGCATATGCACACACTCCTTCTCCTCCCCGCCGCATATTCCATTCCAGTGTGGAACAATTTATGGATGTTGAGGCTTCAGAAGGGGATGTTAGTGAGGGATATAGTAGTTAGGAAGGGTCTTCACTTGTAGCCCGTGATTTTACTAGTATGGATGGAAGTTGTACTGGTTATCACTAACCAGTATTAAAGCTTGAGGTTTCTCATTGCAAAAAACATGTTTTTAAATAATTGAAAATAAAAATAAAATAAAAATATAGACAAAGAAGGAGAAGAAAAAGAAAATGAAGATAAAATTTTAAACAAGAAAAAATAGAAGAAAAAAAGGTAAAAACATTATTAAAAATAAAAAAATAAAAAGAAAATATAAAAGAAGAAAAGAAGAAAATGAAGAAGAGAAAAAATGGAAAAGAAGAAGAAGAAGAGAATAAATATAAAAGAAAATGATAAGAAAATAATGGAAAGATAAAAAGAAAAAGAAAAGAGAATGAAGAAAAAAAACAAAGAAGAAGAAAAAGAAGATGAATGGAGATGAAGAACAACAACAACAACGATATAAAACAAAATCAAATCAAATCCTCCTACCGTTCTGTTTGCTCTTTTTTTCTCAAAATTTCAATACAACAGATATAATGTCAAAATGCCCCACTCACTTTAAACAAATCCCACGGTTATAGAACCTCTAATTACTAAAAAAATCCATCCAACCTCTGATAATCCATGGTAATAAATCCCTAATATCTAAATTTTTGGAACTTTCATCTCGTCGTCGCTTAAAATTCTCTGCTCACCGCTCGCAGCTCACCGCTCTACGCTCACATAATAACATTCCCCACATCTTGGGCTCACATCGACAAGATGTTTCCAACTGAATTGCCTCTGTTGCCAGATGGTAAATCTATTGACTGGGCAAAGTTGGAGTGGGACCACGCAGAGGCTATGTCTTCTCATGCCCTTCAACCAAGCGGAAACGTGGCACCACGCAAATTATAGCCAACACCAGTAAGCTTCACGCAAAATGAAGATGCTTGTCCGGTTTGTTTAAATCCTTTTGGGCCAGAAGGTGCATATGCTCTTGGCACGTGTCGGTGTTTATACCATCCGATGTGTCTCCTAGGTGGTATCTTGACACGTAGGTTTTGCGCAAAGTGTAGAGCACCATTTCATAAGCGCTTGAATGAAATGTTTGGCCTCACCGCCTACATGCCACCTAGTTGGGAGTTGAACCCGGAGAATGCGCATGGGGATGCCTATGCTCAAAAGTGGGGAGAAGATTTGGTGTGGAATTGGCATGCGCAGTGCCACCAACTACATAGGTCCAGTGTAAGCACGCAATTTGGTTGGGAAAATGACCACGAAGAAATTGTACGAGTGGCCAAGAAGCTCATATCGGGAACCACCGCGGACCATATTGGTAAACAAAACTTCTTCTACCAAGTCATGGGCAGATATTGGGGCGCTAGGCAGAAGCTATTTCAATTCAGGCAACGTCCAGATGGGAAACTGTGGAATCACCAAGGACGTGTGGTGTCAGAATTGGGAGAGGCCATTGATATTGACCTTCGCAATGCGTTGCAATGGGAAGAATTGCAATGGAAGGAAACATGGAAGGAGGAAGCTATCGACTTCCTTCTTGAGGAACATAGTCCGGCGACTATGAAGACTCTCAAAGCACTTCGGAACTCCGAAATGTTACGTGCTCTAGAAAGTGTGGATGGGCCTCACCGGAGGACGCGAGTGGCTCGTAAATTGCTGGATGATGGGGCCTCGGGAAGTGGTGAACCAAGTGGAGCAGATGCGTGATGAAGTGGAGTATAGGCAAATAGAATGCAAGATGAAAGCCTAGCATTTGTAACCATTTTGTATGTTGCGACTTTTGCATGTGCAATATAAATAGAAGGACATCTTTAAAGCATTGACCCATTTCTTGCATCTCCTTTGAATTATTAAAATTATTTTGTAACATTTAAGATAATCCAATTTGCAAGAACTGAACTTTTCATGGTCCCTATTTGCGCGCGCCCGGTCCCACAACGCATGTCGTAGTACGTGGTGGCAACTATTCACATCTTAACACAAAGATACCCTTAAGGTAATCGTTGCCACAGAGAATCACCGAGAACTACAATGACTAACAACCAACCTAAATATACACAATGTTACCAATACCATAATAACTACATCAAAGAAAAGAAAGAAAAAGGGTTAGATTACAACGCCTGAGCATTATCTACATCCACCACCCCGCTCCCCGTACGAGTGTTTTCCTCCGGGTAGGAGCCTACTTTGTCCGGAAGGTAGGGACCTTCGGACAGGAGCCTACTTCGACTTAGTCCCGATTAAGAGAGGGGGGAGGGTTTATCTTTAGAACTATGCACACTATAGATAGCCGGAGTACACGAGTACCCGGATAAGGATTATATCAGCACGGACGGTAGTCCGTGAACTCACAGAGATTTTAATGTTTGACACAAGTAACAGCTACTCTTCCTCCCATTCTCTTTTTCTAACTCTACTCACTCACTTGGATGGTTATGGTGTCACTGAGATCCCCTCGAAGGGGAGGTAGGCCCGTGTTTCCGAAACTAAGAGAGACGTAATGTAAGTGAGGAAGGGGCCTGCCCGCCCACTATCCGGACCTCCCTAATTCTCTCTCCACATCCAACGCGGCTGGAGGTAAGATGTTTCAGGGATCGACCCGAGCCCTCACAACCGACACCAAGCTGACGCCGGAAGGTCACTCAAGACTCGCTAGGACCCTTACACATCCGTCACTTCCCCCCTTGTCCTTCCCTAGACACTTACAATCTCACCTGTTATTCCCATCCACCCCCACTAATCTACTTGATGGAATAAGGAAACAACTGTAATTGTTAGAGTTAGAGTCACGCCCCTACTAGCAATCTTCCCACCTTACTTGTTATTCCCATCCACCACGACGAATCTAGTTGATGGAACAAGGAAACAATGAGTTGACAATTAGTACGGACTTGAGGAGTGGACTACTTGAAATGGCACTTACAGTCATGTATAGAATCCGAGCTCTCCAACCATCGAAGGTCTTCTCAGAGCGTAGGTTTAGAATTAAATTGAAAGCGAATACACACATCAAGCAGTGAAGAGAGAGGCCACGAGACTCCTCTCTTATACTGCCAACGATTCACACAAGAGTCCAAACTCAAACGATACCTTCTTACTACAAACGGCGCATTAACTACTCTTGGCGGCGGTGGCTGCCACTCCACACAACGTGCATCGTCAGAGGTCACTAATTACACAAAACCCAAAGCAAAACCTAAAGTCAACGCGGGGCCTAGTCCGCAAATGAACAGTGACCTATCAACTAAGATTTTGACCCTACTTCTGGGTTAGCTCCTCAAGTCTTCTCTTCTCTTCCCTCCTCTTCCGCTTCTTCGAACTCTTGCTTGAAGTCGGGTGCAGCGCAGCCTTCGCGAGTGTCACAAATGGGGATAACAGATCCGCAAATGAAGAGGGCGTCAATCCGGCCATGGATGACCGAGGTAATGCCTCCATCGAAGTCAATGAGGCATCCAGACCACCCGGAGTAAGTAGCAGAGAAGTCATGCTTCGGTGAGGCTCGGACCGGGACGGAAGGATCGGTGCGAGGCTAGGAGTCCCAATGAAGGTCTCTGGTACGGAGGTGTGTCCCAACTTTACCCCCGCCTGGGTGCGCGGACCTACTTCAATTGGTGTGCTCGTGGTTGTGGTGTCCCCGCTCTCCCAACTAGTGTGCGCGGATCTACCTCGCTCGTAGCTCGGACCTACCTTGAGTTTGCAGCTCGGACCTCGTGGTGCCACAACGCGTGCTCGTGTGTTCCCAGCTCGTCCTTTAGCTCTAATGCTCGTATGGTGGTGGTCTCCTCGCGGTGGTGGTGTCCTAGCTCGCCCTACAGCTCGGACCTACCTTCAGCTGGTATGCTCGGACCTACATCCTTCAGGGTCCGGGCTCGTCCTCTCCTTCATGGTCCGAGCTTGTCCTCTCCTTCGCGGTTTGGGCTCATCCTCTCCTTCACGGTCCGGGCTCGTCCTCTCCTTCCCAATCCGGGTTCATCCTCTCCTTCCGGGTCGTTGCTCATGGTCTCCTTCCTGGTCCGGATTCATCCTCTCCTTCGCAGTCCGAGCTTGTCCTCTCCTTCGTGGTCCGGGCTCATCGTCTCCTTCCCGGTCGTTGCTCATGGTCTCCTTCCCGGTCCGGGCTCATCCTCTCCTTCCCGGTCGTTGCTCATGGTCTCCTTCCCGGTCCGGGCCCATCCTCTCCTTCGCGGTCCGGGCTCGTCCTCTCCTTTGCGGTGGTGGTCCTCATCTCTTGCCTATTGGAGCTTGCCTTCCTTGCCTTGGCGGTGGTGGTCGTCCTCCTTTGCCTATCCGAGCTCCCTTCCGAGCTCACATTCGAGCTGAACCTTCTAGGCAGCATATCTTCTTTGTTATGCATCTAAACGGGACGATCAACCACTTTATTGACATCTAATTGTTGCGTAGATGCCGATAGACTCCTCACACGTCCCATTTGGACAAGTATCAAGGGAGTTATGCCTCTCCCAAGATTCGGGACTCCCGGGACAGCTTTCCAGGCTCGGTCTGAGCTCACTTCCGGGCTTTCTTCTTGTTCTTGCTCGCGTCGCGCTTGCTCCTCGCTTTGCTGCTCGTGGTCCTCTTCCACTACTTGTCCGCCTCCAAGCTCGGTTCGCGCTGTGGTGGTCTTGGTCCGAGTCCATTCCAAGTCCTCTTGGTGATGGTTGCCCTCACGGCTCCGTCTTTGCCTTCGCCCTCCTATTCTCGTGATGATGGCAATCCTTATGTCTTCTTAGTCTGCGTGTGCTCCTTGTTACGCTGCTCGTGGAGTTGGTGATGTTCCTCCCTCCTACTCGCTCATGTTCCTCGTCATCCTCCTTACGGGGTTCTTCCTCGCTTGTTGTTGTTGTTGTCAAAATATCAAATTGTCTACCATTGAATTTCACTATCTTGTATGGGTCATAACCTCACCTCCAGGTATTGCATCTTCATATCAACGTGGTAGTTGATCAAAAGAGCAAAGAAAAACGAAGTTCACCATGCATGTAGATTGGAATCACTAAGTCATGTTCACCACTAGTATTGTTGTGCATAATCAATGCTACTTGCTGGTTAGAAGACCTCAAGCATTATCAATCTATCGATGTTGATTATATGGCTGGATTGTTCGTGTCCGGACTTATTGTGATGTCGGTTTGCAGTTGTGACGACGGTCGAGGTGGACATTGCAACACTAACAGTGATGGCCGCGGGCGATTCGCGCACTTTGAATAAGCAGCTCGTGGTTCGGCACAAGCCCAATCTCGTGACCCTCAACGGCCTTGTGCAGCTTTGGGAGAAGAAAATTGGTCACTCTCTTCACAAGACGTATGTTCCGAAGGCCGAGGTGCACAAGATCATGCAAGGTAAACTTGTAGCAAACCTGGATACATCATCCATTCTATTTGGAAGTGGTTGAATTGCCCTATCCTAATTATACTTTTTATGAAGGTAATAACATAGCTATTCTTAAAGTCAAGCTTAACCTGTTGCTTGATTTTATTATAATGTTACTCATTTCTCATTCTTAGGAGCTATTAGTGTACATGATGGGTCAGATTCGGCTAAAAATAATTATAAAAATAGCTACCAATTTTTTTGGAAAATTTACTTAAAAAACATCACAATTTCAGCATGGTGAAAAACGTATTTGGAAGAATGTTCTAAATCTAGAACTTTACCAAATTTCTATTTTTAGAAATAACTAACTTTTTGGCACAATAGTGCCAAATCTGACCTTAGGATACGGTAGATCAACGTGAACGTGTGGTGGTCTCTAAACTCAAGTTAGAAGTAGCTTTAGTTACTTTTGAGAAGGAAGGAGTGATCATGTTTTACTATTAATCTTAGTTGCCTTTTTTCTCGTTTAATTGATTATAGAAACTTAGAGCTATATTTCATGAGATAAGAAATAAAAGACTCATTGTTCAAATAAGTCTAGTATTTTTATTTTTATTTTTGGCTTTCAAGGTGGGACCAAAGTTCCTACAACGACATCTTCCAAGCTATCATGTGGGAGACTATGGCTGGTCGTGCAATGTTTGAGCAGGATCCAAGCACTGATGTGGATGTTGATGTGCTCTACCCGGACTACAATTATATCACTGTCGACGAATATCTTGACAACTTTGTTGACAAGGAATGAGCAATGGCGGTCAACATGAGGATATAAGTTACTATTATGTAAAGTTGTTGCACTAACCTATGTCCTTGTAAGCATGGGCTAAGGATGACTTTATTCATATGTCTTTTTAGATATAGAAAATGTATTTCAGAATAGCCATTCTACTTCATATGTGCATTTATATAAAGTATGTGTATCAATTTTTAACAAATATTTGTTATATGCACAAGTTTTTGACAATATATTTTAAATGGTCGAGCAATTAGTCAACACTAGATTCAAGTTAAAATGCAAAATATCTACATCTATTCCAATAAAAGCTAAGAGGCGGACTAAGAACAATCGGCCAAGGATACTTGAAGTCTTGTAGAGGGCTTTTGAAAACCTTGATCAAGTTTCAATGCTTGCAATTTGAGTTTTTGGTTCTTGCATTTAGTATGAAGATGCAAGGTGTTTGTAGTTGTGTGAGAATATTATTCTTACGTCCAAGTAGTCTAACATTTTTTTGTTGAGTTAAGCAATTCCAAAATTGTAATTCATCTCTCCATCAATGGTGATATTTTATGCACAAGTAAATTACAATATTTATATGAGATCATAAAAAGAACATATCTTGTTAAAAAAATTAATTCCAAGATAAGTCAAATTTCGTCACCTCATAGGGTACCTCAAAATGCATTGCCAAATACATGAAATACATTCAAATACAAATGAATATCTACAAATTTAAAAATTGTCCAGATACAATGAATATTTACAAATACAATGACACATACTATGTTGTATTCCATACACATTGAAAATGACTTTGGTCTAAAACTTTGATTGAAATTTCTTTTTGAAAAACTTGCCAATGTTTTATGGATTCTAATTTTTCTAATCACATTCAAAACTTTTGTTTTGATTTGTATGAGTTCTGGAACATCTTTGTAAACACTCAAGTAGACCAAAGGTGATTATTCACTAGAAATATTCATTAGAAATTATGTATTATAAATGTTTAGTGAATCAAGTGTTGTATGTCAATGCAAAGCTATTAACATTTAAAGTATGAATTTTCCAACGAGATTCAATTCATTGATAAAGTAGTACCCCTCCAAAATCCACAACTTTCACTCCTAATATACATTGACTTTATACAATAGAGTCTAGTCAATCAATTGTTGAATGTTGTACAAATTTTCCCACAAATCAAAATCGTGGATTAAGTTTAAGTTTTTAAGATAAGATACTAAGATTAGACATTTAGATTTTTTTCACATAAAGCAACGCAAAGAAAAAAATCAATGCAAATCCAGAGATAATGGAAAAAGTCCTTGCTCACTTTAAAAGTGTTAAGAACAAAAATGGAGCCACTTCAACTTTTTACTTGTTTGATCTTCATACGAAAGTAGAAAGTTAGAAGAACTTCACATGTTAATCATCCATTCTATCTACTCTATACGGTAGTAAATTGGGGCCGATATCCGGACCGATACCTAGGCATCCCAAAATGCGCCATGTGGAGATACCCGGCCACTTTTACTTTATATAACGAGTATTGCTACATGGCACTTTTACTTTTAGGCTTTTATTTTAGACTTCTTTTTTGTGACACTATATATTGCTCCGTCGGGGACAACAAAGGATCTGCTAGTTTCTTATAATAAGAGAAGATTGGTTGAGAGAGTTGTTTTAAAATGGCCATCCAAGTCCATGACTAATTGTATTCAATCCATAGTATGCGTTAACTAGGTCCTAGTGGATTGATTTATAAATGTTGCAAGTTTTTATTCTTATTTATTGAGAGCACAACGATTTACTTTATCCTTTGACAAATTTTGGGTCGTTTTGACACAATAACCTCTATAGCAAGCGTTACATGCCCACTTTGATCATGACTTTTAGGTGACTTATGACTTAGACCATGGCTTAGAGGTGGAACGAGGTGGGCATCTTTTGAGACCATTGCCATGACAATGGATGCAAGGACTGGCGAGCTAAGTGGGAGTAACTTTTGTGAAGTCGGATCGTAGATTTTTGTGCTAAAATGTATTCACAATGTAGATGTCATTCTGTACGATCTAGATCAGTTGTAGATACTCACATGCCAAAAAAGTGCATCAACTTTAAAGATTTAAACATTAGTTGGTAAACTACTATTTAAAGAGGGGAATCATTAAAAACATGGTAAATATATTCATCACAAGTAAAAGTTCATAAGTTATTTAGTATGGTTAACACTAAATGCCAATTATACTATAACATTATCACCAATAGACTCTTTATTCATGTTTTTAAACAACGCAAGTAGTACTCTTCTTCCTTTTTGTTCATTTTAATCCATGAAAATATAAAGGTCACAAACCATGACCTAATGCACTCTCATACTTGAGCTTCAATACATTTATTTAACCATTAAAAGTCATAAAGCCCCATTGGTGGCCACAATATTCTACATGTGTGGTGCCGTATTTGAACATGATAAGGTTCAGATATCAAAGTGACCTCTAAATGAAAGATGGTAGTTGCAAAATCTTCGTACAATTCTTGCTAAACTTTGATATAATTCTTGTATTCAAAAGAGTTAACTATGTACCTATGTACGGTTATCAACTGACGTTTATGGATTAAAGCACTATATCTAACAAGCTGAGGAAAGGAAAAGAGGTCAAGTGTGTCGAGTGCAAGAAAGTAAGATAAGCCCCCCCTAAAACTGACAAGTTAAGGAATGTGCATACATATAGAGAGAAAATATTTTTATTTTTATTTTTTAGTCATAGCAAATAGAATTACAATTCCAATCCAAATGATTTCATAATTTTCCGATGAAATTTGAATCAATCATGAATTTTCAAAGTGTGCAGTCATGTTTATTGGATGGCCACCAGTAGCTAACCCCTATAACCACCAATCAAAAGTAAGGGGACATGACCAATAGCAAACTTCCATTTGAAGCTGCACCGGTGGTAATGGGATGAAAGTGGGTTGGATATACTTTAATTTTGTTCCAATGACTGATCCAAAGTGTTAGCAATACACTCATCCCTCTCATAAGTTATACCTCTTATAAGTAATAATTCCGCTAACCTATAACCTTAGCTAACTTTGACTTCAACTAACTTATAACCACTATTAGTGTAAAAACCTCCACTAAATTATACCTCCACTAAGTTATATTGCTAGCTAGGGTTTGTGTAATTTGTGGATTCGTAGCTTTATGAATTTGTGGGTTTTAGAGTATGTGGGTTTGTGGATTTGTGAGTTTGTGAATTTGTGGGTTTGTGGGTTTTAGGGTTTGTGAATTTGTGGATTTAGGATTTGTGAGTTTCAGGGTTTGTGGGTTTGTGAATTTGTGGGTTTAAGTTTGTAGATTTGTGAAATTGTGGGTTTAGGGTTTGTGGGCTTGTAAATTCGTAGATTCTAGGTTTGTGGGTATAAATTTGTAAATTTAATGGTTTTTTTGTGTGAATTTGTGGATTTTAGGATTTGTGGGTTTGTTAATTTGTCCAACGAACAATTACTTTATCCATGTTGGCCTCCTTTGAGAGGTCGAGTTCTCTTGTTCAGAAATATCTTTAAATGAAGATCGAACCGCTCATATTGGGCTCCCATACCACTCATAATATGACGTGTGCGTGGATGAATTCCTATCCACTCTTACTCGCCACCTCAAGTAGCGAGTAAAAATCCCCCACGTCACGAGTTTCATCCAACATTCACATCCACATTCAACGCCAACATTCTTCAACTGATTTGATTCTTCCATTATAATGCGTTCTTATCGAGATCTTCACACACTCGCACGGATCACTTTATTGACCCCGGTCGAGCGTTGCACCAAACCTCATCCTCGGGTGGGTCCATTTTTCTGGCCCTACCTGTTTTAGGGTCCTAGAGGCTTTTTTTGGTTTTTTTCTTTTCAAAATTGGAGCCTGCGGCCTCAAATTATCCTCGGTGGTCCTTTCCTGGATCAAATAGGGCCCCCCTCCAATACAAAAATAGGGGCCGGTTTTGTCCCTACCCTCCCCCGCCCTTCCAAGCCTGAGAGCTTCTCCACCGCAGAGAAGAAACCCGGTAGACCAGCCCGGTTTGGGGGGTCCGGGTGGCACGACCTCACCACCGCAGGCCCGGGATACTGTTCACCGGAAAAAAATATGGCGGACTTTTGCTTATCAACGGAATAATCCTGCAATATGGCGGCACCCCTCAAAATCTAACCGGTTCGATTCACAAATAAATAGTTGACATGTGTAGAGGTGACAGTGGCTGCGGCTCATTGCCGCGAAAAAGTAAAGTACTGGTAACTGAAGTTACTCTACTTAATTTTGGAGCTCCCCACTTTTCCTGTGGAAAGTGAACAAAACCCTTGAGGTGTTTTTCTGAGCGTCGTTTTCACAATCCATCTCCATCTCCGTCTTTTGTATGTACAGTTTGCATGTCTCATTTTTGTAATTCTATTCCTCTGGTTTGGTGTACTAATATTGATTTCTCTTATTCTGATGTGATAATTTCCTGCTTTTTGTGTTCTTGTATTTCATGATTTATTTTTTTATTAAATATTCATTTCATGAATAGTCTGTATGCGTCATTTTTGAGTTTCTGTAGAACAACCACAATTTTTTCGTCTTGGCATGTTTCCAATTTTTGTATACGAAGAGCTTAACTTTCGCTTTGCTGGCATGTCAAAATCAGAATGCTCTGCACTTCTCTATTACCACGGGAGGGCTGAGGCACTTCTCCAGATACTTATTGCACTTAAGCACATCATTGGAGTTGCACCAACAATTACGGTCCGTCTCTACGCTCTTTTTTCAATTATCAAGTTTTTAATGTTGGCATGTGTTTAACCCTTAAAGTTCGTGGGGACCATATATACAACCACTTATTCTACTCTTAACATACAAAACACGACAATTGAAATTAGCAAGATATAGACCTTTGGATTTAAGATTCTTCATCTTAAATCTTTCATTTGAAGCTCATTTCAATGTCTAAATCTTACCATGATTGAATACGACACCATATATGTAGAATACATGACCATTTTCCAACTTCTCAAGCATGTACTAGGTGCAATAATGATCTTAATTAAAATTGTCAATGAGTGTCATTGGATCATGTCAACACAATAACAACTTCTGTAACTAGAGTATACATCAGTTTTTACACCTTTTCTCTCAAATACATTATAGAAAGCACCGTATTGCAACCCAAATGTGCCTTCTCAAACCTTTAAGGTTTGGATGTCCCTAGGTTTACAGTGGATCATATAGGAACCCAAACTTTGCCTAATCAACAAATTCATTGCTCTTCTATGTGCTCTATTAATTTCCCAAGGACTACAAGCTACACAGTATTTTCCTTTAAATTGCATTGTACCATTTTCTTCTCGATGGAGTTTCAAGGATTATTGCTTATCTTTGCAAATTTTTTTCCCTTACCTTTCGCTGGTTGTGTAGAGCAAGTCCTCACTATATTAATTCACAAATCATATAGTGATGGCCTCACTGGAGGCGTCTCCTTCTGTTCTTGCAAAACAAACAAGAGGCTCGAATTTTGAAGACGACGAGTGCCTTCGATTGTGTCGTGCCTGGGTGGATGCTTCACAAAATCCAGTGGTGGGTACTGGACAGAAGAAAGGAAGATTTTGGTCGGCAGTAGAGAAGTCCTTTGAGAAAAACGGCCCTTTCAATGCTTATGGAAGGACGGCGCGGAGCTTGGAGTCCAAGTGGGGTGATCTTAACAGGGATGTTACCAAATTTGGAGCGTATTATTCACAAGTAGAGAATGTTAAGGAATCTCGCACAAATGAAGATGATCGCCTCCAAAAAGCTCAGTACCTGTATCAGAACCACTGTAAAGAAGCTAAAGGTAAGCCTTTCCGTCATTTAGAATGTTGGAGGTATTTGCGCAACATTCCCAAATGGAGAAATGAACACGAAGATAGTACAAAGACATTGTTGGGAAAGAGAAAGGCTACGGACACATCTTTGGCCCAGCCTGAGTCTCAACCTGTGGAAGAGGTTCGGTCTCCGGTCCTTGGTACCTCCAGCTTTCCAAAACGGCCTATCGGTAGGAAGAAAGCCAAAGTGCTTGCCATCGTGGATATGAAGACCAAGAAGCTGGAAGCAGATTTTGCGAAGACCACAGCTGATATGGTGGCTGCAAATAGAGAGAAGATTGCGGTATTGGAGAAGGGTGTGAATTTGCAGCTATTCACCACGGATTTGAGCAACCTAAGGCCCGAAGCCGTAGAATACATCACTCTACTATGTTCTGAAGCGTTGAAGAAGTTGAAAAGTTCTTTAACGCCACCGTCCACTCAACCAGCCAGCTCTTCCACCATAGTACGTGTTGTGTCACCGCCACGCCCAATTGTTGAAGTTGCAAGTGGTTCGGAACTTCAGGTCTATTTCTTACAATTTCTTCTCCTTCAATTTGAATGTGTATTTGGGCATTATCCACTTTTTATGAATATGTCATTATAACTCCCATCATTACATGTCTTGTATAGACTCCAGGGAGCCAACACGGTGTTTCTTTTCCCATAGCCACTACAACGGCTCCTTCACGTGCGGATGTCGAGGAAGGCGAAGCACGCCAGATGTAGGTGCACTTCCTCTAGTCATTGTTCTATAATTTTCCTTTTGTAAGTGTGTTGCAGATTTTTAGTTTTCATTGTAGTGGTAGAGTGGCTTTAGGTTTTCGGTTTTTTTACTTCGGAGGCTAGGTATCTGAGTCACTTAATCATGTGTATTTTGCTCCATTATATGTTTTCTGCGTGTTGACAACGGTCGTATCTAATTGAAATATTCTATTGCATTCATATTATTGCAGAGCATTTTTCTTGCTATTGCTTATCCGCTGGAATTGAACTCATTTCGAAATCCCTTTTAATCCTCCATAAAAGTCACGGACAAAATGTAGGCATTTTAATATTTTCTAATGTACGTTCTTTACTAGTACAAGATGTGGAATACTCTAACAAAGTGCTACAATGTGATACAAAGTCAAGAACGTAAATCAAATATCCAAAAGTTAAATAAAGCCACATTTTATCAACTTTCCTATTGACCTTGAATATATATACATACTAAGTATCAAATTCATGCGCGAAAAAAACCAAGTTGCAATTACTTAAGATGTTTGGGGCCCAAAATTAAGATGTTGGGTGCCCAAACTCTAAGAGTTTGAGTTCAAACCCAAGAAGTTCGGGTCCAGAATCAAGATGATTGGGGCCCAAACTAAATAAGTTTAGGCCGTGACCGAAGATGCTTGGGGCCCAAACATTTTAAGTTTCAGTCCAAACTCAAGATGTTAGGGGCCCAAACCCGAGAAGTTGGGGCCCAAACTCTAGATGTTAGGGGCCCAAACTAGATAAGTTTGGGCCCAAACTGAAGATGCTTGGGGGTCGACTTACAAAGTATAGAGGAGAATTAATGCTTTAGATTTGGATCATTTACTTCAAAACTATAAGTACATTATGACATTTCTTTCATTATAGGAAAAACGTATGGGCCTCACCTACAAAATATGCACATTGACACAAAAGATTTTTATTTTGAATTGTAAGACTCTATTCACTTATATGCTAAAATTTCACTTATATGCTAAAATTATTCATACATATACTTAATTTGCGTTGAAAAATGAGTCTAACATATTAGACCAAAATTTTGCCATGTACTTTGGAGCTTTTACTTTGTGTAACTTTTTTAATCTAAGACTTTTACTTTACATGGACTATAAAGGTGGAGTAGGCCATCTTCCAAATATCTTTATAATTGTCTGTTGTTGGGAAAATATATTTTTGGTGCAATATATATTTTTTTCTGTCATGTTTTGATTGAGGTAAATTTCATTTTTGTTTTTTGTTTATAGTTTTCTTTAATAATGTTGTATTTGATTCTATTTTTTCTTCTCTAAGATTAGCTAGATATAGTTTCTAATATTGTATTTTGGTGCACCTTCCACGATGTAGTGCTTCTTAGGTTTTTTTCAAATGGAGAAATTCCAGAAGTGGGTGGAGGATCGTCTTGCCTCTGATGACGAAGAAGAACAATTTCACATTGTAACCATGATGCATGAAGAACTAAAGAAAGGATATGAAGAGGAACGTAGACATTTCCTGGAGAGAAAGCATGGTGGTTCTAAGCAAGGTAAAGCTCCTAACATCGATAGAAACTTTGCACTCGGGCACAATCAAATTTGGAACGACTACTTTGCGGAGAGTCCGATATACAGCCCTGATATTTTTCGGCGACGCTTTCGCATGCAAAAGTCCTTGTTTTTCAAAATGCATGACGCAGTGGTGAATCATGATTCATACTTCATGCAAAAAAAAGATGCAGTGCGCCGGCCAGGGTTATCTTCTATTCAAAAAATAACAGCCGCATTACGGATCCTCAGTTATGGTATGGCAGCAGATTCTATTGATGAGTATGTGCGCATTGCTGAGACAACAACCACGGAGTGCTTCAAGAGATTTGCTGTAGCCGTAGTCGAGATTTTTGGAGCAGAATACTTGAGACATCCGACGGCCTTAGACATATTGCACCAATTGCGACTTAATGAACTCCGGGGCTTTCCAGGAATGTTCGGCTCTATTGATTGCACACACTGGATTTGGAAGAACTGTCCTACTGGTTGGCACGGACAATACCAAAACAAAGATGGAACAAGATCGGTAGTTATGGAGGCAATCACCTCTAGAAATCTTTGGTTTTGGCATGTGTTTATTGGAATGCCAAACAACGACATCAACGTTGTGGACAGAAGCCCTTTGATGACCAATTATGTGCGTGGGGAAGGGCTAAATGCAAGATTCATAATCAATGGACATGAGTACAACGCATGCTATCTTCTAGCGGATGGCATCTATCCAGATTGGGCAATCTTCTAAAAGACCATCAGTGATCCTCAAGGGGAAAAGAGGAAGTGGTACGCAAAGCAACAAGAGGCCGCAAGAAAGGATGTTGAACGAGCCTTTGGAGTATTACAAGCACGATGGGGAATCATTAAGAACCCATCACGATTATGGGACAAGGCTACAATGAAGAGCATATGGACATGTTGTGTAATTTTGCACAACTTGATCATTGAAGATGAAGAATTAAAACCAGAATTGAGTCAGGAATACCTCTTAGAGTCTACAAGTGTGTCCGTAGAGCACGGAGGACACGGAAAACAAGACAAACCTTTATCTTTTGATCGGTTTGCAAGAGAATTGGTCAACATCCAAGATGAAGAGAAGCACTACCAAGTTCGTGAGGACCTAATCGAGCACCTTTGGACGCTGAAGGGCAACACGTGAGTAATTTTGAACAATGTAAGTGAACACAAATAGTGGACACTCAAAGTAGCACATTCAATAAAAAATCTCAGAATTAATGCATACATTTGGGAACGTTGTACCCTATCCGAACTACCTATATCCTCCAAGGGGACACTTGACATTTAGGGATTGATTGAATATGTTGTGACGATAGAGTAATATGCCTCAAGGATGCAATTTAACACTCAAAGTTCCGAGAAGATACATTTGGGTTGCAACATTATGTATTTCACATGGAAGGTATAAGAATTTATGTCTACAACAGTTACAAAAGTTTATATTTATGTAAAGCCCAAGTCAATGACACATGACAATTGAAATTTAGATCATTATTGCACTTACTACATGCTTGAGGAGTTGCAAATTGGTCATATATTTAACATGTATGGTGTTGTAGTTGAGCATGACAAGGTTGAGATATTGAAATGACCTCGAAATGAAAGATGTGAGTTCAAGAATCTTCAATCCAAAGGATTGTATTCAAGAATATTTGTATGCCCTACAAATATTTTAATACATTTTTTGTATGTTAAGAGTAAAATATGTGATTGTATATATGGTTTGTAGTGAACTTTTAGGGTTCTTGTTTTGTACAATAGTTTTCAAAAGAGTTATTGAAAATTTTAATATTAGAAAGGGGAGTTAAACATAACAAAGGTGAGCTTTTAAGTTTGTACAGTATCATGAAACAGCTGAACGATGAGACAACTTCACTTGGGTCACAAGTAAAAACGTTAAATTTTTTTTTTTAAAAAACAAAAAACAAAAAAAAACAAAAAACTCGCACGACTTCCGCAGCTCCTGAGCGGGACTGGCACCGTGACGTCATCCGTGACGTCATCCATGACGTCATCCAGAAGGTGGAGTTTTAAACAGGATCCCACGCCCGGCCGCGGTGGAGTTTTTTACAGGATCCTTCGCAGGGGACCCCTACACCGGCCGCGTCTCCACCCTGGAAAAGCCCGGGATGGCGTTCACAGGATGGAGATGCTCTGAGGCTTGGTGCAACGCTCGACCGGGGTATTTAGCAAATCCCACTCGCACTCGTTGTCTTGTCTCATGTGCACCGCCCCTTTTCCAACTCGTCGCAGCCAAGGATCAGGATCGAGTGCTGGAATCACCGCTTTCTCTGCAGGTAGCATTGCTTATAAATGTTGATCGGTTGCTCCATTGATTGTGTGATCGTTTTCCGCTTCCATTTCTTGACAGAGTGCTGGAGTTGTCTCTTTCTATGCACATCATATGATTCCGTGAGTTTGCTCCTCAGTTTTTGCAATTCTAAATCGGTTGCTGGTGTAGGCGAGCTCCATTCTTTCTGTAATCATTTCCCGCTTCCATTCCTTGACAGAGTGCTCTTTCTTTGCAGGTTACAAGGCACATCATATGATTCTGTGACTTTGCTTATCAATCGTTGCAATTTTTAATCGGTTGCGGTTTTAGGCGAGCTCCATAGAATCCGTGATCGGTTTCCGCTTCTGTTTCTTGTAAGAGTGCTGGAATCATTGCAGGTAACAAGGCACATTATATGATTCTGTGAATTTGCTTCTCAATTTTCGCAATTTCGGAGCTGTTGTAGGCGAACTCCATTTCGTTTTCCGCTTCCATTTCTTGACAGACAGATGGTTTTTGTGGTGAGGATGCTGAGGAGATGATGTTTTGACTGCTTGAGGATGCTGAGGAGCTGATCTTCTGTTTTCTCGACGATGTTAGGGATTGCAAGCCTTGTTCCGTTGTAGAATTTTGCCTTTATTCAGACATGGACGGTTTAACGCTGTCTGGATTCTCTGTTTGAGGACGTGGATGATGCAATTTTATGTTCTCTGTTTTAAGCATGAACAAAACCTAGTAAGCTCGTCATATGTGGTTTGGCTGATTGCGGACCTGCGGAGTTTTTTGTACTCGTGAGAGGCTTCACATTTTTGTTACTCTAGAAGTTATCTTGAAGTTGCTTACTGTGAGTTCTGGAACTGAAGCTTAACTGGAGGATGCTTCTTTTCTGATTGGATCGTTTTAGGATTACAAGTTTTGGAATGCAGAGGTTTAGACTTATCGTCTTTTTGATATAGAGTGTTCTGCCATTTTATCAGGTGTCGTGGGGAGATTGAGGCGTCCAGCAGTGTGAGGCGATGGTTGTGCAGTCGGCTAACGGATCCGCATCCATGGATCACTCGGGAGGCGAAAACATGGCAGCCTGGGTTTGCGGCATGAATGAATTGAAAGTACAGCCGTTCACGTTGCCGCCTTCGCTTGGTGCGCTTCTCTTCCTTTTGCTTCTGTTGGATTATGTGCTTGTGAATGCGAATATGTTTGGGTTTCGGAAGCTAATGTGTGCTTGAAAACAATGTGATTAGGTCATGAATATTAGTTCTTAAAGTTTGCAGGAAATATGTTGTGGAATTTTCATTGTGTTCGAGCTTTGACTGGTGTCTGGATTTCAGGTGACAACCAGGTGAAGGTGGGAATCAAAGCGGTCGGGATTTGCGGCAGCGATGTCCACTATTACAAGGTAAAAGGTCTCTTAAGATTCTGCGTTTTCTAAGAATTGTGATGTGAAGTGTTTAATGAATCATTCAAGAAGTTACATAGATTGGGCTTCGCATTCGTTGCTGAGAAGTATGCGGTGCGGTTGTGTAGCACTTGCGATGTGGTGACTTTATAGTGAAGGAACCGATGGTCATCGGCCACGAATGTGATGGGGAAGGCAGTGAAGAACGTCGCTGTTGGGGACCGCGTAGCTCTTGAGCCAGGCATCGCTTGCAATAGGTGCAAGTTCTGCAAGCAAGGGTGGTACAACTTGTGCCCGGACATGGAGTTTTCGCCACTCCTCCTGTTCATGGATCCCTTGCTAATCACGTACGTCTCTCTCCCCTGTTGTTTTTCCTGTTTCAATAGAGCTCTTTTGTACTATGTGTAGGACAAACCTCAGTTCTTGACCTAACCATGGAGGAGGTAAGGAAAACATGTGCACAAATTATGCAAATGTTTTCCTGCATTAAATTACCTGAGCTGTCATTTTTGTCGTTGCCGTGAAATAGGAAATCATATCATGTTCACATGTAGAAAACCGCTTGCTGGCGGGATAATCCTGTAGATATCTTATAGACCTGGTTATACAGGCATGATGCATTGACAGAAGGTGCCTCTTCCGTTTTCTAGCTACTTTGCTTAGAGGACTTGATCTGCAAACCTAACATATATGGTTACGGTCAAGCACTTTGATACAGGGATTTTGCTAGTGCATGTAGATTTCTCTTTACATATTTTGGCAAGTTTTATACCATGTCTGCAGAAACAAATTCGTCGAAGCTGAAAATTTATGTTTTTATAGAGCGAGGCCTTGCTTTGGATAATAAGTTGACTGAACTACTCGGAATTGATGGCGAATCAGGTTGTTCATCCAGGAGACATGTGTTTCAAGCTACCCGAGAACGTATCGTTAGAAGAGGGAGCCATGTGTGAGCCTCTGAGCGTGGGTGTGCACGCATGTCAGCGTGCAAGCATTGGTCCCGACACCAAAATTCTGATCATGTTAGCAGGGCGTATAGGACTCGTCACATTGCTGGCAGCTCATGCATTTGGAAGCCCTAAGGTCATTATAGCAGATATCTCTCCTGAACGTTTGAAGGTTGCTACAGAGCTTGGTGCAAACGCTACAGTGGCACTGTCCACTAATGACTCTGTACGTGTTTCTGGTGACTCAAGCTGAGACTCAATTTTACTCCTTCCTTTTCGCTTTCGAATTTGTATAAATATGTTGTGTCAATTTTCTTGTCGAAATTGTTAATAAAGCGATTGGAAAAATTGATATGATCAGGATGTGGAGTCGGAGGTGCAAGCTTTGCAGAAAGCCATGGGAGATGATATCGACGTTTTGATCGATTGTGTGGGGATGACTAAAAGTATGAAGACTGCATTGAAAGCAACTAGATCTGGAGGACGAGTTTGTCTTGTTGGCATGGGTCATAATGAAATGGCACTTCCTCTTACACCTGCTGCAGCACGGTAGGTTCCTCATCCTACATGATGCAGTAGCATGCTTGTATCGTCCTTCATGCTTTTCTATTACTGCCATTTACAGATTTCAGTAGCGTTCAAACTTTTAACGGGCTTACATAGTAGTGAGCTGTTTGCACTTGTTATAGTGCATTCTTCGTCAAAGATGCATCGTATCTTCCCTTCAAAGTGGATGTGAACGGAGTATTTAGTTTGCTTTGTGCTGATATGGTTGCACCTGTTTGGAAAGAGCTGAAGTATTATCTTGCCTGTTTTCCCACTTTTTCGTGTTGCTCTGTGACAGGGAAGTAGATATTCTTGGGGTGTTCCGTTACCGGAACACGTACCCACTTTGCTTGGACTTGATCAGTAGTGGGCGTATCAATGTGAAGCCCCTGATTACACACCGATTCGGGTTCAGCCAAAATGAGGTGGTGGACGCTTTTGAGACAAGTGCCAGGGGAGGCAGTGCCATCAAGGTCACGTTCAACCTTTGATGGGAGCCCAAGTCTAATACGGTGCGCCTCGTGTAAGTACCTTGGTCTCGCCGACGGTATGTTGGTACGACAACATTTACCCCTGTGGCCGATGATGGCGAGCAGGAATTGGCGGAGGTGGCCCGCGGTACCCACGGCGATGGCCTCGTCCATCTCCCGCTTCTCTCGTTTATAAACCCCGTCTTGATCGGCTGGATGTGAACTTTCTCCAACGCGGACTTCGAGATGAGGCAGGAAGGCATCAGTAAATAAGATTTATAGTATGAGGTTTATAGTTAAATTACTTATAGCTTCCTTCTTCGTAGACAAAGCTGGTTTCTAATCGGTTTTCGTCCCAAGGAATAACTTGGATTTATTTGCTTCATATTAGCCTGAAGCTCATTTCTAGTATAGTGTCTAGCAAAACTGAGTCAAGTTCTGGAAATTCGAAATTCAATTACCAATGTAGGAAAACTGGCAATGGATCTGCACAAATCATAAATTGTACAAGATAGCAATTTTAGTGGGCTACAATTTGATGCAAAAGAAAGTTCTTACATTCATATGTACAAGAAAATTACATTCGAAGGAAACTGTGTCTCTTAACTCAGTTTGCATCATCAACCAAAAAACAACTTAATATTTTGTCCACTTGCCTTTGGTAGCTAAAACAGCTTGGATTCGTCGTGGCATGCTTTCGTACAACCTCCTACACTCCTCTGGTTTTTATAGAAGCCCAACACTCCTCAATATGTTGTGACAGCTCTAAAATTCCTTTTGGAGCACTTTCATACTAGTTAAGACGACGTTTCAGCCTTACCCAAAGATGTTCAATTGGATTTAGGTCAAGAGATAGTGCAGGCCACTTAAGAACATCAAAGTTTAGTGATTTTAGCCATTGGCGAACACTTTTTGTTGTATGTTTGGGATCATTGTCATGCTGAAATATCAAATTCAAAGGATCAAGATCATATGCCATCATCGTGTACATTAAATCTCTCTGCAAAATTTCTTTGTACTAATGTTGATCCATTCTTCCTTTAATTCTACAAAACATGCCTAGGCCGTGAAATGTCATACAACCCCACAACATGACAAAACCACCACCAAACTTTACAGTTTGTTTCACTTCTTTTAAATCAGAAGACCGTTCATTGCGAATCCAACACCAACTGCGACCATCGGAGCAAAATCAATTTACCTTTGTCTCATCAGAGAAGATGATGTGCTCCCAATCATGAATGGTCCAATGTTCATGGCGCCTAGCAAATTCAAGTCGATCCTTGATGTGTCTCTGGTTCAATTTCGGTTTCTTCTGCTTCACTTTTGATCTCAATCCTCCTGCACGTAAGACCCTTCTCACCGTATCAACACTTACAGTAACTTGGCATTCCTCACCTACATGCTGGGTAGCATATGTCGCAGTTTCAAATCCTCCTGGTGTGACAGCTCTAATGCATGCTCTCTTTTGAGCATCTGTTAATACTTGTGGTCTACTACCACTATTAGTAGGAATATCAGACAATCTCATCCTTCTAAGTCTTGCAACATGACTTTGAGACACCTGCAACTCACTTGTTACATCCCTTGTGGATCTACAAGCTTGCAACTTCATCAAAATAGAATTATCAAGGTCTGTACGAGCGCTTGCAGAAAGCTCCTTCAAGTACACCATGTTGAGTAATAAAAGTATACTAATAATGTGCATGGAGTATTGCAACATTGTAGTTTAACATGCCCAAGCCAATTTGAGCTCATACATCCTCAAAGCATTTGTGGCATGCAAAACACATGTCTTGGATCATGAGTCCCCAATGGCATGCAAAACTGAGTCAAGAGACACAGTTTCCTTTGAATGTAATTTTCTTGTACATATGAATGTAAGAAGAACATTCTTTTGCATCAAATTGTAGCCCACTGAAATTGCTATCTTGTACAATTTATGATTTGTGCAAATCTATTGCCAATTTTCCTACATTGGTAATTGAATTTCGAATTACCAGAACTTGACTCAGTTTTGCTAGACATTGTAACTATCCCTACCCTTTCATGTCAATCCCACAAGCTTCTTTCTATTACAAAAGAATAGATAGAAACACTTAGATGAGATTTCTAGTTAGGAGTAATCAGGCTTGAACTGATGACTTCCACCATGTCAAGGTGATACTCTACTGCTGAGTTATATTCCTCATTAATAATAATTATTGGTGGATTTTTTTGAGTATATATATTTTTTAATTCGTGATTTGATAAAAATTTGTACTATTAAAATAATATTAAAATCTAAAGTAGTTTAATATTTTTTCTTTTTAGTACTAAAAAGAAAAAGTATTAAACTAATTTAATACACTTATTTAAGTCTTAAAAATAATAATAATAAAAGTGTAATCTACAAATTCCCATCTTTTGAAAAAAAAAAAAAAAAAATTCTGATAATTGATTTTTTTGTTAAAATAGTACTTTTTAAAGGTAAATTTGTAAAATTAATTTTTATTATTACGTAAATATAGGCTTTCTGCTATTAAAACAAATTATGTTCCACTTAAAAGTATTTGTGATAATAAAAGAATTGGATTTAAACGCCAACCTTGAAATATAAAAATTCCTCCACATAAGAATCCAATTGATGAAAAAGAGAATTATAATATCGAGATAGGTTAAATGAAATTTATGAGATTTACTGAAAAACGAAGAGGAAATATCAGTAGCTAAAAATCCTTGCTAAAGTGAAAATGACACCACCTAGCAATTTGTTCGGTCAAGACTGCGAGACTCCCTGCAACAAAGAGCACAAGCCTTGCGACATCAGCACAAATTTGACGAGAGAGCAGCAGCTTCAACTTCTTGCGCTCCAGTTGCAAATCTTCTTGCAGAAGTTTCACAGCTTCAATCAGGCAACACACACTTCAAGGTTTAGCCGATATCAGGCGCTCGTTTCGGGACGGTTCAGCTGCTAGAGAGACCTCACACATCACACTGCCGGTGTCAAACTGTAGCTTGCAACAACTCTTGTCGACAGTGTTGCTATTCTGGTATGTGGATCATTTCCGATCCGTAAAACAAAAGACAAAAATCATCTCTCGCTTCATGTATTTCCAAGGAACTCGACTTTTCCTGGATCCCCAGAACAAGGTAGACTACTAACTAGTTTTGATGATCATTCCCCTGTGGACTGTGATGGAATAAGAGGAAGCACAAGACTACTACTTTGATATTGGTAATATGTATGTACAGTATATGGCCAATTCTAGATTTGAAGGGATAAGCAATGCATACTTTGTGGCTTTGAACATAACAGCATTTGACGCACGCGCATTGTGTTCTCGGTTGATATAATCAATTTGACGCTCATTGATGTGCAGGTGATGGTTGACTCAGTTCCCATGTCAAATCGCAAAAAAACCCAAGGGAAAAATCTAGAGTCGCACTTCAAGTCATACAGGAGATATCTTTATTGATGGTTGAAGTGGAGACATTGGTCAATGTATACGTTTGCAGTTTGATATTTACTCTGTAACAGTGACTCTATTTTGATGTCTAACCTCGACCAAATCATCCTCTATTTCCTCAGGAGCTGAATCACATGAGCTTGTTCTTCCTAGCTGCTCAACTCCTGAATCGACACGGAACTAAGGTATTTCCTCTGCCGCAGTGATGGGTGTTGATGGGGTCGAGCTGGTTGGTGTGTTTGTGGTCTGGGTGGTGGCTGCTGCTGCTGTTGCAGCTCCACCTCCTCCACCACCACCTCCATTTCCACCGCCAGGACAGTATCCTATGCAAAACCCATCTCCTCCGCCGCCCCCGCCGCCGCCGCCTGTATCAACACCCACACATTCAGCTTGTTTCATGTAAGTTACAGTAACTAGTCCAGTCCAGTTCCAAAATTCACGTTGTTCAGTACAAGCATCCAGCTTCAAGTGTACATGTTCTATCTATATTCCTATGGTATGGTCCAATATGTGTTCAGCTTCTAGTGTCCTATCTGCAATACTGTACATGTGGTCAGCTTCAAGTATACATGTTCTATCTGCAATACTATGGTATCATGGTTCAACATGCACGTTCAGCTTGTAGTGTACGTTCTATCTGCATTACTATAGTCCAGAAGTAAATCTGTGGTTGAAGTAGAGTTTTGGTGGGGTTTGAGCAGGGTTTAGGCAGGGTTAAGGTATAATTGAAGCAGTGTTTAGGTAGAAATCAAAGTTTAGAATGTTTTACCCTCATCGTCGTCGTCATCGTCATCGTCGTCATCATCGTCATCGTCATCATCATCTCCACGTTCCCACCTGAGGCGTCGTCCAAATTCTTGCTCATTCAACAAGCGCCGTGAACGCAAGATAAAATTCAACTGTCCTCCTCCTCTGGCATTCAACAAGCGCCTTGAAGTGGATTCAGGATGATCCAACACTTCATGTGGGTCATCAAGTAATTCCTGCAGGTCCCAAGAAGGAAGTCAAACTACGAGCCTGGTAGTAGATCATGCTGATACTTTCCAGCGTCATCAAAAACCAACTAGGTGGAGAGCGAATTGGAAAAGGGAGAAGAAAGACATATAACGTCGGTCTCACTCAAATCATTTCCACAGATGACTTACACTGGAAAACGAACAACTCTACCATTAGAATGATGTTGAATTATCTAATCTCTGTACATTTAATAGCAGGTTTGCAGTCACTAATTAACACATCATTTGGAGCTCACCTGAGGTTTGTGTAAGCCAGAGCCTGCTTCATATCGCTCTATAGGTGAACTATGATCCTTGGATTGCACCAGGCTTGTATCATGATTCTGCTCAGCACTCGTTATTCCCTGGTAAGGAACTCAACAACTGACGATGAGACCGGTTTTGCTCTATAATCTCTTAAAACATGCCTACCAAGAAACTGTGCAAATGATAATCATTGTCATGGAAATGCAACTGTACTTACTACTTACCCCTACTGCGGATGTGACAGTGGCGATTACGAGCAATAATATGAGCTTTCTCATGGTGAGTATCAACAGTCAATCTCTCTGTCTAAGTTGTAAACGAGCCGTAATGTGTTATAAGTTGAAGGGTGCATAGTTTCCTTGGTGTAATCAGGCAAGTTTCCATGTCAGTGAGAGTGAGGATTGTCAGACTTTCCTTGTCATAATTTGGTAAGTTGCCATTATATTACAGGCGGTTAGCCTTTGAGGCTTCATTCGAGAACTTTGAATACAAAATAATATAAAAATTGCATTTCAGCTTCTATTTCCGAGATCGAAACTCTACTGATAGTCTTATTAATCAGACTTGGAGATCGAAACTCTACTGATAGTCTTATTAATCAGACTTGGAGATCGAAACTCTACTGATAGTCTAATTAATCACAGAGTCCACCAAACCTCAAGACTATCCCGAAGGTGCACAAATCAGTCAGATGTGTACCATGATCCTTATCTCTATGAGAGTATTGTGAACAGCATTGAGTTAGTTACACCGTTCACTCTATATCGATTACAAATGTGGATCACCTACAGTAATTTACATCAACCACATGCATGTCAAGTTCTGATTTGTTTTGAAGCAAGTGTGTGCCAGTTGATGTTTGCATGTAAATTTCCAATTAGTGTAAAAACTCAAACTACACTTGTCCACGAGATTAAAAAGTGAACGATTATCACTCTTTGGAATTATTCAGCAACCCAAAACCAAATTGGGAAAGGCAAAAGGCGGGCACACGAGGATCACGGGGTTAACTCCAACGGCCCCTTGACAAGGCAACTGCTGCTACTCTTTGAAAATAGCTATGGTCATCCAAATTGGCTTGCCTCACCATTAAAGGGATAAACTCTAAACTGTGACTGTCCTGGCTCGTTGCATGCGTGCAGTTGAACATAGGACCTGTGCATACCATTTCAATGACCATGAACTATGAAACCATAATATTTCGATCAGCTCATCCAGAGCTGTTCTCAGGTCAGTGCACTGAACTGAATCTATAATACAAAAATGACAAGCTCTCGCGATGAAGCCGCCTATCACATTAGCGACTGAAGCCCATGCTATCCAGGGCTAGAATCCTAGGCTGGTGCGACCAAGAGTATGGATTCAAACCTATGCGTGTGGCTAATCCACCCATTTGTATGTCTTGGTGATGGTCAGAAAAAAACCACGCATCCCCTCTGCGCTGGGCTCCATGTGCTTTCATACGTCCTAAGGAGGAATCCTATCCACAGTGGTTCAAAACCTCTTCTTTTCATAAGATACGAGATCATGGATGCCACCTTCTCTTTGCGCAGCACCTGACCTTACTTGCATCCACAAAAGCCATCGTGCGTCAGAACTTGGAAGGAAGCAGTGTGTCAAAGGTTGTAACTGGAAAGTACCTTGTGAAGTTCAGCCCCTTTTCCATGGATGTAAAATTTGATTCTCACCTCTAGCCTGATGACTCCAGCATTGAGCCCGTTATGTGCTGCCTTCACGGTCGACACCCCTAAGTCTTGTAAACCTTGCTTCACGGCCTGCAAAGTATACGGAACCAGTCGCAGCACTGAGCCTTTCGCACCAACAGAGCCTGATACTCCTTGCGCGATTTTCAGGCGATTTTTGTCTCCAGAATAGCGAGCATCACTACCCTTGGTCATTGCTTCCAACGACCCCATTCCCCTGTAATTCTTCAGCTTGACACCGTCCTGATACAGCCACCACACGGGTAAAGCGATCACAGTCAGAAAAAAAGTCCTACATCAAAAGCAAAGCATCTGACGTACTTGAATGCTAAAAAGTAGTTTCGACAAGGAAGAAACTGATTTGTCATGATGCAAATGACTACCACAATATTAACGCATCCTCTGAAACAGTACCATACCTGGAAGAAGAAATTGCCTGGCGCCTCATCTGTGCCAGCGAGAAAACTTCCCATCATCACTGTCGATGCTCCCAAGGTCAGTGCCTTGACATCGTGACCCGAGTTGGAAATTCCTCCATCGGCATTTATGGGCACTCCATATGCGTTACCAACTGCTGCAATCTTGTACACAGCAGTCCCCTGCATTCAACGAAACAATGTTAGTGCGGTGATTCTCATCCAAGAACCAGAGCCCAGAGTCTGCTGTGGTAGAAAATTCCCTTACTTGGCCCCTTCCCACAGCGCAAACCTCTTGAGTAGTGCAGATGGAGCCCGACCCCATGCCAACACGCAACCCATCGACGCCAGCGTCGATCAGATTCTTGGCTAGGTACGCAGTCACCACGTTTCCCCAATCACATCCAAACCGGGGTGAGCCTTCTTAACATACTCGATCATCTGCCGCTGGTACATAGAGTCTCCCTACGAGCTGTCCAGAATCACCACGTTCACGCCCGCTTCCACCAACAGCTTCAGCCTCTCCTTGTCGATCTCGCGGGTGCCAATGGCAGCGACCACCAGGCTTTTCCCGTCGTCCCCCAGAGACGGGGCGTCCAGAGGGAGAAGCTCGTTGTGAGCCTTCAAGTCTGTCCGGCACAAACTCTCCGCTCTGGGACACGAGGGGCAGCAAGCTCTTCTTGCTCCCGATCAATATCTCCGTCGCCTCCTCCAGACTGGTGCCCGCGGGGGCCGTCACCAAATCTGTGCTCATGACCTCGCGCATCTCGGTGCTCCTGTCGCGCACGAAATCTACGTCCCGGCTTGTCACGTTTCCCAGGAGCTTCGACCCCACCGACCCATCCTCCGTCACCACAACCGATGAAAATCCCCTCTGTAGTAGTACTATTCAAGCTCTACAGTAGTAGAAAAACTATAGAGCTCCTGATTTTAAACATAAAGTCACCGGTGAAGCACTCTGGATTTTTAATTCGTCTTGACTCCACAATGGGTGAAGGCCATGCCTGTTGAGGTGACTCAAGCTGGAAGAAAGCGTTTCAGTACTTCAGGAGTTCGAAGCCTTTGTGGACGTTCTCAACTTAATAGGTATATTTATGAGGATTCCGTGCAACTGATTACAACAAAATATCTTTGCATGTCGAGGAATGTAGTGCATTCTGTGGATTGTCACGTGGCGATGTAAGCATGCATGAATTACTGGCTTATAATCATTCCTGTTATCATTTTATGAGCTGGCTGCCCAAGTACAATGAGGAAGGATATCGTCGACCAGAGTGGACTCGAAGTAAGTCAGTTGACGTCCGTAAGCACATGCAGAAAGCAACTGCAGCGAGAGACATGGTTGCAATTCTGAAGAAAAAGCTTCAACAAGGCATCACCATAGACACCAACATATATCTGGACGTTCTGCAGAGGTGCTTCAAGCAGAAGGATCTAGCGTCGGCCAAGCAGGTGCATGATTGCATAAACAATACCGCAACGGAGCAGAATCCTTACGTGGCGAACTATCTACTGAAAGTCTACATCAGATGTGGGAGGTTGAAGGATGCGGGCGAATTATTCGACAAACTAGGGATGAAGAATGTGTTCAACTGGAAGACCATGATCGGAGGGTACGCCGAGAATCAAAACCATGCCAAAGATGCACTTGAAGTCTACGACCAGATGCGGCAAGCGGGTGAGCAGCCAAACGAGATCACTTACCTGAGCATTCTGAAGGAGTGTGCCAGTCCAGGGGGGCTACAGTGGGGCAGAAGAATCCACGCCCACATCCAACATGGCGGCTTTCAATCAGATGTGCGTGTAGAGACTGCGCTTGTTAACATGTATGCCAAGAGCGGGAGCCTCGATGATGCCCGGCTGGTGTTCGACAACATGGTGGAGCGCAATGTGATCACATGGAATGCCATGATTGGAGGCCTTGTGCAACAAGGGTGTGGGCACGAAGCGTTCCTCATCTTTCTGCAGATGCAGAGGGAGGGGTTTGTTCCGAATTCCGTGACTTATCTGAGCATCTTGAACGCGAATGCGAGCGCAGGGGCGTTGGAATGGGTGAAGGAGGTGCATGCTCACGCCGTCAAAACAGGGTTTGCTTATGAGCTCCGTGTAGGCAGTGCACTGATTCACATGTACGCCAAGAGCGGCAGCATCGACGATGCCAGCCAAGTTTTTAACAGAATGATCCGACGCAATGTCGTCACATGGAATGTGATGATCGGTGGACTGGCGCAGAGCGGGTGTGGACAAGAAGCGTTCTCTGTTTTCCTCTGTTTTCCTTCGAATGCAGAAAGAAGGTTTTGTTCCAGATTCAACGACATATCTGAGCGTTTTGAGTGCTCGCTTCGGGGAGTTGGACTGGGTGAAGGGGGTACACACTCACGCTGAGAAATCCGGGCTTGCTTCTGATTTGCGTGTGGGCAACGCCCTGGTTCCCATGTACGCCAAGAGTGGCACCGTTGATGATGCGAGAGTAGTTTTTGGAAAGATCCGGGACCGTGATGTGGAGACATTCAACGCCATGATCGGGGGGCTTACGCAACACGATTGTGGGCAGAGCGCGTTCTCACTCTTTCTCCGGATGCAGACGGAGGGGCTAGTTCCAGATGCAACCACATACGTGAGCCTTCTCAACGTGTGCGGCTGGTTGGAATGGGTGAAGGAGGTTCACCGATACGCTGCCGAGGCAAGTTCATCATCGGATCTCCGATTGGGCAGCGCGCTCATCCACATGTACTTCAAGACTGGGGATGTAGATGACGCCAGGCTGGTGTTCAATCAAATGGCAGATCACAACACAATCGTCTGGACCGTGATGTTCTCCGGGTTGATACCCTCCAGTTTCGAAACAACTGTCTGCCCATGATGCCAACATAGATTTACTTGTCTGTTACAAGATCACACATTGTTGGTACCTCTCTTTTTTCTCTTTACTTTCTGGTTCGACGTTTCTGACATTGTTGAGGATTCAGAGGGAATCCTCCGCACGATAACTGTGATTATAGAGAAAAATTCCAAACAATTGTCGAGAAGATTCTCTTCTTGACGTTGTCTGAACTTTCCCAGAATAGTCAAATTCTATTGTTTTCCGAGCACAGTCTGGAGTTCAAAACAATCTGACGTGATATGAGACCTACCTGGTCCATCTTTGAATTCATTAGACCTTCCATATCTTGATACACCACATGCGGAGGCATTTGGAACCTGCAAAGCAAAGAACGAGTAAAGAACTAAACTAAGAGGGCTGAAGATCTATGTAGTGTTTCAGCCTGAGTACCATCATCATGCTTGACATAGATCAGAATCCTCACCCGTTTCTGATGTCTCCTTCTCTGCGACCCAGTCAAGGAGTATCGACGGTTAGAACTATGGCTTGATAACCCTTCGCACCAACGTCCTGGTGAAGTTCCTATATTTGTAAACCACGGTTTTTATCAAGAACCGGCACAGCTCAACACTACTATGGCATGGCCTATGCAATCACATGATTAGTGTATCACCGAAGGCACAAAAAATTCTGACTTCTTCACATGTAACCAATGTCATCACAGCTAAAGATTGAAGATCCTTTCACTCACATAGAGTTGAAAAAATCGAACACCTGGGCCAGTCGCAGCCACCTCTTCCATGCTGCAACTGGAACAGGAGGACAAAATGTACATGAAATACTGGTAATCACTCCAGTTTGCCTTCAATTAAGCACCATCAAGCAGGAATAATGGTGTATCCTACCTCAACACTCGATCATGGGCATGAGTCAAAGTGTCAAACCATTAGTTGCTGTTGCAAGCTCTCCCGGCAAGCACATGTGCAACACACAGTGTGAAACCGTAAATTGAAGCGAACCTGGAATTGCATCTAATTCAACGTGATTACAAAGACACGGCGAGGTGTAAATTCAGTATCTTCGGGATGCGCCAGCTTGTGAAGCGCAGTTGGGGCCACCATGGTGGGCATGTCGATCAGGAACTCTAACACCGAGGTCGCCAAGTCAAGGGTGCTCACGTCGACCAGAATCCGAGGCCTCAACGTGCACGGACCAAAAGTACTCCTTGAGAACTTTGATCTCTCAAAGAACCGGATGATCGTGGAGCAGGCGGTTTGAATTAGGAATCCTTTGTTCACCTGATGCGAGAGAAATCGGCCCTGTTATCCCTCAACGACGCTTGGGTCCTCGCTGCCGTTAGTGAAGTAGTCGAACACCAGCTAGTGTCAAATGAAGGTGACATGCATGAAGGCAGCAAATAGAGTAAACATTATCACAATTGATTGATGTTGCCAAAGTTGACTCTTCAATGTCAAAAATTCATGGTATTACAAATTGCGTGGGCAACTGCGATCCCACTCCACATCCACTTTCACCACTCTACATCCACTTTCGCCATATATGCACTCCAAGCAACATATGCAATCGGTTTTGTGTATCGATATGTAGGGGGGGGTCATTCTAGGGGGGTCACCAAAGGGCATCACCGAACTCACCACACCAATAAACGGCGAAATCTCTGAGCCTCTATTACTCCACTGCTTAAAATTAGTCATGTTTTCCAGTTGAGAACACACGGGGAATCCTCAAAAACTCAGAATCCTTTCAGCTCTCCAATCCTTTGAAGCTCTGTAACGCAACAAAAGATCTAACTTTTCCATATGATCCTTGGAAGCCAAACCCTTCTTGTACAATCGTACCAAGCGAAAGACCCCTATGCTACTGGCAGCATTAGGCAATCCAGGATTGCCAGATAAAAAGTTCTCCACCAAACGGGGTAATCGTTCTGCAAGAGGATGAACAAAAAACTTTCGTATAGAGGACCCCCAGTAAAGTGAACATCTGGATTTGCTATGGAGTCAACAGTAGGGTTAGGAGGAACTACTCCACGGCTTGAAGACACCTTTTCACCTTCCATATTGTAACAAAGAACCTTCTTGGCATGCTTGTGCTAGATTTCATCCTCCGGCACAGATACGGTGGGTGCAGGATGGAATATAAACATGTTTTGGATGCGTTGTTTGATTTTGTCACTCCACCTCTTAAATGTATCATCCTCTGCAATGTCCTCACCGGCCACCCAGATTCCCAACCTGCTAAGCTCATACCATATAGCTCCCCAAAAATAACCGCCCCGGCAACCTCCAGACTCAGACATAGGAAACGATAAAGACTCATCATCACAATTACTAGCAGTCACTCGAGACCCAATGGGGGTACCATCATACCACACCCCTGAGTAGCATGCCGAGGTGATTAATGTCGCCGAATGTTGATCTGACAAAGGCTGGAGCAAACTGTTCACCTCCTCAGCCGTCAAAATCCCAAACTCGCCATACATGTCACCTCCCACCAAAATCCTTGAAGAACCTGCTTTTTCTCCGTGAGCAAAAATCAAAAGGAGCAATTGATCGTCAACTCCCATGGAGGTAATCATCTCTTGAAGTTTGTCCTTGAACTCGGCAATTAAAGTCTCGGAACTGCATATAGTATAGAATTTTGAATCGTCCTTTGAAAAGATGATTGTCCTCTCACTTTTAGGATGACCCCAATGGTAAGGTCCCTGAGCTTCTACCTCCTCTATAAGATCAACAGATGTTAACCAACATTGTTCATCCACAATTCCTCCATAGAGCAAATGCGCAAGAGCAAAATCACTTGCAAACCAACCGTCATCATAAGGAGCGGCATCAACAGGGCCTAGCAACCCAAGTAAGAATATGCGCCCACCCTTACAACTCTCATTCACACCAACTTTCAAACTGGGAGTAGTGCCTTGAAGATAAGTCAACCATGAGCCCTCCATTGTTCCAAAGTTGGCTTCTACAGCTTGATTCCTAAAGTTTCCTGTATCAACAAAACCACAATGCTCCTTACTAATCCAACAAAATAGTCCAAGAGTCACATGCGTCTCAACATGAACAAGTGATAAGATTAGTACTTTCTAGAATTGCACAACCTAGTTTACTATTTTGTGTACTTGTATTTCAAGAGTCATAATTGTTTAGAAAATATATAACTACTAGACATCCAAAACAACGTTTCAGGTTCCAGCTAAAGCAGGATCAACTGACGCAAAATCCACATCCACAGGAAGTGAATTATGCTTAATGCGAGGAGCAACGATACAATTACAGAATTCTCCGATTGCACGCTGAAAAACCGTAGAATCACCTACTAAACCGCGACAAAATTTTGGCACTCACTCTCATTCCACCGCTACAGAACAAAACCCCCGGCTTAAACTTGCACAAAATCCTACACCAGACACGAAACTCTCAACGATAAAACATAAATAAAAATAAAATTGTAGATAAAAGACGTAAAATGCAGTCGTCAATACCTCTGACAAGCATCAGCCTTCTAACGAGAATTTACATCAGCCTTCTAACGAGAATTTACATCAGCCTTCTAACGAGAATTTACATCAGCCTTCTAACAAGAATTTACATCAGCTCAAACGCATCCTTCTCAAACGCATCCTTCACGCAGCTGTCAGAAACATCGCCAAAATCCGCGCCCCAAACCCTAGCTCATCCTTCACGCAGCTGTCAGGAACATCGCCAAAACCGCGACCCCAAACCCTAGCTCATGTTGACAAAACTCAAATCTCTCAAAACTCACAAAACAATAAAACTGTCGACGTACTCAGTCTCTCAAAACTCGTCCCCCTCCTCACGTACACAAATTAGCCGCACCCCCACACATCAGTCGAAGCAGTCTGATCTTCAAAGCACCCCCTATCTACAGATGAGTTCACGGTGTTTGATCTATTGGCATCCTTTACCTGCAAATAGGTGGGTCACTTTGACGATTTGGGTTCGAGAGAGAGTAGGCAAAGGAGATGGCAGTATATGCCCTGGGCGATGTCGTCACAGCAAATCACCTCGTCGGGAACGCAGAACTCGTCATAGCAGAACATTGCCCGTTTCTGAGACAAAAAGACACTCTTTAAAAGCAATCTCTGATCTCCAAACCCGAAATCGAACAACTCGAAAGACTAAATCAAACAACTTCGCTCCCTGATTTGCAGTGATCGCAAGGAAACGAACACATATATCATAAGTGGAACGGTAAGGAAGTCAAGCAACAGAAAGTGAGAGTACAATGATTGTACCAGGAGTGGAGCGCAGTGGATCGACAAGGTCGGTGGTCGCCAATCTGAGAGGGTACGATGAAACCGAGAGTGGAGCGCAGTTTCTCTACATGGACAAGCAAGTGCCTCGACCGCAGGAAATTTATATCATGATCGGACCCATCAAAAAGAAATTATGCCATCTTTAACACCTAAAATTCCTTCAGTATATCACACCAAACGCATTTCAAAACCGTTGGTTCTATTGGAATGAATAAAGAAGGAAACAAAAAACTTTAGGTTCTAACTAGCGGTCGGCGCTTGCTTTGCAACACATTGGTCCAACCATTTTAATGTAGTTTTAAAAATTTCATCCGCAGTCTATTTTTCATCCAATGTCAATAAAAAGTAAAAGTAAAGTAAATGTTAAAGTTAAAGTAAAGTTAAAGTAAATTTAAAGCAAAGTTAAAGCACAGTTAAAGCAACAATAAGTAAAGTAGAAGTAAAGTAGAAGTAAAGTAAAAGAAAAGTAAAAGTAAAAGTAAAAGTAAAATTAAAATTAAAATTAAAATTAAAAGTAAAAGAGAAATAAATTAAAAATTAAAGTTAAAGTTAAGTTTTTAAATTAAAAGTAAAAGTAAAATATAGTTGCCTTATGAGGGGGCTTGTGATTTTAGTAGTATGATAGTAGTATGACTAGCGGTTGACGCTTGCTTTGCATCGCATTGGTCCTGTTGAGATAACCAATCCTAGGATTACACCTGGGTTTCTCAGCCTAGTTAACACGTAGTTAAGTTAACTCGTAGTTCAGTCTTGGCAACTTCCTCTTCTACTTTTAGCATGTATCACACCAGACCAGGATATAAACAATCTCCTGCCTCTGGTAGGATCACTTCTCTATAGTTAGTATATATCAAATATATTTATGTTATTTGCTCTCTCTCTGTGGCATCTCTTCATGTGTTCTTCTTAACAGGCCAATCATTTTAATGTAGTTTTTAGAATTTCATCCGCAATCTATTTGTCATCCATTGTAAAATTCTTCATCCACAGTCTATTTTTCATTTGTTGCAAAAATTTCATCCACAGTCTATTTTTCATCAACTGTACAATTTTTCATCCACATTTTTTTTTTCATCCGTTGCGACCATTTCATCTACCGCATACAATTTCACCCACTGCGGATGAAAAACAACAATAAAAGTCAAAGTCAAAATTAAAGTAAAAGTAAACAGTAAAAGTAAAAGTACATCTGACTTTTGGAGGGGGCTTATGATTTTAGTAGTATGATTTTAATTGTAGGATCTCAATGAATACTTATTAACTAACATGATCACAAAATCATATGTGCAATCATTAACTTTGACCGCACTTATTGAAAGATTATAGTATTTGAAGTAAAGAAAATGGTTCATTTTCATCCTTGCATTAAGTACTTTAAGTGGACTTTGACATCACTTGGTGACAAAGTTTTGCACTACACAAGGTCTAAATTCATAACCATCATGTCAAGCATGATGTCCATTGTTTGTGAACCAAAGTTTAGGGTAAAAAATAAGGTGTAGCATATTCAACAAAATTGTGCTTGGCGTGGAGGTTAAAACATTGCCAATTCACGTGTCTTTTTTTCTTTTTTAAAATTTGAATTTGACATGTTTTAGAATGAAAATCCAAACGGTCAAGAATGAGTTTTGCATCACATCATGTAGTAGAAAAAATAAAAAATATGGAGATCTATAAGTTTTCCTTTCATATTGTATCATTATTAGTACAAGATCCTACGGTTGAGCTCTTTAAAAAAACATTTTGTATCATTTTGTGTTGAATGCGTTGCAAATGGCAGTTTGGGAGTGTTTTTGAGGGAAAACTGCCTTAGGCGTTTAGGGGTTAAAGCTACTCCTTTGGCACATATTTGTGAAGATTTCAAAAATAAAAAGAAAGATCTCATTTGTAGTCAATTACCCAAATTGCTATGTTGTCAAAAGTGCAATTTGGTTCTTTCGGAGTTAACGTATTCAATTTGAGATTTAGAAAACCATATCTCTATTTTAGTTGCATTTCTTTATTTAATATTTTTGTTTTTACATGAAAAAAGTTGGTGATGATTTCTTCAAATTTGATTGTACAATCATATAGGCTACCTCTATATGCATATCTTCTCTTGAATGAGCATCTTCAAAGAAGTTTTGCAATTTGCAAATGAGACATTTTCATGATAAGGCGGTAATGTTGTCCAAATCTTGTGAAATAGGTATTTTGTCATTATCATTAGATTTCTTTTATGTAAGCCTCGTAATGGTTATCAATTTATAAATCAAAACAATAATACAATTATTGTATAAAATGGTTGTCCTATCTAATGGTAGGACCGGGTGTTAATAAAATACATTTTTGTAAGATTACAAATGTGCAAGAATATCAAGTGATTGACCAAACCAAAATTGCACTAACTCTTATCCATGATTGGACTTGCACAAATGAGGTCATAGATATTAAGATCACAAAAATTTCAAAATATTACCATGTCAAGAAAATCTCATTTCACATCCATTACATCAATTTTTACTTTAAATGATAATATTCTTTCATATAGCACTTTATGATGATTTTTTTGAAATTAACAATTTTAATGGAGAATCTAGACATTTAAGGATTAATTAAATACCAAGTATTGTAAAATCCATTTAAGCAATTCAGCATAGTTGGAGGCACTTGTTTGTAAAAGTGATATTTTTCTGGTATTAGCAAGAGAAAATCATGAATATTTTTTTTTAAAAAGATTTTTTGGACATTGTATGTAATTTTTATGATTTTTCAAAGTGTTGGCTGCCTAGACTACTGAAACCGTCACATAGGTGTACCCAAATCTGAACACTCCAAAAATCAGCTGTTAGCGAACGAGAGTGAAGTATGTGTCATACAAATGTGTTAAGAAATCAACGATAAACATGTGGAGAACACATTCACCAAAGTCTATGGACACATTTGGGTGAGTCTAGGGACAAAGTATAAGTAAGGTAGGAGGCTCTTAAATCGAGCGGGCATTAAGAACCACCCCTATAAATGGTAGTGAAATGGAGATGGGGTGGTTTTTGAATCAACCTCTACCATCACTAAATGAATCAAAGAAAGAAGCATTGGGAAATGTGAGTGCCAATCATATCCTTGGCTTTTCTAATTTTATTTAGAAGTATCAAGTGAATGATTCATGGAGGATCTAGGGACACTAATAGAACCCTACGGCACATCTTGTTTGAAAATTCATAACTAATTCAAAAATGCTCCAAAAAATATGAAACCACTTGGGTTGGATTCCTCATCTACTTTTCTTTCTTTGAAAAATAGACTAAAAATAATTTTACTTAATTGAATACCTGAAATGGCCGACCAGCCCTTAGATGGGCACCTTACTGTTTGGTTTTGGGTGCTCCCACCTTAACCCCTAAAAGCCCAGGCATTTTCCCTCATAAAACACTCCAAAACTGCCATCATCAACAAGTGGCAACAAAATCTAACATTAAAGTCTAATTTTAGACTTTGAACCATACCATCTTAAAGTAGACACGTATATGAACTTAGAATACAAATTTGGTTGCAATCCACCGCACGGATGTGAAGATTATAGCGTTTGAAGTGCAAAGAAAAGTATTTTTCCCCCCTTGCCTGGCAAGGTCAGCCTACTTTGACTAGGTATATCTTCTGGTTTTTACATTGAAATGTGATCAAATCTTTTACCAATATGACTTATATGTTGTTAGCTATTTGTGTGCAAAATTTGAGGTCAATTCGAGGGGTAATAGATGCAGAAATATACACTTTAGTGAAAGGGGGTACAAAATGTTGACAATTACTACGTAAGTGATATGAAAATGTTTGTTTCATACAAGTTGTTGCATTTGAGAATCCCAATGGTGGAAACTTTCAATTTATTTTTTCACTAATTTTAGAAAAAGAAACGACTTAAAATAGTAAAATCCATAATTTTCATGAATATATGGAATAAATAAAGCATTATGGGAAAGGGCAGTGCTTGAAATTGGGTGGCCAATTTGTCCCGTTGACCACCCTCGCAACTGGACAGGAAAGAAAATAAAAATAAAAATAAAAATAAAAATAAATAATTATAATTTTTTATTTATTTTTATTTTTTAATTTTGGTGGGCCCGCTTCTGGCGCGGGATGCTGGCAGGCCAGCTAACGGCTGATTGTTTGCTGTTTTTTTTAAATTATTTTAACAACTCTTTTAATAATTTTCAATGCTTTTTCTACTTGGACTTCGTGCATTGAAGTCTGGATTCCTTTCCTCCCCCTTTTTGTCCCAAATTTTTGCCCCTTTTTTCTCCTCAAATTTCATTGGTTGACATGGCTG
Organism: Bryoerythrophyllum caledonicum; assembly: GCA_963971425.1. Classification (NCBI taxonomy): domain Eukaryota; kingdom Viridiplantae; phylum Streptophyta; class Bryopsida; order Pottiales; family Pottiaceae; genus Bryoerythrophyllum; species Bryoerythrophyllum caledonicum. The sequence goes on from OZ020515.1 coordinate 28,534,842, forward strand.
CCCCTATAGTCCAGAGTCCCCATTTTGACCTTTGAAGGCTAATAACTTTTGAACCAAAAGTCCAAAATCATATTTGAAAAATTCCCCATATAGATTTCATCAAGGACAATGTAGTGTAAAATTTTCATAAGAATCGGAGTATTTTTTCCACTCAAAGGTACATGCCCAAAATCCAAAACGTACTTCCCACGTACACTTGGGCTTTTAGGGGTTAATATGAAGGAGAGGAAACTGAAGTAGATGGGACCTCATCATAGTTAAAAAGGTAAAAGAAAACTTTTTTCACCTCAAAAGGAACATAACATTGTTAACCAATGTTGGGGGGTACCCTTTTGCTCCCCCCAAAATGGGGAGCCCCCAGCTTGCCACTTGTATCTAGTTTGGACTGTAGTCTCTATCCTCGAAGGCTAAGATTATAATTAAAACTAAAGATTTTCCTAGGTATATAGAGGAGATTCGCGAGGATTATACCAGTGTTGCACTGGTATGTGTCACACACCCGTGTCTCCAAACGGGTACGTGCCCTGGTTTGCGATACCAGGTTGACCTGGTATGCCAAACACACATACCATGGCAATGCCCGGGTACCGGATTGGAAGAGTCATCAGAGACCTGGTGTCCAACCCGTACCTTGGTAAATGTCCCGCGTTTCAAACCCTATTCGATGCACGTCTGTGGTTCATTAAGTCTGCCGTTGTCGATGTACTAGTATGAGTAATGCAGACCGAAATGAGGTAGTGGAGTTTATTGTTTTGCTTGATGTTTTGTTGGTGGGCTTTAAGGATTATCGATGCTTCATGAACGTGGGTTGTTGCACCTTGAAGAAGAGGTAATGTCGTTTTACATTCTATGGGTTGCACCAACTTCATATAAGCTGATTTCCTGTTGTGCACTGTTCACGTTGTTTGCATGTTGCTCTAGGGTTTGCGTTTGCTCTAGGATTTTGGGTCAGGTGATTGATTCGTGTTTGTCACCATGGAGTCAGTTGACACAGTTCAGATTTTGTCTGATAACGAGGGTGTTTGTGCACATGGTGATACAGCTTTACTTGTCAACATCGTTCACTCTTGCGGAGGTACTGAGGGAGAGACACACACCAAAGCTACTGGCTCAACTGTGGAGCGCTTCGTGGAGACTAATGCTCGGATCGGAGAAGCAGTTGCTGCGGAAGAGGAAGTCGCTTGGCAGGTTTTGCGAGAGAAGCTTGCCGCCAACCAGAAGCTGTGGATGCCGCACCATCGAAACTCGTCTGTGTGGGCGTTTTACTTGTTGAAGGACGGTGCAGTGAAGGACCTGGACACTTCGAAGCAACAGATGTTACGATGCATGGTATGCCACCCAAATCCTGCCGCAAGCAGCTCCAGCCAAACAGCACCCCCGTCGAAGAATACACGGAACCGTGTGGAAATCCTCAAGTACTCTGCCGAACACGGACTCACGTCAATGAAGAAGCACGTCGAACGGGAGCACCAGCAGGAGTTTGTGCGGTACAACAAGTATGCGAAGGACATAGAAGATGCAGCCCGCATAGAGCAGCAAAAGGGAAAGAAGCGTAAGTCTTTGCCACCAGCATCGATTACAGAGTTTTTTTCTTCCGCTCGGCCATACAAGAAGTGTGATTTAATGCAAATCCGTTTCATCGAGGATTTAGTCCTGCTGGTTGCAAAAGGTGGCATTCCGTTGTCAATGGTTGAGAATCCTTGGCTGAGGCGTTTGGTGCTGCGATGTCATGCACGAGTTGTGTTCCCCACGCGGAACCAACTTTCAAAAGAACACATTCCCAATCTGCTTGCAACAACGATGGAACGCTACGTGTACCCGCTGATCAACAATTGTGACACTGTTGCGGTAACATTTGACCTCTGGATGTCGCGTGCTGGTTATGATACGTTTGTTGCAGTTGTGAATTTTGTTGACAAATCATGGGTACCGCAGCATGTGACCATGGGCCTATTTGATGCTCCGACAACTTCAGGGATAACACTGGCTGAAATAGTAAAGCCACTGTTAGAGCAGTTTAAGTTGTCTCACAAGGTGATTTCGTACGTTAAAGACGAAGGCTCTAACCTGAAGACTTTGGAGAGAGCGTTGTCTGCAAACATTTCTTGTGATATACTCGGGTTACAAGATTCGTATGCAGGTGTGTGTTTTGGACATGTGATGAGCAAAGCTGCTCAATATGCAACTACCGAAGAGAAAGTCTGTATGAAGATGAAGGAGGTGAGCCTTAAGGATGCTCAAACAGCTTTGCAGAAGACAATTACGTGGACCAAGAAGTCCACCAAAGGGAAACACGAATGGGATGCTGCATGCATTGAGGCTGGATTGCCCATAAGGCGGTTGAAGACGCCGGTGAAAACTCGGTTTGCATCGAAAGTTGTGCTCTTTCAAGAAACCCTGAGGTATGCAGATTTTCTCTGACTCTTCCTAAGTTGCGGTTTTCTATTTGTGTGACTCTGTGTCTGTGGGAGGGTTCACTTGGTGTTGGAAATTGTTGATTCGATTAATTGGTCATTGCCTGTTGATAGAGATTCGTTGGGTTGATAGAGAAATCTGTTAATTTAGAACCTGCCCTTTGTTGTGAATCTCTTTTAGTATTCGTTATGTGCCTCGTTTGGTATTCTGGGCATGTGCTTGCTTGAATGCTTCAGCATCAACAATGGTTGACATGACTTGATATGATGGTTCATTGGGTTCTACATACGGCAGTGAATGAGTAAGTTTTGTTTGATCCTGTGTGTTCATGATGTATGATTGGGAACTGCTTCAATTGGTTATGTTACGATGCAAGGCTTCCTCTGTGCATGTGTTTGTGCTGCATAACTTGTGAGCAACTGTTGAAGATGATTGTGCATGTGTACAGATGTCTGAAAGTTAATTGTTAATGCTGGACTGCCGCATCTATGTTTGAATTCGGGTGATTCGAATCAGGGGATTGCCCAATCTGCTATGCACAATAACTAATTCATGATGATTCATACACTAACTAACTGATTCAACTAACTTGCTTCTTTTGTCAATTTCTGACTGCTGGATTTACTGTTCATCAAAAAATACACTGTTCACGTTGTCTGCATGTCGTAGTGATCCATGTTGTCACACTGTTGCATTCTTATATATGCATGCTCACTGACTGCTGTGTCTACAGGTATGCAGATGCGATAAATATCTGCTACAGGCGGCAGTCTGCATCCTTACAAGCCCGTGTACCCACAGGTCTCACATGGGCAATTGCGCGAGCTGTTACGGAGACACTGAATCCTGTGGTGTCACAGTGCGTACTAAACCAAACTCGCGGGTTCTGGTTGCTCAGTGATGCTATAGCAGGGGCATTGAAACTAATGGTACAAATGGAAGCGCAACACCTTGCACGCAGCACCATTGAACCACCGTTGGAGTGCGGTGAGTTTGACAGTGAGCTCGAAATTCTCTATGGACGGATGGCAGGACAAGTTGCAGCGGTTTTGAGGCCGTTTCTTGCCTTTGCTAATAAGTATGACGAAGGACAGGCACAGAACATGATAGCTCTCATGCTAGATCCTCGTTTCAAAGGATTGGAACTGTTGCAGGATTATGTTGGTCGCAAAGTGGCGAGGAAGGTAGTGGATGAATACGACACCAATATCTTGGTGCCGATGTTGGTGAAAGTGGCGCTCAGTTTCTCTCCCCCAGCTGTTCATGGTGCTAAAACTGCACCAACTGTGCCGGCGGTTTCCCGAGCTTCCCTTTTCGGTGCTCCAGCCTCTACCACCGAAGCTAGCAAGGGGCTGCTACTTGGTGAGCTGAGCCTCTTCCGGCGTCTTGTGGTTGAACCTGATACCGTTGCATGCCCTTTGCAGTGGTGGAAGGAACATGAAAAACGTTTCCAACTGTTGGTTTTGTTGCACGACAGTTTTTAGGCATTCCAGGTAGTCAAATTGAGTGTGTAAGAATCTTTTCAATTGCCGGCATCCTCACATCCCTCCGGCGTTGTAGACTTGGAACCGAGAATCTCGATGCCCTTGTGATGATCCAAAAGAATTGGCCTTTTGATGCCCGAGCAGATACACGTAGTCACAGTGACATCACAGAATTTTTCAACGATGAGGCTGAGCTGCTAGATATTCATGAAGAGGAGCTCATTGCAGCGGGTGAGCTTGAGTGAGGTTTAGCTTGAGGAGCGTGGAGCAGTGGGTGAGCTTGAGTGAGGATCCGCTTTGACTCACTGAACTTGGTTTAATTGAACTGATGTTAGAGACAGTAATCTGTTTCAAACTTGAATTGTTTCAAACTGTTTTAATTGGAGTTTTGAGTGTGGGGAGTCTGTGAGTTTGGGTTGTTGGAATTGTGATAAACTGCTTCAAAAATAAGTCTGTGACATATCAGACCCATACACTGTGCAGCCCTGGTATGTGATTTAAAATTCACATTACACACACGTTTTCTACAATTTCAGAATCCTACGAAACCACATACACGTACCATACTTTGGAAATACAATACCTCTGTGATAACAGTATCTCGACCATCTACATTTCCAAGATTTTATTAAAAACCGGCCCCCCCCCTTATGCACTTTACAGCATACCAGTGCAACACTGGATTATACCTCCAGCTGCAGGGTAGTTGGAACCCTGGTTAACAACGTTATGAAGGCCCGTGGCGTGCCTAGCAGAGCTCAACTCTACCGAGGCTAACTTCGCCATTCCACCAGGTGATACCTGGCAAAAACCATTGGCATGCGTAGCAAATCCCAGGTATGTGCGCAGGCTCTATGAAGCTCTGAATTTCTGAATTGTTTGTGAAGGTAAGCAAAAGGTCTTCACTACTTCAAGGATTTCAAAGTATTGCACACACTCTGAAAATTAAATTTATAACAATATTTTATGATAATTTAAAAATTACAAAATGTCTTTCTAGCAAATTGCTAATTAAAATTATAATCATAGCATTAGTGTGAATTGTAAAATCATGAAATTATTTTTTGAAGAGTAAATCAAAACTGATAAATCAAAAAATTATAAAAAAAAATTTAAGAAAATTATAATTATGAAGATTTGAAAATTCTCCATTCAGAAAGACGTCTTACAAAAGTTGTACAGTACAATCGACGCAATTAATCCCGTAAAGGCCAAATTGTATTTTTTGGCAACAAAATCAATTTAGGCAACTCACAACAAAAGGAATTTTTTGTTTTTCCTTTAATTTTCACACACTATCTGCCTAAGGAGTAACTTTAAGGCCCAACAATTTTAATGAATTTTGACTGTATACTTAAAAATTACTTACAGAAATAAAAACTTGAAAATGAATTCTTTAATATGTATAATGAAGATTTTTATAAAAAAAAACAGAATCCACAGTGTAGTTTCAGTCCATGCAAGCAAGCATGTAAATGAAACAAGAGTCCAACTCTTCCTTCAAATACAATCATTCTTTAGATATAAATCAACTAAAATATGTTTCAATTACTTCAATAAGACCTCCCTTGACTATTTTTTTCTTAATTTTCTATTTTAGTAACTTTTGAGATAAAAGACACATCATAAAAAGCCTACAAAATTTGTATGAACCAATAGGAGTTAGAGATCAAATTTGTCAAGAACAATGAATGAAAATAATAATAAAATGTGGGACTATCATTCAAATGTTAGGCACTCCCACAAAAGCCCTTCAATTAAAAAAGGAAAATTCAATAATGAAAGTAATAAGTACTTTATAAAAAGACCCTAATAGAAAAAAAAAAGTATGAAAAAATATTCAGTCAACATAAAAATTAAATCATAACAAAATCCAAAAATTAGCAAAGGAAAAAAGTCATTCTTAGTTTTCAATAATTCACTCTTATCAAACAAATGATAACAAAGATGTAAAATTAAGCAGACTAAGAAAAAAATCAAAACTTCTTCTATCAAATAGAATCACTCTAATTTAAATATATATTTTTTAAAAATTATTTCAATTTTTAAAATAAAATTCCCCAAATAAATCAAATAAGAAAAAATTATCAATCACAAGAGACTTGCAAAGAATATATATATGTCACGTAACTTGGTGGAACCAGAAAAATTTAGGAAGGATTGGAAAATGTCTAGGAGTGGATTAAACAAAAAAACATTGTCATTCAGAAAAGATTGCAAAGTAATTAAGTTTGACAATAAGACTAGGTGTGTTTAAAAATTGGAAGAGAGTTTGTGGTGCGGGAGTATTATTTTGTGCATTTGTGGTGTTGTGTAAGTAAGTTCAAAAGAAAAAATGGGAGTTGGAAGTGTAGGAATATTTGCTTTGTGAGTGTATGTTAAAAAAATGTGGGAGTTGGGAGTGTCGGAATATTTGATTTGCGTGTGTATGTTAAAATAAATGTGGGAGTTGGGAGTGTGGGAATATTTGATTTGTGTGTGTATGTTCAAATTAAATGTGGGAGTTGGGAGTGTGGGAATATTTTATTTGTGTGCATATGTTAAAAACAATGTGGGAGTTGGGAGTTTGGGAATATTTTATTTGTGTGCATATGTTAAAAACAATGTGGGAGTTGGGAGTTTGGGAATATCTTACACTTAGTGAGGTTTGGCACTATGAAATTAAAATATACTTATTTACTTCACTAAACTACAAATTGTGTGTATATATTTTAATTAAATGTAGGAAAGTGAGAGTGTTTAATTTGTATTGGAAGGGATTGGTTCTTGGGCGGATATGGAGTGAAGACGGGTCTTGGGCGGGTATCATTAGGGGGGACAAGGTTTTGGAGGCGGGCATCCAAAATCCTAGCTGCCCCGCCCTTCCCGCAAGTTGTTTCCCCCCCCGTCCGTTGTTTTTCTCCTTCGCGCTTGTTTTTCTACCTCGCGCTTCTTCTTCTCCTCCACAATTTGTCTATTGTTGTGTTCTCCTTTGTTGTTTGACTGCATTCTAGGAATTGTGATTGATTTTCCTTTTTATTTGGAGTCAGGATAGTTGCAATTTGAGCTTTGAATTGTAGTTCCGTGAGCATTGAAGAGTTTTTCTTTGTGGTGGTTGGAGCTGCGCAAGTCAACGCGTGGAACGACTGGAGCACCGCGCAAAGAAATTTTATGACCTGTGTGTGGAAATTGCCGTGGTGGACGTGGATGAAGCGCTTCCACCTCCCCGACGCGAAGCTGCTCCACGGTCAGTCCCCTACTCTCCTTGGCCTTGCCCTTTCTTCTGCACAGAAGTGCTTGATTTGAATGTAGGGTTTAGCTTCACAGTTTTAGTGCCTTTTCTTCTTCACAAAAATGTGTGATTTGAATTGTGGACGCTTCACAGTTTTCATGGCAAGGAGCTTTTCATCTTAGCAATTTAGGCTTCCAGATTCAATTGTTGGATTCTAGATTGCTCCATTGATGCACTTTATGTAGTGCTTGCTTCAATTTTCTGTTGCTCTATCGCTTTACTATAGGTGAATTGTGAAGTTATCTTTCTAGATTTTAATCTTAATGTTTGAATGAAGTTTGGAAGGCGCTACTTTCAAAGTATTTTTGTACTGTCAAGAATTCTTTTGTTCATTTTACTTTTTGCGTGCAGGTTTGACATTCAAATATCCACTGCACCTCCAAATTTTAGAGTTGTGACAGGAATTTGGGTTTGGGGTGAGAAACACACCACATGTGCTCTATTTTGGAAATCCATTCCATGTTCACAATCAATAAGAGAGTAACACCACAGCAAGGATATTCCATTGTATAAGTGTCCAACTGTGAATAGTGCGTAAAAAATATAAACAAATCAAGACAACAATATTAGGGTTTTGTCTAAAATTAAAAGCTAAAAGCAACTAGCTGTCGCAAGTTTGATTGAATGAGTGTGGTTTATGCTCGACCCGAGTATAAATAAGTCGGGGTCAAGGTAAATTATGCCCAAGTCGATCATAATTGACCTTTGCTCAAGTTCATTTATGCTCGGATCAAGCATAAACAAACTCTAGTAAAGGTCAATTATCATTGACCCGAGCATAAACATGACTCCTTCTAACAAATCTAGACCTCATCTAATCCAAAAATTCCTAAGACAAAATGCTAACATGTAGAGACAAGGTGTCAATATCCTCGGATAAGGAATAAACATGACACCAAAGAAATAAACTTTGTCTAATCCAGTGAACAAATCTTTAAACCGACAAAAAAGAAGTTTGATTCCTAGATATTAAGCACAATTTGAGCATAAATATACTCAATTGATTGTCACATACGTTGTGGTTAGTTCTAAAGTAGCAAGTCAAAAGAATAAAATTTAAACGTTTATGCTCAAGTGGAGCATAAACATACAGAAAAAACTAACTTGAATGATGGGTCACATAGTTATGCTTGGATCGAGCATAAATATGTTCAATGACGCTTGCTAAAAAGGCTTAAACGTTTTGCTGATATGAAGCATAAGCATCTCAAGTAGTAACATCCACCTAATAATGTCCAGATGCAACACTATGGCAGGAGCTGAAGCATATAACTACACGGACACTGCCATTCCTAGAGCCATTCTCCAAGTGTCCAAATGACACACCATTCAATGACGGGAAGAAAAAGTTGTATGGGAACTTGTGGCAATTTCAAAACACACTGGAATTCTAGACCTTCAATATAAACAGGTTCCTGAATCGTATCTCCATGTGTCACAAAGTTGAAGGGTTCGACCTGTAGGTACACTACAACAATAGTGACTAGGTCTTGCGCATAGAGAACCATCAGTCTAGTAAGTTCCTGGCCATCACTGTGCAAGCTGTAGTTGCTAATGGATTTGTGTCATCAAACCAATACTCAATAATTTGTTACAAAAGTGATAATAATGAAGTGTTCAATTTAGATGAGCTCCTAAAATGACTTGAGTTGTCAAGCTTAACACCCCTAACATCATATTCATTATTTTGAGAGGTTCATAACTTCTCAAATTAATTATAACCATGTAGGTCGATTTAGGTACCATCATGGACAAATGACAATTTCCATTAAAATGAGAGTATAAATGCTTTTAAAATTAAGAGAATTTAGGTCAAATTGATCAAAATAGTATGAAAAGACAAGCTTGATTCAACTATTTTGCAAGAGGCAAACCAACTGTCTAGGTCAATTTGACCTAAATAGTTGAAATCAAGCTTGTTTTTTCATACTACTTAGGTCAATTTGACCTAAATAATGAAACCAAGCTTGCCTTTTCAATTTTTTAGGTCGGTTTGACCTAAATATTTTTATTTTGAAAAACATTCCTACTCTCATTTTAATGGAAATTGTTCTTCATTTACCCATTTTTTTTTCACTATCAATTTATTTTACCTGTCAAATTTATGGAGTTCTCTTGTTATAATGAATATAATGTTCCTTGGACAAAGAAAGACGCAGCAATAGTTGCTAGAAAATCAAATGCGATTTTCAAGCGGCTCAAATTGAATGCAATCCAAAACAAGCAAAGGTCTGGTCACAGTGGGCTGGGAGGATATAGAGAGGCACTTCCGTCCGCAGCGCAAATGCAAGCACCTTCAGAGGGAAGAAGAGCTTTACCAAGTTGAGGAAGCAGACAAAAACATCCTTGAGCACCCGCAAGATAACAAAAAGCCTCTGCCCAAAGAGAAAAGGGGGCCTTAGCATTGCAAAAGAAGTCGAGCAAACAATGCAAGCAAAGTATTGCTAGAAGCTCAGAAAGCTCAGGGTCAACCTTAACTATCCTTCCAAACAAAGCAAATAAAGATAATCTGCCGATTCAAGGCTATGAGCTTGCTGCGGCATACCAAAAAGACTTCAGGGATAATCACGAAGATTGCTTCTTCTTCGACAATCAAACGTTCCAAGTGACCATCAACCAATGTTTCCTATCCCGAAAAAGTACATTATCAGGCGCTTGGAGGCAAGTATTGTCACTAATTTGATGAAGAAGCTAGTCTTCTTTGGTGACCCGAAGCACCGTCAAAGAGTATGTTTGACACCAATGGACACCAGAAGGCAACTCCTCAAAGAGTGTCCTACAAGGTGGGACCCGATTAAGGATGGAAACCTCTTCATAATAAATGGGGTATAAGAGCTCAAAGAAATTGTAAGATGGATTTGTAGGCAACAAGAGAAAATAAGAATTGTAAATCAAGGACGCCACAATTGTATGGACAAGAAGCGTAGCAAAGTTGACAGTGATATCTAAGTGATACAACTCTTGAGGTGCCTGATTTTTAGCAGAGAAGAAAAAATGATTTTTGTTGAATCAAACATTAATATCTTTTAATATAGAAGGTGGAAATTATTAAAAAAATTACTACATCTTCTTAAACTAGTTTACTACAAGATCTTACGATTATATTTATTAAAAAAATATTTTTTTCAAAATTTTGGTACTTGTAATGGAAGTGGCAATTTTAGAGCGTTTTTGGTAGAAACATAGTCCTCTGCATTTAGGGGTTAATAATGGGCCCCATGCTCAAGTGCTTGTTAAAAATTATTTTGTGCAATTCTGTCATGTGAAGTTTTTTATAATTAATAAGTTATTATTTTGTCAATTCCTTATATTATTATTTGAAAATGTATTTTTATTTGGGCTACAGACCTTGAAAATAGAAACAACTTAATACTTGGAAACAATAACCTGATTGATTGGAGTTGCAATCGGATGTAGGACCTAAGCAATGAAAAATGACAAAAGTTAAATATACCCAACAAAAAACATCCATTCAAATAATCGTGAGTGTAACTTCTTTTATTGATTGTCTGGACTTTTTATTTTTTTCTACATCTTATTGGAAGTTGAAATTCAAGAGGGATAAGTTTTAGATTCTATCAAACTTTTTAGTGGATACTGTGGAAATCTTAAAACTTTCTCTCATACTAAGTAGCTTCCTATCAAGATAACTGTCAAATCAATTGGTTGAAAACTAATGGCACAAAAATGTTAGTATAAACATTGAGTGTAGGTACTCACCCTAGACCAAACAATTTCTCTTATTATAATTAGCTTAGAGACTACAATCAGTCTTGTAGCTTTAGTTAAGAGTGTAATACCACAAGTACACTAAAGATTGTAAATAGTATTATCCACACTAATTTACTTCAAAATGACATAAGTTTTTATTGTTTATCAATATTTTTACCACCTATGTTTGTAAAGATCCTTTTTAGTGAGTACTATAGATATTTATGTTCTTGGTAAAAATATTCATAAATTGTAAAAACTTATTGCATTTTGAAGTACATTAACATAGGCAACACTATTTACAATTATTAGAGTAGTTAGCAAAAATCTATATGTAGGAAGTAAATATATATTCTACAAATTTTAGTCATGAAATACTTTGCCATTAAATTCTTTTAGAGTAAACTACTAAAGTTGGTTAGATATTTTCAAAAAAGAAAGATGTTTGATAGGCAAATGGATATATAGATGTTTCCTACATATTTTTGCATTCTAAATTGAATTTAGAAAACCAACAAAAAGGTCTGTAAATAACTTATAGTGTAAATTTATAAAATATACTCAAAAAAATTCTCCAAAAAAATTATTTAAAAAAAAATGAAATATGGTATGCTTAATTGAAATAGTGCAATAATTCACGCAGTTTTGATTGTGTATGGCCAAAAATTGCCAATTTATTTTATGTAATACAAATTTTTTAAATCCCTAATCCATACATGCCTTAGCGTTGGGATCCTATCGTCCTATTACAAGACGCTTGACAATTATAATGTCCTAGGTTGTATAGTGAAAACTTCTCCAAAGTTGCCCTACCTTTCTCTTGATGTCAACAACTGCGTCTTTTGGATCTTATTTTTAATTGGTGGATTCAACTTGAGTGGCAACGTGTAATTTGATTTGGGAATTTAAGCCCTAAAGGTTCAAGTGTTTGTTCAACATACGCAAGAAACCTTGGGTAGGTTCCTATGAAGTCATTTTTAGTATGATGTTTATGAAATTTGGACACAATGTAATACATATACCTCCTTTAAAACCTAATTTTTTTCCAATTAGGTGTCTTGATCAAAAGATATGTCGCCCTAAACATTTTTGGGCAACTTGGGCAATTTGAAAATCTTTTAGAAATCTTTTGCAAAAAAACTCAATCAACTTTTAAAACTTGGCATATATGAAAATAATAAAATATGGCATAAAATTGTTGAAAAAAACAAATTTTAATCCTCAAGTCACATTCTAAGAGGAATAAAACTCTGTTAGCTATAACCTTGCAATCTATGAAGCTAAAATTCTTAAAATTTTTGCTACATAATCTAAATGTGAATTTCTAACTTTTCAAATTAAAATTTTCTTCATTGCATCTAAAAATGGATTAGTGTTTTGCTAATTCACTTAACATCTTTGCATTGCAAGGTGATTTAGTATAATCTAAACATTTTAGTTGCTTCTAAATTTTTTCATTAGTTAACCTATCATCATACCCTTATATATGGTCAAAATTTTCATCTCTGTGTAGTGCAAAACTCTTACACTAAGAGGGCCCAAAGTCTACTCATATTTTTTTACAAGATTGATAGAAAGTGTTTTTTCACTTCAAACATTTTAATCTTTCAATCCGTAAGATGAAATGATCTGAAAATTTCACTAAGCTGAAATGAGCTTATTTAATTCTATACTTTTTATACTACTTTATTTGAATTTTGTACAATTGAAGTTTGTACAAAACATTTCAATTTTCATTTTGAGTAGTTCATCCAAAAGTTGTAATTTATGACAATGTCTCTTTGAAAAACACCCTTGTTCCTTTAGAGATAAAACTAGGCACTCATGAATTAAAGGGCCTTTCTAATCCTTCAAGCATTCCACCATTGGAATGATCAAAGTTGTCAATGCAATAGTCAATGGTTCTTCGATTAGCAATTTTGTTGTATTTTCACTTGCATAAGTTTCACATGTCTTGAATTGGTGCAAGGCAATCCAAATTTCTTGGACAAGGGAGACTATTCCAGCCAAAGGTTGGATCATGTGATGCTCAAAGACATTGTAAAAGTAAGTTAAAAAGTAAGTAGCAATGACCAATACACGAGCAAGAACTCCCTTATTTCCTTGGCATACACAAGTGATCACTTTCAGTTATTTGATTGTTAACCTACTCAATTAGTCATGCTTGTGTCCTAAAATTTCATGCAAGCTTCTTTGGACCACCTTGGTATAAAGGCAACATGAGCTTCCCATTTTTGCTAATTCTTGTGGACTTTTCATGTAAGTTTTTGAACATAGCCAGTTAGAGTGGATCAATGATATTGTTCAATCTATGAGCCTACAGTAGATGAAAGGTTATGAGATGGATGAAAATTTTGGTGACAAGAAGAGAAAATAGTGTTCCAAATTTTTGCACTTTTATGAATAGGTTCATTAATCTCAAGGTAATTTTGTAAACTTTCTTCCTAAAAGACGAAATTATGTTTTTTTTTGGCAACATAGAGATACTGGGCAACTGACTACAAATGGAACTTTTATTTTTTTACTTTGAAATTTACTTTGAAATAACTTTTCCACACAACATGTGTCCAAGGAGCAGCTTTAGGGTCCAATAATTTTCATAACTTTGAACTACATGGTAAAAAAGTTATTGTATGATATGTGGATTTCTTTTATTTTTAGGCAGCTCAAAGAACACTATAAAAATCACTTTTTTAAAAAGTAAAAATTTGTGAATGTATTTCTAGACCTCTATTTATGTGGAAAGCTTTGGGGTGATTGCAAGAAACATTTGTCCTATATTGTGCCACATGTTGATTACGGTTTAGGTTTAGGCTCATAATTTTTGCAAAAACAATGGCATGACTTTAAAATTTGGAGAGAAGGTTCTCTTACCTTCACAAATCTTACTTGAATTTTTTCAATTTATTCAAAAATGAGAAGGTAAATATAAATAAATTTTGACCCTATGTCATACTTGCGGTTTTCATGGTTTTTAGTACTATTGAGTACCTTTTGTGAAAGCTTTGATTCTAAAATTTTGTGGAGACCTTTCTTGTGTAAAAACACAACTTCTCAAGAGAGGGAAGAAGAAGAAGAAGAACGCCGGTCTCCTAAGGAGGCCGGCGTGAATAAAGTGTCTGTTCGTTCCACTACTAAGACCATGCCCACTGGACAAGGAATTAGTTAGCTGGAACTACTTCCCTCTCTCGAGGGTAGACACTATGTAGCAAGTAGCCAAGGAACCACAAACCAACCAACCAACCAACGAATCACACACCAAGCAACTAGCCAACGAACCAATCCAAAAAAGAAGAAGAACGCAAGTCTCTGAAGGAGTTTTGGTCGAACCAACCAAAAATCAAGAAGTAGTCAAAAACCTCGAAACCAACCAGTCAAAATAAATCAAGGCGAGAGAAGAATTTAAGGGGGGTCCTGTGTATCGAAGAGGGCTTGGTTGTTTTCGATTTTGCGTTTATGTAGAAGAATGGACATGGCATATTGGATAGCTATGGTGTTAATGTTTTTATAGGAGGTTTTAATTGTTTCAATGAGTATCTTGAAGGTGTCTTTTAGAGTTTTCATAGATGGGATAAAGGTGGTAGCACAAGTGCCGGATGTGATTACAATAAGGGGGTCGACATTCCATCCGAGGGCGATGATGTCGTCAATAAGGGGTTGGTATTTATCTATTTTATTTTGAATTGTTTCCGGGGAAAATCTATTGTTGCAATATGTGAATTCAATGAATTGAATGGTGTGGTCTTGGTTGATGTTATTGGGTGGTGGGTCATTATATGGTAAATCTTTAACACAAAGGATGTCCGATTTGAGCCTAGCGTTGCAATGACATCTTTGGGTCGTACATGAGCATGGGAGTAGCCAAGGGGGGACCGTATTTTCTTGTGGATTGTTATTAAAAGTGTCGGCGTTCATTAGTATAAAACATCTCGATTTATTGTAAGAGGTGATTAGTTTTCGGACTTCCCATACTGCTTTGTTATGTCTTTTTCCAATTAGGGAGTGTATGTGGTGGTTTTGGCATTTGAGTAGAACATGTAGCCATGTGTCGGGGTCCGTTGAGGGGCATATGGGGCATGTTATGTATGGAAATCTTTCTGTTCCAAAGACGAGCTGTTTACGGGCGTTTCCCATGTATTGACCGGTACGGAATTTGATAAGGCATGTTATTTGTGCATCGGTGACGATGGGGTTTTTCCAAAAATTTGTAGAGAGTTCATTGTCTATGTCATTGTTGTTCATCCACTTTTCTATGTTAGGAAAGTTGTCTGTGATTGTGTCAAGATTGTTATGTAGGTCTTGTTTTTTGAGGTATTTACTCAGGAATCTAACCGGGCCTTTATCGGGGGTGTCTTCTTTGGAGGGCCAATCTTCTTTTTGGAAATAGTAAGGGGTAGCGTGGGCGTGTTCATGTGGGTCTTTGGCTTTTTTATGTGATTTTTCTCTTCCTTCTTTTGCAAGTTTATCCGCTTGTTCATTGCCATCAATATTAGCATGGGCTCGGACTTTGTGAAGGGTTGTGATTTGTCCTCGTTTTAGTATCATTTGGACCATTGATTCTAGTATGATTTGGCCGGGGTGACTATTATGGAGGATAGGATGTGTTATTTGGGTGTTTAATAAATATAGTGTGTTAATGCAATCTGTAAATATGTGCACCGGTTCATTATTGTATTTTGTTGAGACGATTTCTAGTGTTTTATGGATGGCCATTAGTTCTGCTCTAAGGATTTTTGGAGTCCATGTAGTCTTTTGGCTAGTTTGATTTCTTTCGTAGCGTTGTATATTCCATAACCGGCTTTTTCTCTGCGCCATGATCCCGGGCTAGTTTGTTCTAGCGGTTTGAAGGAGCCATCAGTATAGTAGCTATATGCTGGGTTAAATTTAGGTGGGGTGTTAGTTTGATACTCCGGGAGGGGTGGGGGTGTTAGGGTGTAGTTTAGTGTATTGTTATTGTAGTGTAGTTTTGACCATTTTTTGTTTCTGTTGACGGGTGTTTGCATTGGTGTTGGTGGGGCCAATTTTGTGAGTATCCGGTGTATGTTTAGAGTCTTTGCTATGGAAGAGAGTTCTTCTAGTTGTTCTTGTGTGCCCAGAGTTAGGTTTTGGTGGTGGATGCATATTATTTGTAGAGTGGATGATTCAATTGTGGGCTTTTTTAGATCTAGCGGGATAGTGGGTTCTTTGTATGTTATTGAGTCCGCTTCAAATAGTGCAATTATGTGTGTGTCAGGAAAGGGGCCCAAGTGTGGATAAGGATTTTGATACCAGTTTTTGTCAGGGGTTATGATTAGGGCGGAGGTGTGGTTTGCGTCATGTTTGGCCGCGAGGCGGGCCCAATGTAGTGCTTGTTGTGTTTCTTCTTCATTGTGGAGGTGGGCCACACCATTACCTATCCATTTGTGGTCAAAGGCTTTACCTAGTGATCCAAATATTTTATCTCTTTCAAAGGGGGAGTAAAATTTGTTGAGTTTGGTGGAGCATGTGACGGGGGAGGAGAAGTATGAGTGTTGGATGTTGAATGTGGAGATTAATGAGTTTAGTATAGGTATGGGTAGTATATATTGTGTGAGTTTAAGGGGGTTTTTTTTTGGTATTCTATATTTGTATCTTTGATATAGCCATATGACTTTGGTTTCAAATGGTTGGATTGTTGGTTCAATGTTTGTAGGGGTTTGTAGTTTAGTATTGTATTGATTCCATAACCATGTGAGCCTAGTGATTGGGATGGTGAAGAGGTGTCGTCCATCTTCTTCGTATAAGTGTGCTTGGTCTTTGTCAATTCTAATTGTGTTAGATGAGGTGAGAATGTCGTTTTCGGGATTACATTCCGTTGTGTAGATGTTTAGTAGGGGAATTATTATGGGTGGGGTGACGGACCTTGTGTCCTGGGGTTGATTTTGTGGGTGGTGAGCTTGGATAATTTCGGTATAGAATTTGTGTTGAGTTTTTTGATAGTATTGTGTCAATTTATTTGTATTATGTGTAATGGTATTTTGGATGTGTCTTGGGAAGAGGTTTCATTGGGGGAGCCATTTGTTGTAGGTGTAGTTATTGTGATTCCATTGGCATAGATATCTAGTGTAATTGTTTTTGATTTGGTTATTATCTATTTTTTCCTTGTATTCGTGGTGTATGATGTTGTTAATGGGATATGTGGTGGGGTTTTTAAGGATGTGGTTTGGGGGGTAGGGGTGGTGTGGGTGGGAGTGGGGAGGGTGTATCGATTGTGGGGGGGTATTTCTTGGGATGATGTCGTTGTTGATGGTGATGAATGCGTCTTTAAGTGTATGGGAGTATATATTTGTATTGGTATGGGTATTGGATGGAGGGGGGTATATTGGGTGGCAAAACAGTGGCCGTGCGATTTTGAGGGCACTTTTAATTAGTTTTGATGGGGTGAAGTGGTAGGTTTTAAATTCTTTGTTGTTCATGATGTGTGTTCCGTTAGGTAGGGAATTTTTTTTAATTCGTAGATATTTTTTGAAAGGAGTTTTTGAAATAACTTTTGAGATATTTGTGTATTGAGTGTATTATGGCTTTGTGTTTCAAGAGTCCAAGCTTTTTCTAGTGTTGTTGGTTCTATAAGAAAGTTGGGGAGAGTACTTTTTAGGTGGACTTTTGCTACATGTTTTAGTAAGAAGAAGGTACGTGTTATTGGTGATCTTGTACAATTTGTCTTTTTTATTCTAGGTATGTTTTCGGCCCCCCCATATTGGGCGAGGATGTGATGTGTTAGGCCCCTGTATATTTTCCCAAGTCTGCCACTGTCATTTAGAGCATTCTGGAGTTGTTCTCCTATGCATCTAAGGTATGCGTTTTTTAGTGAGAAGGCTTCTAGTCCAAAGAGGTTGTGTGGTAGTTGGGTTATTATATTAGACATGCATTTTGGCATGCCGCATACGGTTTTTTGTATGGCAGTTATTTTTTGGTCCAATTTTTTTATGGCGGGCATTGAGTATGGTACGGCGTAGAAGCTCTATGCCACGCCCGGTCTCAAAACCGTGTCGATCATTTTTATTTTTTGTTTCATAGTGGCCGGACAAGCTACTAGTTCTTTGCATTGTTTGATTAATTTTGTGGTGGTGGCATGGATTTGGGTTTTCCATTTCAGGGAGGTGACAAGATTTATTCCTAAATATGTATATGGTTCGTTTTGGTGTAGTACATGTATTTGTTGGTTTCGGTAATTAATATTAGAGGTTTGTATTAGGGCTTTGAATGCAGTGGGGTTTGTTTTTGATTTGTTTGGACATCTAGTGACGGCACATTTTGGGACCCCTACATCCATACCTGTCCATTTGCAGTACCTGTCTATTTTGTTAAGTTGTATTTTTATGGCGTTGATTTTGTTGGTTATGGCTGCAAGGTCGTCCACGTATGCCATGGAGTTGATGGTGGTTTTTGATGTCCCAAATGTGTATCCATTGTTGCCTCTATCTAGCCATCTAAGTAGTGGTTCTAGGAATATAATGAATAGATATGGGCTTAGGGTATCTCCTTGTATTGTTCCTCTTTGGATGGCTATGAGTTTAGTTTTACCAAAGTGTTCTCCTATGTAGGAGGTTGAGGATTCGGAGTATATATTTCCGACTAGTGCGGTGGCATCTTTGGGGTATCCAAGGTCCGTCATTATGGCTAAAAGTCTAGCGTGGTCAATAGAGCCGAAGGCATTTTTAAAGTCAACATATAGTATAAAGATGTCTTGGTTTGTAAATCGCACATCTTCTAACGCGGCTATTATTGTATGTATTTGTCTAGCGGTGCTTCTTTCTGCGCGGAATCCCTCTTGGCTATCATGCAGTATTTTATGTTTTTGCCATATGATGATAGTATTAATGTGAATGTGCTCGTGAATAGTTTATAGATGGTATTGGCTAATGCAATAGGTCTATGGTTGGGTAGCATGGACGGGTCTCCTTTTTTGTATAGTAGGATTGTTGCGCTTATTTTCCATGAAGCAGGGATTTTTTTTTGTTTATAACAATGGGAGAAGAAGCGGTTTAGTAGTTTGTTGAACCTTGGGGGCATATTTTTTAGGATAGAGTTTGGCATGCGGTCTGGTCCGGGGGCTTTATTATTTCCTAGGTTACGTAGGCAAGTGTCATATGTGGCTTGATTAAAGTATGTGTGTAGTGGGGTTTCCGGGTCTCCTCTTCTTCTAATGTGAATCCATCTAGGTCATGCCATGGATATTGTTGTACTGCGCATGTGCATGTAGTGCGGTGGTCCGGTTGATAGTTGCATGTGTTTATCGTAGGTGTGTTGTTTTTTGTTTGTTGGTTAAATATTTTGTTTGCAATGTCTCCTGGGCTAGTTAGTATATTGTTATATTGGTCGGTGATGCAGTCCAATGGTGGGGACTCCATATTTTTGAATATTCTCTGTTCATTTTCTTGGGGCTAATTTCATATAGTTGTCTATATTTGGAGATGTCTTTTCGGATGTTTTCCTGGGTATGTTTGGAGGTGATTTTTCGGGCTTGTATGTTGGCATTTTTTGCTATTAATGCTATGTCATTTATCCATGTGTCGTGAGGTAGGTGTATGGAGGGTGGATTAGGGATTTGTGTGTGTTGAAGGTTTTGGAGTTCAGTATGGATAGGGTGATTTTGCCATTGGGGGTTGTTATTTACATTTCTTATGGTTTTTCGTATAGAGTGGTAAATGGTTAGATGTTGTTTCCATGTTTCAGATAATTTACGGGGTAAATATCCACCTTGTTGTGATGTTCGATTTGTCGTTTGTGGTATGGGTTGGGCTTTGTAGGTTTGTTCAATTGTATTGGATATGTTGTTGATGAGTGTATCTAGAGTGTGGCAGGCCTCTTGTCATTGCGTTTGGGAGAGATGGTTATTAGATTCTAATTCGTTTATTAGGGAGTCAATGCGTAGTGAGTTTTCTTCGAAGAATTTTATGTTGAATAATTCTATGTTGTTTTGTGGGATGGGGTTGAGGATACGTATGTGGTCCTTATTTGTGTTAGTTGGTGTGTGGTTTATAAATGTGTTGTTTGGGATGTGGAATTGTATAGGTGAGTGATCGGAGTTCAGATGGATGTTATTATTTGTTGTGGAAGTAAATGCGGTATGATTAGTTGCACGGATGTAGAATCCATCAATTAGGCTCCAGTTGCTATAGTTGTATCCTTCTTGTCTAGAATATGTAGTGTTTGTGGATATATAGTTAAAGTTTAGGTTTTCTGTAAATTCTTTCCATTGAAGGTCTATTAATTGTGGTGGTGTGTGTTGATTTCCGTTTTGTCTACCTATGAGGGCAATGTCTCTATTGAAGTCGCCACATAAGATGTGGTTGTGGTTGGGGTTGTTGGTAATATGGGTGGTGATGTTATTTTTTGATGTCTTCGGTGAGTCTAATGTCTTCGGGGTGGGATGGCATGTATAAGTGGTGGATTAGCCATGGTTGTAGTGGGTGATTGAAAATTTCTATATTTTGGAGGTATGGGGATATGTTCATTAGGGTGGGAATTTTTCTGACATTACCCGGGAAGGCGTAGTTTTTGTGTATGAGAGTGAGGAGCCCCCCACGGCCCGGTGTATATGGTCTTCTTTGTTGTATGCATCGTGTTAGGGCATGTGTATTATTGAAGATAAGTTTGTAGTCTAGGAATAGCCTTTGTATGTATTTTGTGGATTTTGTGGCCGATGTTTTTGTTTCTTGTATAACTATGAATGCCGGTGGTGTGTTAGTGTGTATGATGATGTTTTGTAAGTTTGGGAGCGAGGTGTTGAGGGATGAGGCATTCCATGTTATTATGCTTGTGTTGTTGTTGTTCGTGTGTGGGTTATGGTTTTGTGGTGGGATGTGGTTCAGCGGTGGGGGGTGTGTATATTCCTGGAGGGGGTTGAGGCATTTTAGTGACTCATTTATGATTGTGTTCGGGAGGTATGGAATTTTTTTTATTGTGTCATTTGATGGGGGTGTATTTTGGTTGTGTATATAGTGATATAATTCTTTGTTTATTGATGTGTTGTGGTTTATGGTGTTTAAGTTAGTTTCGATAAAGGTTGTGTAAAGGTGTGGGGTGTTAATGTGTATTTCGGGTGGATTTTGTAGATTATGTAAGTGTGTAGAAGTGTATTGGTCCATTGAGTTATGTTTTGATTTTGAGTGTTTAGGAGTTGATTGCAGAGATCTATGTTGGGGTGTATAGCAATGACTAGGGCGTAGAAAATGTGGGATGGAGGGTGTTCATTATGTTGGTTTATATATGTGGCGATATGTGGGTATGTGTTATTATGTTGTTGATGTGATATATGTATGGTTTTGAAAAGGGGGCCAAATTTTTGGGCGATGTGTTTGTATTCGGGTTGTAGTTTTATGGTATTTGGTATGAAATATGTTTTGGCATTCTTTTTGTGCGAAGCGGGGTGTCTTTTTAATACATTCGGCATGGGTCCTGGGTTAGTCCCTATGTCCCCTCCAATTAATATTAGTAGTTTGTAGATTATTTGTGCTCGTAGGAATTTTGTGGCACCAAGAAGGATGTCTAGCGTGTGAGCTCCGTATTTCCTGGTGAGGGGAGGAGGGGACTTAGCCTGTGAGCTGCAAACGACATGCGATAGGAGGTGGCTGACCCTATTGAGAGCCCTCGTAGTGAGCAGATCAGAGGTAGTATGGTGAGGTTTGAGATGCAAAGCATTAGTGTTGGATGGCTCAAACACCAGATCTGTGGTGGGGGAGTTTGATGATGCCCTAAGCAAGTGCAGATCTGAGCAAGTATGCGACATTTAAGTAAATGTGGACTTTAAGATGAATTCTGGACTTAGGATCAATTCTTGATATAGGAAGCAAGATCATGAGATCATACGGTCTTACCATTGGCATCAGGAATAATTTCAATAACTATAGGATTGAGCCTACTCATTACGGGTAACTGCAACATTCACTTAGGGATGAAGTTTAAAAAGGCATCAAACAATGTAGTGGGATCTAGCGATCAAAGATACATCGCTTACATAGTGGGATCCTACAATCTAACAACACATGTAGGGCAATCAATGTAGTACACGTCAAACAAAGAAGCATTCAATTAGGCGCGGAGAATGGGGGTATGAACCACTGACAACTTTACTTATAGAGTATACTGAACAAAAGTAAGCCGCTGAAGAACTGAATGTAGGGAAGCGGCTACATACTTTGTATTACTCGCTAAAGATACATAGCGTACATAGTAAGATCCTACGGTCTAACAATACATGTAGGGCAATCAATGTAGTACACATCAAAAAAATAAGCATCTGGCGTGGAGAATGGGGGTAATGACTATCAAAAATATATATTCATAGAATAAACTGGATGAAATCGAACGCCAAGTTACAGAACTCAATGTAGGGAACCGACTACGTACTTCGTAAGACTCGCTCAAAGTGCCACGGTTCAAGCAGTCTACGATTAAACTTTACATCCATCGGGTGCCCCCGCAGATACTCCTTCACCGAGGCGTAAGATCGCAGCGGAAGGATGAACGGAAGCAACGCTGTGCAAATATTAGGTATTACATTGGATGTGTTGGGTAAGGTCATTTCACCATGCCATGACTTCGGAAAGTAGCAAGCGAGGTCTCCGTTGAAGACATGACGCATTGGCTGGTCATCAACCATCAATATTTTGTCAAGAAGACAGAACTGCTTCGTCTTCCGGTCCGTTGAGAGTCTCTGAAGAACCTTGTCACAGAAAGGATACAATTGTGGCCTGGAACACTTGTTTCGTCCATAACAAAAAAGAAGTCTTGACCTTATGTCTTCGGGGAGGAGGACTTCAAGGACCTTCTTCAGGCGCGCGGGGACCATGGACGACCATATACCAACTTGGAACGACCTCAAAAGTATACTGAAGAACTCTAGGAGACCAGGCCGAACAATGATGTTGTTCCGATTGAAGCGTCGCGGAGAGCAGTTATCGTATTGCTCGAAACAAAGCAATCCGTTGACAGACAACACGATAACTTTTGTCGAGTCGTTGCGTCGCTGTGATCATAGAGAAAGATAGAAGTTATAAACAACATCATGGATCGTAGGATCCCACCACAGTGCCATCCATACTACAAACAAATCATCCATACAAGATCCTTAACTACTCCATCCATGAGGGTCGTAGGATCCTACCACACTGCTATCCGCATCACAAAAATCATATAGTATCCTTAACTACTACATTCCTCAGGGTCGTAGGATCCTACCACCCTAACGATAATTCATGGGAGATATTGAGATTGATAATATTCAAAATAAGATGATGGCCTCAATACTGAAGAGTGTGTGATAGAGTAGAGGTACATCCTACAAGTTTATATTGAAACAAAGTATACAAAATATACACATCACCGATACGAGTGAGTAGTCATTGAAATGCCCCGACTTTGGAATTCCATTTTCGAGAACACCCAATTACGATGTTCTGAGCCAACGCAGTGGACCTAAATTCTCCAGGAACCGGACATCCAGGAAGGGGATGGTTACGGACATATTCGGCCACAGAGAGATTTGAGGAAAACATATTTTCGAGCCATGGAAGCATAGTGTTCATGAGGAACTTGTCCTTCAGGTCACCTGTCCAAGTTTGAGGATGAATCGCACTGAATTCATCGTTGAGGAGGTTCTTCTCCGGGCTGTCGTCAATGAGCAATGTCAGACTGAGGTCTACGTGGTCAACATATTTCCTGACGTTTTTGAGGTCCTTGAGCATGTACTTCTTCTCAACGTTGTTCCCCGCTCTCGGAAAGCTCGACTCCGTAATATCAGATTGTGACATAACTCTTAGGTCAACTAGCTTAACAGTAGAACTACCCAAAGCCACCTGTAACATGCTATCGACATTTTTCCTCATGGCGCAACTCCATACCACGACAATAGCCTTATTTGTGAGCACCTTCAAAAAATTTGCACACTCAGGTCTAGCGACAGTTTTACGCCCCTTATCGTACGATCTGTGAATCAGAAATCCATTCAAGTCCAGCACAACAGTGTACCGAGGTTGCCTTACCTTTGCTGATCTAGGGGCTGATTTAATGGCTGGTGCACTGAGTTTTCCTGCAGAAAACAAATGTTGCAAGAATGAGTCTCCAGTACAAAAAACAAATCATAAGTAGTAGAGTTGTCTAGAATCATACCTTCTCTAGAGGAACCAGAGCCCTTATGTGCCACCGATAATGGAACCTTTTCACGACGTTGAGCAGTCCCCAACATCTCAACTGCCCAAAAAAAGGAGGTAATTAGTGAAGAATACACGACAAAAAAGCCATTCAGAATGCATATACATTACCAGCATTCGAGACAACAGTGCTGGAGGATAGTAGGATCCTACCATCCCATCGGAATGGTAGGATCCTACCATCTCAATAGGAACAAAAAATACTACACTCCCCAAAGCGATCGTAAGATCCTACGATGGCCGTAAGTATCGCCGATCCTACGATGGCCGTAAGGATCGCCGATCCTGATATCCCCTGAGGATAATAGTGTGAACATAGAACATAAGAGATACACAGAAAACACTAAGATTGTTGAATTTAGTAGCTCATACCTTCTGCAGAGGTTCCTGCATCGGTATGTTGTGCGGATGGAGGACCCTTTTCAGCAGCATCAGCCTCAACATCAGGTATTGGGACGACCCTAAAGGTTGTTGGCTGAATTTCTTGACTGAAATTCAAAGGGTCATCCAAGTAGTCCTCAACAATAGGTGTATTCGAAACATTCCTAGGAGGGTTGAAGGCCTGTAGTGACTGACTAGCCTCCTCAAATATGCCTATGATAAGGTCCCTATCGAACGGCGCTTTACTTACTGGGGGTGAAATAGTCGGATCAATGTCCTGTAACGTAGCAAGTGTATTCGCGGCCGAGTGTTGCTCAGGATCCGTCGTAGTCTCCAAGTCCTGGCTGGAAGAAGGATGAGACGATGGTTCTAACTCCATCGGTGTAGGTTCGGACGACCGGGGATGAAGCACGTCCGATCTTCTCAGCTTTAATGGTGGTACATTCGTGACGGTCATCCTGGTTCGAGGAGCAAGTAACTCTTCGTCCGCGAGCACCGACGCCTCCTCTTCTCTTCTTGTCCTTTCTTGATCTGGAACTGAACTCACCTCCAGAAGTTCACCTCCTCGACAACTCAGGACCTCATGGCACTCATTGGACAAGTCGTTAAGTAGAGCCTGAAGGCTGATATCCTCCGCTTCATATATTGTGCTGGCATTGACTTGGTCGATATCATGCATAAGAGAATCGCCATGACCGTAAACATGCTCCGCCGCTGCTGAAGTAGACCGCACATGATCGTCATGAGAAATTTGGAAAAGCTGCGGCCATTAAATAAGGTCAGTCAAGCTCTTGTCCCAGTTGGCAACTACAAACGAAAACCTAAACATCAAAATGGCTGAAAGGGGGTGTAGGACAAAGTGCGTTGTGCACGTAGAAGCATCTATGCATAACTACAACGATCAGAACCTGGTAAGAATAAATCTCTACAACGAAAGACGAGCAGGGATAGTAGGATCTTACGATCCTAAAGCACTCTCTGAGTAGTAATTGATGACTATATCGCATAAAATGGATCCATCGATACATATATTCCAAGTTCTATAAACTACAAGCGGAGCAATGTTATTCATACCGGCCGCTCTGAAGATGAAGTACGCAGATGCCGATCATGAACATCCTCAGTTCCCTGCATGAAGTTGGGATATGATGATGAATACAACGAATATGCAAACAGAAAATTAACCATAGTACATAGCTGATCAGTTCACATGGTTATTGTTATATATAATTGTCCTAGAAATAGTTTGTCTGCTGAGAGAGATAAAAATAAGCGTGTGTATCATACAATGGTCGCCTCATGGGCACCGGTTTGTGTAGAAGAGGGCGGAGTCAAGTTGATCTGCTCCTGGTTTTGCAACTGCAATCTTCGATGAGACTTGGACCTGCCCGAACGCCTGTCGTCCAAAGGTGGATCCTCCTCTTCGGTGTCCTCCGCCTCCACATCAGTGGCCTTCTCGGAGGGTGCCTTGTCCGAGTCGCTGGAGGAATCACTCTCGGAGCTGGATACGGGTATGACCTTCTTCTTGCCTCTTGCGATCGTCTTTTTCTTCCTCTCGCTCACAGTCAAGGCTGCCATGGCAGGTACTGCTATTGCCAACGTCTGAGCACTTTCCAAGATATCCTTCGCTGTCTCATCGGCTCTCATCACTTCATCCCTGGAGAAGACGACTTCGATGACTTGTGCTCCTTTAGTCTGCAACACAGAGTGGTAGGCTGTATTAGATGACAGGAAACAGATTCATACAATGTAAGGATAGCGTGGATAGAGAACTTGAACAAACTGAGAGATGAGGTAAAGAGATCGTAGGATCCTACGGTCATCTTACCAGGCCAATCCAGGTAATCGAAGGACCCCCACCGATGTTGACAATAAGATTGTTAGGAGCCCCCAATGTGCCAATCAACTTGCTAACCGCGTCGATATTGAAATTGGCATAAGAATGTTGGGCCCATTGTTTGGGAGCATCCTCGAAATCTGCTGCGGATATCACTGTCTGGAACGGCATCTCATTCCCAAAAGCAGATCGGAAGCATACTGCTTCAGCAGAATTGAAGTCGTTCCCGTACACAAAGTTGAAGTATAAGGGCAACGTTGGTTCCGGAGATGAAGGACTCACGAAGCCCTCCGTCCCCTGGGTAATATATAAAGTGGGGGTATGAAACCAGGGTAGCGTTTGTGTAGCGACCGCGCCCCTCTCAGCTACAGCGTTGGCAACATCCACCATTCCAGCCCGATCTGTGATAAACACACCTGGATAACGGACCCTCCTGAACTGGTTATCATCCTTATGCTCCATGGCCTGCAGCGTACGCAAAACCTGTTCCATGATTGAAAAATCAGGTTTTCCTTTCTCTTTGCGATTGACAAAGCAGTACACCATAACCACCGTTGCGTCCTTCTTTGTCCATTGCAGCATCTGGTCACTGCCCAACAGTAGAATCTTCGCCAGGTCTCCCGATTTCCTGTTCATCCAGGCGGATTTATATTTCGCAGAGAGCGACGATCCGGAAGATGTTGGAGCGCTCTCAGCTCGATTCTCCTTGATGGCCTTCTGGTGATCGAAGAGCATCTTCAGAATAGTCGGAAAGTCATCCTCCTTGTTTGAGGGGGCTAAAGCGGATCCTCGCTTCAAGAAGAAGCGCTCTCCAGCAGGGTCCTTAATAACCTTCTCAAACCACGTTTCGATGGTGGCTTCGGTGACCTTGTACTCCGCTGCTGCCCTGACATAATCATCCTCAGAATACGAGGCTTCCTTCAGTGTCTTACACCTCAGGGGCTTCTTACAGAAGTAGTGCATAAACTCATTCTTGATGAGTCTATGCTTCTTCTCAGTCTGACACGCCTTCTCAAGGCCCTGAAGAACGGGTACCTTCTTAGCCGACTTCGTCGACTTCACCGAGACTTTCTTCGCCATCACCAACTTCGCCATCTTCTCGATGTCACTATTCCACATGAAATAAAGTGGCATCAAGCCGTTCTGCTTTAGAGCCCTCGCCTGGTATCGCTTCTGCTTCAAACGCTCCTTCCTGGACCTATCCTCGTTGTCCTCAACGTCATCTGCAGAGTCCTCGTCAACACCTGAGACAAAGCTCGAAGTAATCCCGAATGCGTCGGGAAGAAGTCCAAGTACCCAGCTCTCCTGGATCTGTAACCAAATCTGGAAAATTGGCTCCGAAACAAACAGAAGCGGATATTTCGGGATTCCTGTGTTGCTGTCTTCAACGATCTTTGAATCCGAGTTGGAAAATAGTGCCGGAAGTTTGTCAGACCAGGCCTGCAAGGATAACGGGAGTGAGAAGTGAAACACAATAATTTGGAGATAGTAGGATCCTACGATCCTGACTACCATGTGGTTAATTGAGTTGGGATCGTAAGATCCTACGATCAGTTTATACCTTGTATATGAATCGGTAAGTCACACATTAACGTGATGGGTAATGTATATAGTGACTCACCTTGAACTCATTGGAGTGCGCCAATCCATTCTTGGATGGAGCTGGACTGCCGGCTGAAACCCAGCTCTTACACGCTAGACCTAGAAGGGTAAGATAGTTGCCCTCTGATCTAACGCCAACAAGATCTTGGTTGAGGACCCTTGAATAGTATAGCATTAAGTTCCAGTCCTTGGGATCCTGCCAGACGATTGTTATGATGAAGCTCTTGGCATCTCTTTCATCTTCTTCCGAGAGACTACCCTCCTCAATGAGGACTCTGTGCGCAGCCACGCAATGCTGTCCGCCTATAACCACATAGTGTGTGTTTGGGCCGATGTCCTTCAATGTTGGTTGCTCCTTGAAAAACTCGTATGCATCGTGTGGCACGTCCTTGAAATCTTCTTTCCAGACTGGATAATGTCCCTTCACTGGCATCACGTACAGATGCTGCAGTGATGCCTGAAATGGCATCGTGCGCTTCTGGTCTATGAGCTGTAATACTCGCTTTTTATCCAGTGGTCGATAAACAACAGTACCGGCACGAGCTCGGTGAAGACGGTCAATGTCTACTACCAGATCAGCGGGGTCCTGTGGGGACACCTTCATTGGCTTCTTACCAAAAATATGGAGTTTCGAGAACTCTCTTTCGTACAGAGTCCTCACAAGCTGCAGCTCTTTTGCGGTTTTCCCTGCGACGGTCTTGCTCGTCATCCCCACTGCCTTCGCTAGTGTCAGCTCGTCCACCTTCGGGTCCGACTTCTTCCTCTGTGACTTCTTCTTTGGCGGCCCCTCCGCCGCAAGAAGTGAAGACAACCGCTTCTTCTTAGGAGGTGTAGGCGGAGCTGCTTTCTGTCGGTCTCTATTGTACGAATCTCGATTCGCCTGCAGCTCCTTCCAGCCTTGCACAATCCTTCTGACATCGGGATTAAAATTCGATATAGTGAATCCCCAGTCCTTGACCGATTCGTTTAGTGCAGGAACCAAACCTACTTTGTCAATGACTAAGCCATACACCCTGGAACAGCCTGAACTCGCCACAAACTCGGAGATGACAATTACAAAAATGGTGGCGGTCAGGTGCACTAACTCTAGTACTTCCATGTTCATTGTTGATAATTTGTATGAAGGACCTCCAGGAGCTGCGGCATTTGTAATAGCTAACACTGGCGCAATCAGAATGTTTTTTTGCTTGCGATCAAGCGTCCAATGAAGACCCCATTCCACAACTTTGTCGGCCATAAAGAAAGCGGTGGGCTCAGGATCACTAAGTAGATTATATTCTATGTTCCTCAGCCCACACGAAACAACATCATAGAGGTTCACAGGACACCAGTCGGGGTTCACGTCTTCGAGTTCGATGATATTTTCCCTGACCAAACCAATGCAGAAATTTAGTAGTCAGAAAAGAAACTCAGGTGTCAACGGTTTGCTTTCAAATCACGGTCAAGCATCTAACCGAGGATCGTAAGATCCTACCATCCTAAAAGGAATGGATAGTTCATACAGAACTTAGGGGGATCGTAAGATCTTACTATCCCATTCAACAATGGATACAGAAGAAGTTGTGATAACTAGAGTACACTGTGAAATGGATCGTAGGATCTTACTATCTCCGAGAGGACCTTTGGTTGAAGCAGAGCTGAGGGATTGCAAAAGATCATATGATCCCTCCAGGGGACCGTAAGATAATACGATCCTGAACGGGATTGTATAATCTAACGATCCTGACTGGGATCGTAAGATCTTACGATCCTGAAATGGATCGTATAATCTAACGATCCGCATGGGGATCGTAAGATCTTACGGTCCTCAAGGGTGTCGTAAGATCTTATGATCTCGAAAGGGATCGTATGATCTCACGATCCTTATGGGGATCGTAAGATCCTACCATCCTCATGACGATGGTAGGATCTTATGATCCCCAAGAGGATCGAATGAACTTCAGGTGCACCTCAGCACCAATGTACAACTTATGATAAGTTTATGTGCATTTACATGTACAATAGATCTACATTGTATCGATTGTGAAAAGTTTGCATACCATACACATAACCCTAAATTGCATATAAGACTACAAGGGATTAACATACGTATCAATAAAATTCGATGAGTGTTATGACATTCATGCCATACTACAAGGCTTGATAATCTGAGGATGAGTACCAAAGCTAGAATACCATTCACATCATTTAACAGAGCTTGTATACCAGAGCATGGAAAGCCTTAGTAGAAAGTCATTGAAAAGATTGTAAAGATCTAGCAATCTTTACCTGAATCCTAAAGCTGAAACATTCAGCACACACTACCCACCTTTTAAACCTAACATGAAAACCTGAATCTGACAATCATTCATAACATTCAACGCACCTTGTAAACCTAACACGAACACCTGAATCTAATTATCATTCATAACATACTACTCACTGAAAAAACCGAACATGCCAACCAGAATCTAACAATAATTCATAACATACCACACACCTTGTAATGTTTAAACCTAACATGAAAACCTGAATCTAACAATCATTCATAACATTCAACGCACCTTGTAAACCTAACACGAACACCTGAATCTAATTATCATTCATAACATACTACTCACTGAAAAAACCGAACATGAAAACCAGAATCTAACAACCATTCATAACATACTACACACCTTGTACAGTTTAAACCTAACATAATAATCTCACTCAGACAATCATTCATAACATACAACGCACCTTGTAAACCTAACACAAACACCTGAATCTGACAATCATTCATCACATACTACGCAGCTTGTAAAACTAACATGAAAACCAGAATCAGACAATCATTTGACATTATTCATATCATACTACAAATCATCTAAACCAGAACGCGAAAAAGAAAAACTTAGTTCATTGAAAGGATTGAAACTTACGGGTCACTCCAGTCGCTTGCATTGCCTGATCGGCCTGTCATCCTCGTGAATTGGTTGCCCTACACGCTACACAAGACGTCGTGTTAGAAGTTCGTGAGTCACAGCAATACCACCTATTCAATGTCTAAAAAACATCGACAGTTGAAGAACTCCAAACAACTACATTCTCCTTCCGAACATCCTCAGCTGGACAAAGACCTAAAAACACCGAATTTCAAATACATATCAACTGACCAGAGTTTCTTTGAAGAAATTCTTACCTCGAAGTATTGTTTCTTGCAATGCGCCGCACTCTTTCGTAACGTTGCGTCCGCCAATCGCACCGGTTTGAAGTTGAAACTACTCTCACACCGCTCACACCGCTCACACACGCGCATACAGTCACGGTAATAACACTCACAAAAAATCACAGAACAATACTCACAACAACTCACGAAAAACAAAACAAGAACCTGAAGGAAGAAACCGAAAGTGAGATGAAAACAAGAACCTGAAGGAAGAGGGGAGGAGGGAGGGGGAGAGACATCGAGAAGTGTAATTGATGGTCGGACAACTCCTCCACGACGGCTGAGTTGCTGTCTACATCAAGCTCTAATGATGCTTCGACTCATCATTACTATACGGTGAAGACTAATACGTCTAATAAGGAATTCAATTTTAATTCAGAGTTTGGAGCTGAAAATTAAATTAAATGACGAGTTCTTTAGACTTCACTTCGTATGATATTCTTGCACTACACAAGCTCTAAATCTCTTACCATTGTCTTAAGCATGAGATTAGTTCCCTACACACCAATTTTTTTGATTCCACTTCTTTCTAATCAATCTTTCATTCTATTTCTATATTCTATTTTTTGATTCCACTTCTTTCTATTCAATCTTTCATTAGACTTATTCTTTATTCTATTTTCTTATTCCACATCTTCCTATTCAATCTTTCATTCTATTTCTTTATTCTATTTTCTTATTCCACATCTTTCTATTCAATCTTTCATTCTATTTCTTTATTCTATTTTTTGATTCCACTTCTTTCTAATCAATCTTTCATTCTATTTCTTTATTCTATTTTTTGATTCCACTTCTTTCTATTCAATCTTTCATTAGACTTATTCTTTATTCTATTTTTTTATTCCACTTCTTTCTATTCAATCATTCATTCTATTTCTTTATTCTATTTTTTGATTCCACTTCTTTCTAATCAATCTTTCATTCTATTTCTTTATTCTATTTTTTGATTCCACTTCTTTCTATTCAATCTTTCATTAGACTTATTCTTTATTCTATTTTCTTATTCCACATCTTCCTATTCAATCTTTCATTCTATTTCTATATTCTATTTTCTTATTCCACTTCTTTATATTCAATCTTTCATTCTATTTCTTTATTCTATTTTTTGATTCCACTTCTTTCTATTCACTCTTTCATTAGACTTATTCTTTATTCTATTTTCTTATTCCACATCTTCCTATTCAATCTTTCATTCTATTTCTATATTCTATTTTCTTATTCCACTTCTTTCTATTCAATCTTTCATTCTATTTCTTTATTCTATTTTTTGATTCCACTTCTTTCTATTCAATCTTTCATTAGACTTATTCTTTATTCTATTTTCTTATTCCACATCTTCCTATTCAATCTTTCATTCTATTTCTATATTCTATTTTCTTATTCCACTTCTTTCTATTCAATCTTTCATTCTATTTCTTTATTCTATTTTTTGATTCCACTTCTTTCTATTCAATCTTTCATTAGACTTATTCTTTATTCTATTTTCTTATTCCACATCTTCCTATTCAATCTTTCATTCTATTCCTATATTCTATTTTCTTATTCCACTTCTTTCTATTCAATCTTTCATTCTATTTCTTTATTCTATTTTTTGATTCCACTTCTTTCTATTCAATCTTTCATTCTATTTCTTTATTCTATTTTCTTATTCCACTTCTTTCTATTCAATCTTTCATTCTATTTCTTTATTCTATTTTTTGATTCCACTTCTTTCTATTCAATCATTCATTCTATTTCTTTATTCTATTTTCTTATTCCACTTCTTTCTATTCAATCTTTCATTCTATTTCTTTATTCTATTTTTTGATTCCACTTCTTTCTATTCAATCTTTCATTCTATTTCTTTATTCTATTTTCTTATTCCACATCTTTCTAATCAATCTTTCATTCTATTTCTTTATTCTATTTTTTGATTCCACTTCTTTCTAATCAATCTTTCATTCTATTTCTTTATTCTATTTTTTGATTCCACTTCTTTCTATTCAATCATTCA
The DNA here is from genome assembly GCA_963971425.1 of Bryoerythrophyllum caledonicum. Taxonomy (NCBI): domain Eukaryota; kingdom Viridiplantae; phylum Streptophyta; class Bryopsida; order Pottiales; family Pottiaceae; genus Bryoerythrophyllum; species Bryoerythrophyllum caledonicum. The sequence goes on from OZ020515.1 coordinate 28,567,898, forward strand.
TTCTATTTCTTTATTCTATTTTTTTATTCCACTTCTTTCTATTCAATCTTTCATTCTATTTCTTTATTCTATTTTCTTATTCCACTTCTTTCTATTCAATCTTTCATTAGACTTATTCTTTATTCTATTTTTTTATTCCACTTCTTTCTATTCAATCATTCATTCTATTTCTTTATTCTATTTTTTGATTCCACTTCTTTCTATTCAATCTTTCATTCTATTTCTTTATTCTATTTTTTGATTCCACTTCTTTCTAATCAATCTTTCATTCTATTTTTTTATTCTATTTTTTGATTCCACTTCTTTCTAATCAATCTTTCATTCTATTTCTTTATTCTATTTTTTGATTCCACTTCTTTCTATTCAATCTTTCATTAGACTTATTCTTTATTCTATTTTCTTATTCCACTTCTTTCTATTCAATCTTTCATTAGCACTGAAGGAATTGGCAATACAGACATTTACTTTGTGTTGAAATTTATTGTTATTGAAGGCTAAATTCAACATGATCATTGTTAAATCAAATTTCACATTCATGGTCTAGGAATTGATGTATACAATAGTTATAATTCTCTATAATTGTGTTGAGCTTGATCCACGGACACATGACAATTTTATTTTAGATCATTAGTGAACCTAGGTTTAGGGTTGAGAAATTGCAAAATGGTCATGTTATTTACATGTATGGTGTCATATTTAAGCATGATAAGCTTTAGCTATTGAAATGACCCCCAAATGAAAGATTTTAGTTGAATCTCCAATGCAAAGGTGTATGTCTTGCTATATTCTAGTACATTTATTGTATATTTAGTGTAAAATACGTGAATGTCTTATCCAAGCTCAACGAATCATTTATACAAGGATTTCTAGGATTACCCTAAACCCTGAATTTTAGTCCAATATCCTAAACGTGGAACCTCAAAAACTGAACCCTAAACCCTAAACTTGAACCCTAAACCCTAAACCCTAAACCCTAGGACCCTTAACCCCAGGACCCTGAACCCTAGGACCCCAAACCCTAGGACCCTAAATCCTAGGACCCTAAAACCTAGGACCCTAAACCCTAGGACCCCAACCTAACCACCATGAACCCCAAACCCTCAGGCTAAAAACCCTAAACCTAAATCTCTAATCCTCGAAACCTGAATCCCAAACACTGAAGCTAAGACCCCGAACCTAAAACCCTAAACCTCGAACCCTAAACCTGGAAGCTTTAGTCTGTTATCTTGTACCCTAAACCCTGAACCTAGAACCCTGAACTATTTACCTAGTCTAATAGGTTAATGATTGCAACCATGACGAATTGTCGTATGTTCATGATTACTACTGAAACACGTGTGTTCTTCATGATCACTGGACGTTCCTACAATTCAAGAACAATTTCACTAAAATATTTTATCTTGTCTCCGTTGTTGTCATTTTCCGTCTTGGAAATAATTACATTCGAAGTGGCACTCGTACAGCTCTCCACGTCCTTGAAAATGATTGTGATTCTATCCCCGCCAAGGATTCAACCTGTTCTTGATGAACTTCCCGCTCTCATTAGATCAAGAATAGGTTGCTCTGGTTTTAGTGTTCAAGCATTATGAGTTCATTTCCAGCAGAGTTAGAGTCTGAGAGAGTTGTATTTGCCCAAGAACTGAGAGCTTTGTGTTTGTTTTGAAGATACTTGGAGTTTGAGAGCGTCAGAAATGCGGTATCGTCTTTGTGTTTAGTCGAGCTTGGGCTTCACCTACTTCGACACCTCTTCGTCATGTTCTGTCAAGCTTAGGTAGCGAGCTTCAAGCTGTAAGCTCATCTTAACTTTCAAGTCAATGTGAGCGTCACAGTCACGTCGATCTGAGCTTCTCAAGTTGATTGAGCGCTTCATTGCTGCCCCGCTGCCAGTATTGATCCATCTCTCAACGGTTTCATCACAATCTACGGTACTATCTCCATCCTCCAGTTTCTACACATTAGGGTTTTCAAATATTTTGGAAATGCAAGTGCCGCGGTGGTTTTTAGAGTTGATACTGTTGTAAGTGAGTCAGTATCATAGATTCTAAACTAATTCTAATCGTGAAAGTGCTGCGGTGGTTTGTAAAGTATTTGCTGTTTCAAATTAGTCTATATCATATTCAGTAAACTACTCATACTTGTGGTAGAATCAACTTTTGCCATTGCTTAAATGAACTAGTTCAGTAGCTATTACTGTGTTCGTAAACGTACTTTCCGTACAGTCATGATGATTGTACGATCTTGGGTGGTCCTATGATAATATCGGATGATCGTAGGATAGTACTATCCTTGATGATTGGTCAGGGGTCATGTTAAGATCGTATGATCCTACGATCTATTTCGTGGTCGATGAAAACGGGCTTTGAGGGGAGCCGTGTTATCTGGAAGATCGTAGGATCTTACTATCACCGAGGATCGAACTCGGGTTCTGGAATGATCGTAGGATCTTACGATCTGTTTGGTTCGTTATCTAACGAGGAATGTGGATGTTGTAGATATTCTCGGATGATCGTAGGATCTTACTATCGCCTAGGATCGTTTAGGAGTTACCGAACAATCGTAGGATCTTACGATCGATTTGTTGATACTCTGGGGTGATCGCAGAACCTGGAAATCAGGGGTGAGCTTGATATCATGGTTCATCGTAGGATCTTACGATCTTGTGTCACCAGGCTTGATCTGAACATTTGTCTCTTTCGAATTTTTATTCATCAGGAGGTCGAAGACCAGGGCTGATCAAAGGTTTATTGGATCCTTTTCTTTCCGGTTGCCTTCGATGTCTTCAAGTTGTGGACCGGACGATGAGTTTACTGATTCTGCGAGCGTTAACCCTGATGGTGAAGCCAATGACGAGCGTAACCGATATGAACCGGGCATGACTGCTTTACTTTGCTACCCTGGACATGGCGTCGTTGGACATGCCATTGTCATTGAAGCCGTTCCTACTGGGTGTTGGCTTGGCGTCGACATTGATCTCATGTTCGCGGAATTGACTCTTCTTCGACCTGTTGAGATGCATGCACGGGCGCGAAGTCTACTCATTCATCCAATGCAGGAGGGCATCTCTGTCTTGGCTGAATCGATTGGTAGAACAATTCTCTGGGAGACAGCAAGCCTTGTCCTGACTTCGGACTTAGGCGAAACGTCTGGGTCGACAAACACTCCTCCTTTTGTACCTCAGGCAGAGTGGGTGGGGAAGGTTGTGAAGCGGTTTAACGGTGATGGGGATCTTATGGCCTCTGGTCGCATTAATTGCGTATGTCCGGATGAGCCGTTCGAAAACAGTACTCTGGGGGAGGGGAACATTGGCGTCACAGTATTCGACGTTTTTATCGAAGATCCTAGTGATATTATGAGTCATCGAAGGTGGCTCATTTCCGACTGCACATTCGAAGGAGGACATAGTCTTAGCGATACGCTCGACCATTTCAATCGTCTTCCTGACGCACCAGATGCGAATGCGCACCTTGGTGGCCGCCCAAAAGCACCATACCGGTTTGTTCGTCGCAAAAAACGGACTGTCGAGAAGCTCAACGCGTTCGCAAAGAAGACAATGCCGGAAGAGATTCAAGCAGTGAGTTCGCAATCATGTTGTTCTGACGAATGTGTGCGCTTAATCAGGCCCCAGGATACCCTTTTCATTCGCCAGAAGTTTTGGCTGAAGGACTTTGACGAACGCCGGGATTATGCAAGGTCTGTGGGTGGACAACTACGCTATATGGGCAACAATCGGAAACGAAAGTATGTCACTTTACTAGGTCAGGATATCTGCGCTACAGCGTGGTACAAAATCCATGGCATACCGAAATCAACGTTTCACGAATATATGGACCAGTACAAGAAGGGTATCGTTTCCTCTACGCACGGGAACAAAGATGTCAAACGACCCCGCCTTGGAACCGTGCAAGCACTTGGTACGATTACGGCTATTATCAATGAGAGTGCTGATCACATGCCCAATCAGATGAGGTTGACAGTACCAGGGCGGATGGACACTCTAAAGTTTCTGCCCTCTGGACATAATTGGAAGAAGATCGAGGCTGACGCCACAGAGGTATTACTCCACATAGTACACCACATGAACCACTTATCTGCATTCACGTGTACTTTAAGAACCTCATGGTTATGATAATGTCAAAAAAGACCCTCTATCTTTGCTCTGTACATCTAGTTCATGGTAGGATCCTACGATCGCCAAGGGTATGCTACAATCATACAGTCCTCCCATTCTGTGGTTACCCTCAATCTGATTTTAGTTCAATTCTCACTAGGCACTCACCTGACGCACTTAATGTTTTGAGTCTTTTGCAGTCGAATCTACAATGCGGGTTGCCGGCGGTTTCGCAATCTGCTGTTAGTAGAATTCGGAAGGAGCACTTCATCAATGTTGCGGTTAAACCCGTTGGGAGTTCATTTGCAAAGTGCACCCTCTGTGACACTCTATTGCAGTACATCGACAGATCAGTCAAGGGTTCCGCCGAATACAATTCGTTCGTGAAGCAGAAACAAACCCACTGCAACCTCCAAGCTTCGTGTAGGCGTGTGTACCATACCTGGAGAGAGGAGTCGAAGCGGCAGAAGGGCGATATTCTTTGTATTATCCACGATAAAATGGATACAGCCAAGACAGCTATTCCTCGTATGCGAGTTTCTACCAAACTCACATCACCCTTGGGTCAGTTCCCTATGAACGTCACCGGTATGGTCACGCACGGTCATGGAGATGGTGCCTATGCTCACTACTCCACTGACTTGTGGCCAGGAGACTCTAATTACACTATCTCTTCCCTTGCGAGATTGCTTCGGCGTCTCGAGGAACCACCCATTCGTGTATCAGGTAGAATTTTTCCCCATGAGCCGGCCAATTCTTTCTTTGAAGCTATGCTCAGAGGAAAGTCCAGATGTATTCAGCTCTTACCTCCGGTAACGAATAACTCGATTGTACCCGTCCCCCTTCCAAAAAAGTTATATTTGCAGCTTGACAACTCTGCAAAGGACAATAAGAACCAATTTCTCATGGCGTTCTTATCGATGTTGACTTATCGAAGGGTATTCAAAGAAATCCAAGTTGGTTTTTTATTAGTCGGGCACACACATGAGGATATTGATGCTTACTTTAGCCACTTATCCAAGACCTTGAAGAGCCAGAATACTTATATTGTTGCGGATTTGATGATGTCCTTCATGCAGTCGCAGGACTTGGGTTTTATGCCCGAGTTTGTTCAAGAGGTTGCTGATTTCAAATCTTTCGTCCATGGTTATATTCGTGATGGTGCTGACAGACTTGTTGGCTTAGGAGAGATGCACCTCTTTAAATTCTACGTAGATGAAGAAGGGTGGCCCGTCATGCGATTTAAGGAACTTGCAGTTCATGCGCACTGGCTACCCAGAGACAAGCCTGCTATCCGTCTTTGGAAGGAGGATGCTGATGGAAAACCGATGCTACCTTCCGGGCTCCCAAATCCTGTACCTTTCAAGCGGTTGTGGGGCGATGAAGTTCCTTCTTCCACAGGCAATCTAGAGAAGGCAAGAGAGAAGGTTTCCAAAGCCCTTGATAAGAGGTCGTTCATCAAGTGTGGAATTCGAGGTTATATAGAATTCTGGGAACGCGGGATGCTTGAAAGTATAGGCTTTCGTAAGGATTTTCCACCTTATATCGAATACTGGAATGGAATACTTGCAGAACTAGAGAAACCTCTTCCTCCCACTCCTGCGGCCTTGGTAGAAGGCTTCTGGCCAATTCATGATTGGAGAGCCACAGATCCAGCTCCATTGTGCCTCATTACCAGTGGAGATGTCACACCGGAAGATGACGAACCTGAACTTTATTGTGGCCCAAGGAAAGAGAGACCGAAGGACGCCTTGAATCCATGGCGAGATGTCGGAGCGGGATCATGGATCCTACTCCGTCCTTCTGACCCCGAAATATATCCCGTCTGGTTAGGGAGAGCATGTTCAGCAGTCAATTGCGAAAGAGGGCATGCCGAATATGGGAAGTTCATTATCCAATTCTGGGAGCCAAGAAATCAATTCAAAAACCACAAGAAGAAGTATGTGGATTGTTGGGCAGCAACGTGGGTTCCGGAAAAACGACGTCCACTTCAAGTTCATGTTAATGCCGTCGTATTTGCCTCCGCGTCAGGTAGAACGAACCCTAAGACTCGGACGATTCCAAAGAGGGACCGAATTGCAGCATTGGCTAACCTTGAAGCTGCAAACGTGGCGGACCCTTGATGGTATTAGGGTCCTCCAGCAATATCGTAGGATCCTGCGACCTTCACCTCCTCGAAATCCTATGTCTTTGCACAATACGACTTATGATGTCGTAGAAGTTTTCCAGCAAGATAGCACAGTTTTCTCATCGCTCGTCTTTTTCTTGAACTCTTCCAGCAAGATAGTAGGATCCTACGATCCTGCTGCTCCTTGCTGTCTATGATAAATGTTTACATCTATTTTAATTATAATGCATTCAATTCGACGTTGTCATTAATTGTCGACAATGTATGCGCTCTCTTCAGATACTTTTGATCCTACCGTTAACTGCTAGTCTGGTGCGTTTCTTTCCTGCCATTTGATGCAATTTAAGCAGTACTATTATCTGGTAATTTCCTTAAAACTCTTCCAGCGAGATAGCAGGATCTTACGATCCTACTTCTTCTAGCTGCCTATGTAAGATGCTCACCTGTTTGATAACTTTTATACATAAACCTAGGCGATGTCATAATTTCTTTATAATGTATTACCCCTCAAATACTTCTGTTTCTGCTGGAACTGCTTACATGCTACGTTTGTTTCTCACTGTAGATGCAATAAATAAATTATTCTTCTCACTTCTACCACTACTAATAAGTGGTGATGGTAGGATCTTCCTAACCTGTGATGCAAGGTCAGTTCTACTATGATTCTCCTATCCTTGCAAGGTCACTTGCTACATCACACATTCCTACAATTTATTAATTGTTTCTCTTGTTAGAACCCTAACTTTCAAATTTATTGACCATCTTTGTTAGATCACAGGATCTTACGAAGCACCTCTATATCATATTTCGTTAGATTTTCCTTCAATAAATCTGGACTTTGACCAATCTAGACTTTCAAAAGTCCAGATTTACTTAAATGTGGCATAAGTTAGTTCTGAAGCGGGGATCTTAGTGTTGGAGCCAGATCTGTATACACTTAGTCCACACAAGCAACGATCCACCCCAGATCTGGAGTACTAGGATTAGATCTGCGAACCTTTCCATCAAGTCCCCCTTCCCCAACCTAGGAACTCAAAACTTCAAGATCGCGCGAGGACATCACCGAAAATTGCTGCAGCACAGCTTCAACTCTCCATCACATGCCACCCCTCACCCTCCCATCTCTTGCAACTATTTGTCATTTACATTAGATCTTATTAACAAAATACATCATCCTTGCATCCCTTGCAATTACTTGCTAGTATCATTAGATTGTGCTAACATAATATGTAGAATAGTGTGTGTTACTAAATTGACCAGCTGCAGCAGTAGTAGAGGTGCCCACTGTGTAAACAAAGGACCAGCAGCTCCCAGAACGTTGCGAAGTGTGTCTTCCAAGAACCTGGTCGAGCTCCAAACGCGCACAACATCAGATCTACACAAGCAACTCAGAAAGTCAGTTCTACCGGAACTAGGTAAGTCCCTCACCAACCCACTTTTTTTTTGTTGTAGCAGCAAAATTATCTTCAGATTACAAGCCCTTAGCTCTCCCTCACTAAGCACCACGTTTCGAGAACTTAGGCACACCACCAGTACTGCAACACTTAGACAGATCATACCACTCAAACAAAACCTAGAACACCCCTCCTCTCCTCCACACACGCTACTAGACAGACACAACACCGCAAGAATTAGATCCACATCATGCTTGCATACCTCACCCCACATCCCACGACCCAGATCTATCCTCCTCACGCGGAAGCGCTGCCAACTTTTCTATAGACACCAAGAAGGAAAACCACAAAACCATCAGAAAATAGAGCCAAAAACCCTGACTAGACAACAACAAGAAAAATTGAAGATCTGGAGACAACACAGTGTAACGAAGACAATACGCACACGAAGTACGCAGATAGAGACAGACGCAAGAAGGACGCACACGAAGACAGAAGATCACTCCTATACAAGATCCCAGTCCACACACACGAAGAAGAGGCGCAATAGATTCCAAGAAGACTCACCGAAATACCAGAGGCGGACTCGCTGCAAAGTGGACGCGGTGACCTCCCTCGTAGGTGGACTTAGCGATCTCCTCCGCAGACGGAGGCTCAGACAGAGAACCCACGACCTCCTCGACAGGCCCCCCCCCTCCCACCTCCCCAAATCCCCCCTTCCCACCCCAGGCCGATCCCCCCTCCCCTTCACCCTTGACCTCCCCCTGCCCTCACAGAGTCGAGCCATACCCTCCCTCCCTGATCCTCTAGCACTAACTCTCCCCACCATCGCCCCATCCCAGATCTTCACCCACCCTCTCCCCTCCCCTCCCCTTCCTCTCAGCCTTTATGCCCCTCCCCTCCCCCGCAGCCTCCCTACTCCCCCCTTCTCTGCAATCCCCCTGATCGTTCCACTCCCCGCAATCTTCCTGACCCTCCCTCATCTCCCAGCTCACAAATCCCTTCACCTCCGAAACCCCACTACCCCCCTACACACCTCTCCCTGAACCTCACTTCCACCACTTCTCCTCCTTCACTCAGCTCATCGACCCCGAACCTCACTTCCACCACCTCTCCTCCTTCACTCAGCTCATCAACCCCGAAACCTTGCTGCCCTCTGCAATATCCCCCCCTCGAACCTTAGAAGACACAGAAACGCTCCTGCGAAGCCCAGACACTACCTGACCTCACCCAGCGACCCTAAGAGTAGTACTAGCGACCCGGAGAGTATAAGCAGCGACCCACCGATCCCTGCCTACGACACACAATTCGTACGCAGAGACCTCCAGCAGTCGAGTACCGACCCCCCGTCCAAAGGTAGCGACACCCAATACGCGAGTAGCGACCTCCTTACGTCGGGTACCGACCCCCTGTCCCACGCTAGCGACCTCCCGGTCTCCCGTACTGACCTTCCTTACTCCAGAACTGCCCCTTCGCTCCACAGCTGCGACCTCCCAGTTAGAGACCCCCCCACTTCCATTAGCGACCCCCCTAGAATAACTAACGACCTCCCCATCCTCAATAGCGACCTACCCCCTTCTATTAGCGACCCCCCCTTTGGTAGTAATGACCCTCCTATTCATGGCAGTGACCCCCACTCCCATATTAGCGACCTCCCTAACCCCATAAACGACCCCTCCCTGTTTGAAAACGACCTCCCCAGCCAAGCTTGTGACCTCCTCCTTCTTGACAGGGTCCCTCCCAACTCCATAAGAGACCTCTCCTCTTTTAACAACGACATGGGCAGCATCAAAAGACTCCTCACCTTCAACGAAATTACGGGAGAGGACATAATGGCAATTGAGAAGGTACCAAGGCAAACCGAAGAAACCCATATCGCAAGCAAGAAGATGAAGAATGTTATGAGTGAAGAAAATCAACCGCACATCACTCAACCGGTAAGCACAAACTTCAAGTTTTGGTTGGGATATCCTACCATGGAGGCTCTCGCAATTGAAGAAGGACTTCAAGAGCTTTATAGTGGAGAAAGTGCCGAAGACATGATAACAAGAGGATTGAAGGCGGAAGAGGCGGAGGAGGCAAGAATGGCAAAGGTAGCATTTCCCCACATCCCGCAACTACTCTATCCAAGCACAAGAAATGGAGTGGAGGGACAACACTATAACATCACCCAACTCCCCTTCGATATCACCATCAACACATCCACAGGTTTGGCTCTCGACTTTCACATTGCAATCCACTTTGAACCCCCTTCCTCCCAAATCATGCATGATGAAATTAAGAGAATGGTCACAAAAAGATTAATAGTAATGGGTATAGAACTTGGCAATGATCTCATTGACCCAATCTCAATTCAATGTTTGAGTGTCAAAAATGCGGGAAAGAAAGGTGTATGGGCGGGGATAATCAAACTACACTTGCTAAAACCCGAAATTGATGGTATCATGATGCTTAAAGGGCTTAGACTCTTCATTCTTAAACTAGATGGTCATAACATCATTGGAAAAGTTTGCAAAAGCTATCAAAACATTGCTAGGCATACTAACCTCTCTATCAAGGTGAAGAGTGACAACTTGAAGGGTATCTCGGCCAATACTCTTTTCAAGGAGGCTCTATGGAATAGTTTTCGAAGGGGGCAAGAATTTTTGGATTACCGGAGTCCAAAAGAGCATTGAAGACACCCATGCGTTCATCATGACTACCACACCACAACAAGCGAAGAAGATTCAACTACATCAAGTCACCACACACCACGAGGTTATACAAGCTAAACACATCACCGGAGGAAAGGTATCACAAGAGACGAAGGCAAAAAAGGATGCCTTAACCCTAACCCTTTCCCCTCTACCTATCCTTATGAGTGTTTATGATACAAGTGATGCCATTCGCAAGATTATTGGTGAAGCTAATACTAGATCAATTTGGTTTCACAAAGAATGTGGAACTAGGCATAATGGAAGTGCTAATGTACATTGTGCTAATCCAATTGTTTACAAGCAATTTGTAAACAAAACCTTCACCATGGGAGGTTACCTTGTAGAGTTTGCACCACACCGAAGGAGTCTAGAAGGTACGGAACCCCCCTCCGAAGCACAAGTGAAGACATTTGGGTTTGATGACGTCAACAACGCCATGGTTAACACGGTGGAGACTTTCAAGATACAAGAATCCTCACCCAATATCTCCAAGCAAGATGTGTTGGAGATCGTGGAGTCGGTTATGGAAGAAAGCAACAAGAAGATGAGGAAGGAGACACGAGAGTATGCCGATCAAGAACATGAAGAATTGAAGGCTCAAATGATGAGCATCCAACAAGCAATGAGTACGGCGCTTGCTTCAATGCAAGCCATCACGGGAAGTATGGCTACACCTATGATTGAAGACAAACCGCCAAACTTGTAGACTATAAAAACTACAAGGTAACTATCATAGACCATACAATATACCAAATACATACACTAAAACCTAGTATAAACTATGGATGTTATACCAATACATTATACGTAGTAGTGTACAACCATACACCCATACATGGGACGTATAAATATTGTATTAGACTTCATACTCAATACAAATATATCATTCTATACAAAGGGGAATACATATATACATACTCAAATACATATACTAATACAAATACCAAAATACATACAAATACAAACTCTCAAAACATACATACAAATACATATACATACACAAATACTACCTACAATACACATACACACATAAATATAAACACAAACACATACGAAAAAAGATGCAAAAACATAAACCAATACCTACACATTAAGGCTAACACAAACCTAGATGCACAAACAAACACCAAATCATATAACGAAAACAAAATACAAAACAAAAAACCAAATAAAATCACTTCAACTATCAATACATACATCACAAATACAAACAAAAAAATCACAAATACCACAAACAATAAAACACATATAACCATAGAAAATAATAAAAACATAAAAACAACCCATCCAAAAAAACATATATGTAAACCAAAAAACCAAAAGAAACAACAAACTAAACTTTTACACCACAGAAACGCAATAAATAAATACTTCCCTCTCACTAGGAGTATACAAAAAGCAGTCCTCTCACACTTTGCAATCATACACGATACGGCCTATATCAAATACATCTTACAACATAAATACATTCACAAAATACCTAATCAATATATCAACTACCAAACATATATTAAAAGATACTTCTTCTATACAAAACACAAATACTATACCAAATACTACTCTAACTATTACAACAAAAACCAAATACCAAACACAAAAACCTATACACACACACATACATACACACATGTACACAATAATAAAATACATACACATACACCAAAATACATACGCATACTTACACAAACAAATAAGAAAACAAACAACAAACAAACATACAAAAAAAATATACAAAATAAAACACATACACACAAACACCCATACATAAACATTCACACTAAGAATAAGAAGAGCTCCGGTTCCCAAACTAGAACTAAACAAAAACATAGAACTGAACACACACAAACTATTACACGCAAACCCACCCTAAACACAAAACAACTAGCAAACATATGTGAAAAAACCATCAAAAGTACAACAAAAGAAAAAACAACAACACACCCAAACAAAAACCCCCTCTCACCACAGACCAAACACAACTGCAATAGAACAAAAAGAAAAAGAATACTTCATAAAGCTACACGAAAAACAAAAATCCTAAAACAGAGTAACAAACTAGAACACATAAAACTCCTACTAATATTAGGAGGAGACATTGAGACTAACCTAGGTCCGATGCCTAATATACTAAAAAGACACCCTTCATCACATAAGAAAAATGCCAAAATATACTTCATACCTAATACCATAAAACTACAACCGGAATATGGACACATTGCAAAATCCTTCGCACCTTTTCTAAAAAACACACACATATATCACCACACACATAACACTACACATCCAAACATTGCCCAATACATTCAACAAAAAAATACACATCTTCCACCCCACATTTTATATGCAATAGTAGTCACCACCCATCCACACATAGATGAATGTAACCATCTCCTAAATCCACAAAATTTAAACACAATCACATGGACTAATACACTTCTACAAAATATACTAAACTTACAAAACCCGCCAGAACGACACATTCACACCCCACACCCACATAGAATTCCTGCAAAACAACCAAAACATTATAAACCATGAGAACTCAATACACAAAAAACTATACGACTTCTTACATAGTCAAACAACACCCCCTTCAAATGAAACAATAAAACTAAAATTCCCTTACCTCCCTAACAACCTCATAAATGAATCACTAAAGTGTCTAGACCCTATACCAGAATACACCCACCCACCCCCACCTCTCCCCTACATCCCTCCCCAAAACCAAAACATTAGATCAAACCAAGAAAATACATACATAATTACATGGAACGCCTCCTCACTAAACACTGCCCTCCCGAACTTACAAACTTTGGTCACACACACTGACACACCACCGGCCCTCATAGTTATACAAGAAACAAAATTAACTGCCACAAAATCTACAAAATACAAACAAAATATATTTCAAAACTATAAACTCATCTTTAATAATACACATGCATTTACCAAATGCATCCAACAACGAAGACCATACACACCGGGCCGCGGTGGCCTCCTTACACTAATACACAAAAAATATGCCTTCCCGGACAACATCAACAAAATCCCTACCCCAATGCACATATCACCTTATATCCAAATAATCAAAATCACTAATCACCCACTACAACCGTGGCTAATCTTTCACATATATATGCCATCCCATCCCGAAGATACTAGATTTATCTTAGACCTACAAAACACTATTACATCCCAAATTAACAATAACCCCAATCATACATCCTTATTATGTGGAGACTTCAACAGAGACATAGCGCTAATTGGCCGCCAAAATAGAAACCACCACACCCCCCCACAAAACATTGATTACCAATGGCGTCGCTTCACAGAAAACTTAAACTTCACCTACATCAATACCGATACACAATTCTCTAGACTAGGCGGCTATAATTATAGTGATTGGAGTCTAATCGATGGATTCTATATAAACACAAACAACAACACACAATACACCTCCACAACAAACAAAGACACTATTCTCAACTCGGACCACTCACCCGTACAACTGCACATCCCAAATAACATACTAATTAGTAGAACCCCTATAATCCTAAACAAAGACAATATACGCATACTCAACCCCATCCCAAAAACCAACATAGAAAAATTCAACACAAAATTCTTCGAAGAAAACTCCGTACAAATAGACTCCCTCATAAACACTCTTGAATATAATAGTCAATTAACACAAACACAATGGCAAGAAGCAAGCCACACACTAGACAAACTTATCAATAAAATCTCTAATACACTAGAACAAACTTGTAGAGCACACCCAATACCTCAAATGGCAAACAGAACTTCTCAACAAGGCGGTTATCTACCCCGCAAACTTTCTAAAATATGGAAACAACACTTAACCACATATCATACCATACGCAAAACCATTAGAATTGTAAAAAACAACCCTCAATGGCGTAACCATCCCATATACAATGAACTACTAACTCTACAACACGCCCAAGTCCCTACCCCGCCGCCTCCGGACCTTCCCCACGATACATGGATAAAAGATATCGCGCTAATTGCAAAAAATGCCAACATACAAGCCAAGAAAATAATCACAAAATACACCAAAGAAAACATTAAAAAAAGCCATCTCAAAATATAGACAACTATACGAAATCAGCCCAAAAAAAATTAACAAAAAAGTCTTTAAAAACCTTGATTCCCCGCCAATGGACTGTATCACAGATCAATATAATAATATTCTAACTAGTCCCGAAGACATTGCGAATGAAATATTTAACCAACAAACAAAAACCAATAGACCAACAGTACCAACATGTAATTACCAGCCACAACATACAATAGAATGCACATGTGTAGTACGCCAATATCCATGGCATGACCTAGATGGATATATCCTTGATAAACGGGGCGAACCAGAAATCCCACTACATAAATATCTCAACAGAGCCACATATGACACATGCCTTCAAAATCTTGGAAATAATAAAGCCCCAGGCCCAGACCGCATACCAAACTGAATACTCAAAAACATGCCTCCAAGATTTCACAAGCTATTATTTCTATTCTTCTCCCACTGCTATAAACAAAAACAGATACCAAACTCATGGAAATTAAGTACAACAGTTCTACTATACAAAAAAGGCGACCCGTCCATACTACCCAACCATAGACCAATTGCACTAGCTAACACAATATACAAACTCTTTACCAGTACACTCACCTCCATACTATCCTCATACGGCGAAAAATTCAAAATCCTACATGATAGTCAACAAAGGATTTAGAGCAGAGAGAAGTACCGCACGACAAATACAAACTGTAATAGCCGCACTAGAAGACGCAAAGTTTACTAACCAAGATATATACATACTATACGTGGACTTCAAAAATGCCTTTGGCTCAATTGACCATGCCCGACTTCTAGCAATAATGATGGACCTTGGTTACCCAAAACATGCAACTACACTTGTTGGAAACATCTATTCTAAATCATCTACATGTTATATCGGGGAACACTTTGGGAAAACAAAACCTATACCCATCCAAAGAGCAACTATACAAGGGGATATCCTCAGCCCATACCTATTCATTATATTTCTAGAACCACTACTCAGATGGCTAGAAAGAGGAAATTACGGATACACTTTTGGCACATCACAGGTCATAATAAACTCTGCCGCATACGCGGATGACCTAGCCACCATAACTAACAAAATCAAATCGATCCAAATACAACTAAACAAAATTGATAGATATTGTAAATGGGCCGGTATGGACGTAGGTGTCCCAAAATGTGCCGCTACCGGTTGCCCAAACAAATCCAAACTGAATCCTACCACTTTCAAAGCCCTAATGCAAGCCTCGAACATCAATTACCGCAATCAACCGATCCCCATACTACACCAAAATGAACCATACATATACTTAGGCACAAACCTTGTTCCCTCACTAAAATGGAAAATCCAAATCCACACCACAACGACAAAACTCATCAAACAATGCAAAGAACTAACAACATGCCCAGCCACCATGAAACAAAAAAATAAAAATGGTTGATACCGTACTACGCCCAGGTGTGGCATACAGTTTCTACGGTGTACCATACTCTATGCCAGCTATCAAAAAACTTGATGAAAAAATAATAGCCATACAAAAAACCATATGTGAATACCCCAATGTATGTCAAACGCAATAACCCAACTACCACATAACCTATTTGGACTTGAAGCTTTCTCCCTCAAAAACGCATACCTCCGATGTATAGGCGAACAACTGCAAAATGCTCTAAACGATAAAGGAAGACTTGGAAAAATATATATTGGATTAACTCACTATGTCCTTGTCCAATATGGTGGCGCTGAAAATATACCGAGAATTAAAAAAAGTGACTGCATAAAATCACCAATAACACGAACATTCTTCTTATTAAAACATATAGCTAAAGCCCACCTTAAAAGTACGCTCCCGAACTTCCTCACTAATCCTACAACACTAGAAATACTATGGCGCCAAGAAACATTAAATCATAACACACTCAATGCCCAACTCTCCCAAAACCTTCTACAAAAACTCCTCTCAAAAAATATTTTTGAACTAAACCAAATTACCTTACCTAACAGTACACACATCATGAACAATGAGGACTTCAAAACCTACCACTTCACCCCATCTAAACTAATAAAGAGTGCCCTAAGTGTTGCTAAACAACTATTTTGCCACATAACATGCCCCACTATATGTCATACTCCTTGCAACATACACCCATACTCTCATACACTTAAAGATCCATTCATCACCCTCAACAATAACATCATCCCAAGAAATATTCCCACACCAACCAATCCCCCTAACCCTCCACATACATACCACCCCCGCCCCCCAACATACATCCCCAAAAACCCTACCACATACCCCATTAATAATATCATAAACCATAAACATATCCAACACACAGACACAAATAACATACAAAATACCTACACAAAATATCTATGCCAATGGCAACACAATGATAATACATACAATAAATGGCTCCCCCAAAGAGACCTTTTTCCACGGCATGACACCAATACCTCCACACATAACACTGAAAAATTAAAACAATACTACCAAAAGATCCAAAACAAAATATACTCAAATATCATCCTTGCCCACCATCCACAAGAACAATCCTCAGACTCAAGGTCCGTAACGCCACCCATAATTATCCCACTCTTAAACATCTACACAACAGAATGCAACCCCGAAAATGATATCCTTACATCCTCAAACACAATTCAAATAGATAACAATCAAGCACATCTATACGAAGAAAACGGCCGACATTTACACACCATACCCATTACCCGGCTCCAATGGTTATGGAACCAATATCATACAAAATTACAAACCCCTACAAACATTGAACCAACAACCCAACCCTTTGAAACCGAACTAATATGGCTTTACTAAAGATATAAATATCGAATACCAAAAACTGACCCCCTCAAAAATGCGCAATACACAATACCCACCCCCATTTTAGACTCACTAATATCATCCTTTAACATCGAACACTCATACTTTTCCTCCCCGATCACATGTCCTACCAAACTAAATAAATTCTACTCACCGTACGAAAGAGACAAAATACTTGGATCCTTAGGCAAGGCCTTTGAACACAAATGGATCGGAAATGGAATAGCTCACCCCCACAACGAGAAAGACATAGAACAAGCCATACATTGGGCTAGACTTGCCGCCAAACACGATCCAAATAACACAAAAACAATCATCGTCACACCGAACAACAATTGGTACCAAAACAACAACCAACATTCAAACCCATTCCCAGATTCCCACATCATTGCATTATTCGAAGCAGACACAATACCATACGAAGAACCTAATATCCCACCCGAGCTAAAAAAACCCCGAATAGAGCCATCTACATTACAAATACTATGTGTCCATCATCAAAATCAAAACCTGGGCTCCCTAGAACAACTTGCGGAACTTACCTCCATAACAGGCAATCTAGACATACAACGACCATACACAAAACCGGCCCCACCAACACCCATACAAACCCCCGTAAACAAAAGTAAAAAATGGTCAAAATTAAACTATGACAACAACACATTAAACTACTCCGTCATACCTCCCCCCCTCCCAGACTACCCAACTCATACCACACCAAAATTTAACCCCGCATACAGTTATTACACCGACGGCTCCTTTAAACCACCGGAACAAATTAGCCTGGGCTCTTGGCGAAGAGAAAAAGCTGGCTATGGCATATATAATTCTACCAAAGAAATTAAACTAGCCAAAAGACTCCATGGACTACAAAATATCCTCAGAGCAGAACTCATGGCCATTCACAAAACACTACAAATCATTACAACAAAATACAAAAATGAACCTGCACATATATTCACCGATTCTATAAATGCACTCTACCTACTAAACACTCAAATAACACACCCAACCCTTCACAACAGTCACCCCGACCAAACCATACTAACATCAATGGTACAAATGTTACAAAAACGTACACAAATCACAACCCTTCACAAAGTCAGAGCCCATGCCAACATTGATGGCAACGAACAAGCAGACAAACTTGCAAAAGAAGGCCGAGAAAAAACACACAAAAATGCCAAAGATCCTCACGAACATGCTCATGCCACCCCATACTACTTTCAAAAATAAGAGTGGCCTTCCAAAGAAGATACCCCCGACAAAGGCCCAATTAGATTTCTGGGCAAATATCTCAAAAAACAAGACCTCTACAACAACCTGGATACAATCTCAGAAAATATTCCTAACAAAGAAAAATGGACTAACAATAACGACATAGACAATGAACTCTCTACAAACTTTTGGAAAAACCCCATCATCTCAGACTCACAAATAACGTGCCTCATCAAATTCCGTACGGGTCAGTACATGGGAAATGCTCGCAAACAACTCTTCTTTGGAATAGAAAGATTCCCATCCATAACATGCCCCATATGCCCCTCAACGGACCCCGACACATGGCTTCATGTGCTACTCAAATGCCAAAACCACCACATACACTCCCTAATTGTTAAAAGACATAACAAAGCGGTATGGGAGGTCCGAAAACTAATCACCTCCTACAATAAATCGAGATGTTTCATACTTATGAACGCCGGCACTTTTAATAGCAATCCACAAGAAAACACGGTCCCCCATGGCTACTTCCATGCTCATGTATGACCCAAAGATGTCATTGCAACGCTAGGCTCAAACCGGACATTCTTTGTGTCAAAGGTTTACCATACAACGACCCACCACCCGAGAACATTAACCAAGACTACACCATTCAATTCATCGAATTTACATATTGCAACGATAGATTCTCCCCGGAAACAATACAAAACAAAATAGATAAATACCAACCCCTCATAGACGACATCATTGCCCTCGGCTGGAATGTGGACCCCCTTATTGTTATCACATCCGGCGCTCGTGCCACCACCTTTATCCCATCTATGAAAAGTCTCGAAGATACCTTCAAGTTACCCATTGATACAATTAAAACTACCTTTAAAAATATCAACACCATCGCTATTCAACATGCCATGTCTATTTTACTACATAAACGCAAAATCGAAAACAACCAAGTCCTCCCTGATAGGCAAGACCCCCCTTAGGAACTTCGCCACTTTGTCTCTTCCTGATTGGCTGTCTGTTTGGTCTTGCTTTTTGTTGTTTAGTTAGTTTGGTCGTGGTTGGTCGTTGTTGGTTGGTTTCTGGCTACTCGTTACATAGTGTCTACCCTCGTAAGGGGGAAGTAGTTCCAGTTCGCTAATTCCTTGTCCGGTGGGCATGGTCTTAGCAATGGAACGAACAGACACTTTATTCACGCCGGTTCCCTTCGGAAATCGGCGTTCTTCTTCTTCTTAGTAGTTTGTAGTAGATGGGTTTCTTGTTTAGTTTTAGAATTTTTGTTTTTGTATGTGGCTTTGGTATTTTGTTTTGTGTTTCTTTTATTGTATGTATTCGTCTTTGTATGTGTGTATGTATATGTATGTGTTTTGTTGAAATTGTGTGGTTGTCTTTGTGTGTGTAGTTTTAATTGGTTTTGAATTAGTATTCATTTGTATGTTCGTGTTAGTATATGCCTCAATATTTGCCTTGGTATTTGTATCATTATCCGTGTTAGTATTCGTGTTAGAGCACATACCAATATTCGTATTGGTATGTTCATTAGTATTCGTATTAGTATAAGTATCAGTATTTGTACTAGTGCACGTACCATTATACATACCAATATATGTACCAGTATTTATATCAATATTTGTACATGTATATGTATTCGTTCCAGTATTCGTTCCAGTATTCGTACTAGTGTATGTACCAATATTCGTTCCAATATTCGTTCCAGTATTCGTTCCAGTATTCGTTCCAATATCCGTTCCAGTATTCGTTCCAGTATGCGTATCAATATATGTACCAATATTTTTACCCGTGTATGTATCAATATACATACTAGTATATATAACAATATATGTACCCGTACGTGTTCCAGTGTACGTATCCGCGTGTATACTGTTCGGAGAAAAAGGGGGGGGTCGCAGTAGGTTAGGAGAGGGGGTCGCTGCAGGAGGGGGGGTAGGAACACAGGGGTAGATAGGTAGGTCGCAGGTAGGGAGAAGGAAACATGGAGGTCGCAGAGGAGTGTCGCAGAATAGCATGGTCGCAACGTCTCTGTGCGGGGTCGCTTGGGGGTAGTCTACGGATTGTTGTGCGGGGAGCTCATAGTATGGCTTCAGGTGGGGTTCAGATTTTAGCTTCGGGGAGAACTTGTACTCTGTGTATAGGGCGTGTGCTTCGGGGAGAACTTGGATTCTGTCTGCAGAGCTTGTACTCGGTCAAAGCGGTGGTTGTCTAGATTCTGTCTGCAGGGGTGTACTTGTGTATGTCTGCGGGGAGTGTGTCAAATCAGTCTGCGGGGGGTGTGCTTGTTTCTTCTATAGAGAGTGTGTGTGGATCGGGTTGGAGTGATAGGTGCTGCTGGTTTGAGGATTTGTCGGGAGGGGGGAGCTGCTAGGGTTTCTAGAGAGGAGAGGGGACGTGGTACTGGTGTGTAGGGGTGTGTTTGCGGGGAGGGGGGAGTTTTGGGGATTCTGGAAAGGGGAAGGGCTGCGGTTCTGGGAGGGCAGAGAGGGGGGGAACTATGGTTCTGGGGAGGGGGGCTTGCGGTTCTGGGTGGATAGAGAGGGGAGGGAATTGTGAACAAGTTGGTTGGGGGGAGAGGGGAAGGGGGAGAAAGGAGGAGGGAGAGGGAGGGGGGATGAGATCGCATGGGGTGAGATCGGGGGCAGAGAGGGGGGACATTTTTTTTGTTGCAGCCTGCTTCGGGTTTCTACCTGTTGATAATTTTTGGTGTTTTCTACCTTTTTTCTGGAGAAAATTGGCAGCGCTTCCGCGTGATAAGCTTAGATCTGGACCCCGGGTTGTGGTGGGAGGTGTGTAAATAGGAGGTGGATCTAGCTCTTGAGGCGTTGTGTCTATCCAGTAGTGTGTGTGTGAAGGAGGAGAGGGGTATTCTAAGCTATGTTTAGATGATGTGTGCTGTCCAGATGTTGTGGTATTGGTGTTCTGCCTAAATGTTTGAAATGCGGTGTTTCATGTGAGAATGGTGAGGGTTTGTAAGCTAGAAGTGACTTTTCTACTGTAACAAAAACAAAGGTGGTAATGGAAGTTGGTGAAGAACGTACCTGAATCCAGTTGGGCTGATAAGTTGAGGTGTTCCTGTAGGTCGAATGTTTGAAGCGCGGCCAGGATCTTGGGTGATGTGCGCCTCGTCGTTCTGGGAGCCTTGCTCCGTTGTTTTTTCTGAAGGCAGCTCTACAGCTGCAGTTGATCCACTGAATACAACACACGTTTGTGTGTACAAATCTACCTATTGCATTAGTAAACTCTAATGCTAAGAATAAATAATCACATGAGATAACAAATAATTGCATGGGAGGGTGAGGGGTAGCCTGCAATGATGACTTGGAGCTGCGTAGCAGCAGCGTTTGGTGAAGACGTCGCGCGATCTTTGATGTTTGGATTCCTAGGTTGGGGAAGAGGGACTTTGATGGGGAGGTTTGTAGATCTAATCCCCAGTACTCCAGATCTGGGATGGATCGTCAACTATGTGGCCTAAGTGTTTACAGATCTGGCTCCAACACTAAGTTCCCTGCTTCAGAACAAACTTACACAGATCTGCACTTGCTCAGGGCATCATCAAACTCCTCATCTCAGATCTGGTGTTTGAGCCATCCAACACATCTATTTTGCATCTCAAACCTCACCATACCACCTCTGAACTGCTCACTACGAGGGCTCTCAATAGGGTCAGCCAACTCCTATCGCACGATGTTAGCAGCTCACAGGCTAAGTCCCCTCCTCCCCTCACTAGGAAATACGGAGCTCACACGCTAGTCATCTCCGGTCGAAGAAAAACTCAAGACATGGATTACTCATTGCTTGCAATAATATTCAACAACAACAACAACAACAACAACAACAACAACAACAACAACAACAACAACAACAACAACAACAACAACAACAACAACAACAACAACAACAACAACAACAACAACAACAACAACAACAACAACAACAACAACAACAACAACAACAACAACAACAACAACAACAACAACAACAACAACAACAACAACAACAACAACAACAACAACAACAACAACAACAACAACAACAACAACAACAACAACAACAACAACAACAACAACAACAACAACAACAACAACAACAACAACAACAACAACAACAACAACAACAACAACAACAACAACAACAACAACAACAACAACAACAACAACAACAACAACAACAACAACAACAACAACAACAACAACAACAACAACAACAACAACAACAACAACAACAACAACAACAACAACAACAACAACAACAACAACAACAACAACAACAACAACAACAACAACAACAACAACAAATCTGAATTTAGAAAACTCTAAGCCGAACACCCTACTTATGAAATAACTCTAAAATCCCCTGGCCTACCCTAAACCCTGAACTAAACAAACATCAACATGTTGCTATGGCCGTGGGAGGTGCTACTTGGTCTGCATCATTTGGTGGGGCATGGTGATGGTGGAGCAGTACCATGTGGAGATGGCGGTGATGCAAAAACTGGCCTGCTGCTACTAAGGGCGCAAGAGGTTTGACAACACTTATCAATCATATTAAGGGTTGGAAAAAAAATACAATCAAAGATGGAAAAGGTATTATGGGAGAAATATGAGAGACTAAAAGAAAAAATCGTTAGATCCTGACATGGAGAAAGAACATAAGCTTACCTTAATCACGCCTAACCCTCCATGGAAACTGGAAACCAGTGCTCCAAACCCGCATAGAACTTAGCGTTCTTGCGCCTCTGCCCTCCACCTTAACCGTGTCCAATAGGGGATTGCTATTATACGTGCCCAAATTTGCGAGCCGCGAGCCGCGAGCCTAGGATTGCGAGCCTAGAAATAAAAAAATTGTGTATTTTTTACAAAAGTAAAAGTTAAAGAGAAGCATAAAGTTAGGAAAAATATAATTTTTAAAAAAAAAGATGGAAAAAAAATGAAGTTAAAAGTAAAAGTTCAAGAGAAGAGGCCCTATAGCCGTGGAAATTGATGAACCGTTGTCATTTATATTAACCTAGTCCTTTGTTATTAGGGCTTTGGGTTATAAATGGAGGTGATCTTGACTGCTAAAATGGTTTAGGCACCCTATGGCCGTGGGCGTCTGAACCTTTGATTCAAAATAAACTGGTAAACCTATGGATACACCATAGGTTTATAATCATTATATCACACTCCACATAAAGTTTTATTGGAGAGTGATTTAACATAAAGATTTCCCCACGCTCATATTATAGATAGCCTCCTGTAGATGTTTCCCCACACGTTTGTCATAGATAGTCTTGGGCAATAGAATGGACTCTTAAGTAGAATGATGGGCTTCATTATTCAAAGCTACCTTGTATTGAACTCTGTAGAGCAATTCTTGAGAGGCTTGACAGTTCAAGTTATGTTGTGGTTTAAAGTCATATTGTGGGACTTAGAAATTGTACTCTAAATTGATGCAGCTAGAAGTAGTGAGTATATAAGGGTGGAGAGAGTAGTAGGTATTCATGAGCGTTATTCCAAAAGTCCTAAGAGTTGCGCAAGTGGATCATAGAGTCTTAGAAGTTTTGTTTAATTGATATGGATCTGCTTGATTGATAGAATCATTTTGATTTGCTAGAAATCAAGTAGAGGTGACACAGATGGAGCAGATAAGTCTGAATGTGGACATCTCAAAGCTCATTTGCTTGGAAAATGGTGAAAACTCAAAACTATCTTTTTTACTACACTGTGACTTTTAATGCAACTAGAGGTGGGTGATAACACTGACATCACCTTTAATGCGGTTGGTAGTTCGGTGAAGGCATACAAGTGTGTCCTTTTGATGTACTCTTAAGTATTTAAAACAATGTTCAAGAATAATATGAGAGAAGCAATCACTTTGGAGGTTGATGTGTTGGACATTTCAATTAAAGAACTGAAGTTCTTCATAGTGATCTTGTATGTTCCTTGGTGGAATTTACTTTGATGGACCCGTTGAGTTGCTGATTATGCCGCCAGAGTTTCAGAAAGCCGTTGATATGCTATTTGATGAGCTATTTGTTGCATGCATAAAGTATGAAGCGTGGGCACTGGAGGCCACAGTCATTGCCGAAATGAAAGACCATTTGACGGAGAAACTGCAATGTGTATTGGCGCCAGAGAACGACAATGACCCAGAACGCGAATGGAATGTGGATTTGCAAGAGCTACATCAAGCATTACGTTCAACACCACTTGTCAAGGTCGACAAAGGGAATGGACAGTGGTAGTGGTTTTACACCTGCATTTTTAAGCAAACTCCGAGAAGAAAATATGGATTTGTTTAAAAATGCGGACAATTGAAATGATATGCAATTGCAACATCCCACGGGGCCATGGTGTAGTCTGAGTCAGGAGAGATATGCTCCGCCATCAGCATGATGAAGTCATACAAATATTTGTGAAATAAATAAACAAAGAATGATGTTTGAGGAAATAACAAGAACTCCAACTAACTTACTCAATCCAATTTTCTTTGTAACTTTGCAGATTGTTTGATCATAAAAAAGATGCTAGGTAGTCCATAAACATGAAGAATCAACAATATACATAAACATGAAAGAATCAACAAGTGCAGCAATTGTTTGATCGTGAAGAAGACGTCAGGGAAGACGTCAAATCTAAATGAAACAAAGCCTCCCAAGGGCCTCCATCAGACAAAGCAAATGCAGAAAATCAACAATTATCAATGATCAATTCAAAAAGCACCTTGATAGGGCCGCCGATAGCGGCATTCCAATTGATGAGCTTTGTGAATTGCAGATGTTAGGTTGCTCTACTAGAAATTGAGAAATAAACTCTAAAATGAATTGCAAACGCAGTTGTCCTATTCTTATAGAGTTGGAGGGCTTCAATAAAAAAAAAAGAGTTGAGGGAGACTGGATCATATGGTTAGTTTTAGATTTCTTAGTCTCTTTCAATAGATCTTTGTCTTTCTGAATTTTAGAGTCTTAAGATTGGTTGTGGATCAATGCTAGGGACGAGAGTGTTGAGGAGGCTGTGAGAGATGTGGTTTCAATTCTTTATAGCTATTGTAATTGTTGGCACTTGAGATTTGGATATAGTCAAACAATAGGATTCAAGATGAAGTAGACATGATAGAAAACTCCGCGCTAAATTTGGACATCTTAGAGCTAATTAGCGTGGGAAGGGAGATTATTTGAAAGCTTCCATATTGATGAAATTACAAGGTCCTCATCTAATTGGACATTGAAGATAATATAGATGTAACATTTCATATAATCGTAAGATTGGTGAAGGCACACAAGGAAGTTTTCTCGATGTATTTGGTGGTATTTAGAGCAATGGTGAAGTACAAGATGGAGGAAATAATTGCTTCCATGGACAGTTTATAGCTGTTCATTGTGTTGTATGTTCTTGATGGAATATACTTTGATTGGACTAGACAAGTTGCAGAAAACGCCAACGGAGTTTCTAAGAAGATATTGATGACCATTTTCATAAACTCTTTGATGCATGCATTAAGTATGGAGTGAGGTCGCTGAAGGCCACGATAATCTCCGGCATGTGAATTGGCGTTGATCAATGACCATGACCTTCAATATTAGTGGAAAAGATGACAAAGCAATACTTTGTCAATCACAAGCACTTGCACCTTTCATTTTGGACAAAAGAAATAGACACAAACAATGCATTTGCAAGCCCTTATTTGAATCAAATTTGAGTAGATGAGGATTTGGAGTTAGCTAAATGGCGTGGTTGATTGATAAGATTTGATAAGATTCAATTCAATATCATGCAATATTCTTCACAATCATCATACTTGTAAAAAGGGTGCCGACATCAGCACCCCCTAGGACGCTCTTCCCATATCCTTTGAGAGGAGTCTTCAAGGCAGGACACATGGACACTCATCCAAAAGATCCTTGCTATCTGTAAAAAGGAAATCTTTAGAGGGAGTGCCGACATCGGCAATCCATAAGAGGGCCTTTTTATCTTCAAAAAGGGATCCTCTAAAGGGGATGCCGACATCGGCAACCCCCTAGAATTCATATCCACGTTCTGGAAATTTTTGAGAGAATTCCAAAATGATATTAAACTTTATCATCCAACACTTTAAGAACAAGTTATTTACGGATGAAGTAGTGAATTCCAAGACTTCATCCGTAGATAACTTATTCTTTGAGTGTTGGATGATGAAGTGTGATACCATTCTGGAATTCTCTCAAAATTTTCTAGAGTGTGAATGTAAATTCCAGAGGGTGCCGATATCGGCACTCCCTTTTGGAAGTTCCATTTAAAAGATTGGATAGGCCTTCTTGTAGAGTGCCGATGTCGGCACCCCCTTCAGAGGTTCTCATTTTAAACAAAAGAAGAGTCCTCTAGTGGAGTGCCGATGTCGGCACCCCCTTTGGAGGTTCTCTTTTTAACAATAGAAAAGATCTTTCTGAGGGATGTTAAATTTTAATGTCAAAATTCTTTTTGAAGGTTTCTTTTAATAAAAATGTAAGGGCGTCCTAGGGGTGCCGATGTCGGCACCTCCTTTAGAGGTCTCAATTTTCCTTTTCAAAGATATAAAAGATCCTGTAGAGGAGTGCCGTTGTCGACACCCCTCTAAAGATTGATTTTTTAAAATGAGAAAGCTCCTTTAGACGAGTGCCGATGTCGGCACTACCTTTGGAGGTCTCTTTTCTAAATATAGGAGGAGCCTTCTAGAAGAGTGTCGATATTGGCATCCACTTTGGAGGTTCCATTTTTAAATATAAGAAGGATCTTGTAGAGGAGTGCCGATGTCGGCAATCCCATTGGAGGTTCTCTTAATTAAAATATGAAGGGCCTTCTAGTGGAGTGCCAATGTCCGTACCTTCCCAAAAGATTCTTTTTTAAAAATATAGGAAAGGTGTTTTAGAGGGTGTTAATGTCAGCATTCCATTCTAGGTTTTTTTTCTAGACATGCGAATGATCCTCTAGTTTGATGCCGATGTCGGCATCCTCTTTAGATGGTTTTTTTTCATATGTAGGATGGATTCTCTTGTAGAGTGCCGATGTTTGCACCTCCTTTGGAGGGTTTATTTTTTAAATATAGGAGAGATTCTGTAGAAGGGTGCTGATGTTGGCACCTCCATAGTGGTTGGAGCGTGCAAGGATTAGCTCGGAAATTATTTTTATGTCCAAAAAATATTCTTGAGAAGACCCTTGCTTATGAGGAACTTGTCCTTGTCTTGGTCAAGTTCAAGCAAATGTTCTACCCTAGTATTTGAAATGAAATAACCACTTTTAGATATCTACGTTGTTTTGAAGTAATGGGCATTTTTGTTAAACTGAGAAGCTTTAATAATTGGGCCTTCATTTAGGAGAAGCGTTTCCCAGGACAAGCAATGAACCCAATAATGTTTTCATCTTCAAGATGGCAGAGATAGAACTTGAGATCAGGGTTGATTTAATTAAGACTATGCAACTTGGAGATGACTTAGAGAATGGGCGGATGATGTTTAACCATGTCAAAAGTGTCAAGTCTTGGACCACTATGGCTGCCTATGTGTACAACTCTATTTATTGTCCAGTGATGACAATTGCGGTTTTTGATATGTACTCTAAAATGTGGTATTTCAGCAAGTGTTCTGGAGATGATGCAATGTGATTTCAAGTAGGCATGACAATTCAAATCCAAATCTCAAAGAATTGATGTCCGACATCAAGATTCAACAACGGGATGTTGACATCAATATTACTTTAGAGTAGAATCGGTTTCGGCATCCCGTTGTTAGTACTACACTATTCATTGCTAGAAGTCACTCTCAAAGGAGTGCCAACATCGGCACTTTCTTTTGGCGGTTGTCATACTTATCTAATTATACTACCTTATGCTGCTACTAGCTATATTTTGTAACCTAAGTTCTTCTATCAGTTCGCCATGCCAAACGTTGTACTAATCATAATTATTCATCAAACGATCTATCGGAAGCTGTTCAAACAGGTCAAGATGTTGTCATATATTTTGACGGAATTGGTGCAGATCAAGTGGTTCCAACAGTCAGGCAAAAAATTATCATATGTATGTTGCGGCTATGGATGGTATGGTCTGGGTATGCATACGAATTGTTGCCTATTACCAATATCTAAAAGGTGAAAAAACTAGGCAACGATTTTGGGAAGGATTAACTCACTCTTTGCATTGCCTATCGCATCATTCAACACTCTGGAAATCATGCTGCACTCACCAATATGCTCAGTACAGACGAGTTCTGTACCTGCAATCTTCACTTAGAAGGTGAGGAAATTTTTGTATCTCTAAAAAGAAAAATAGTTTCTTCTCCAGGATTAGAATTTGACTAGCATCACCCCCGACAAAATAAAGGCATCACGCTTAATGATGAAGGCTTGTCGTATTGATCCAATGATTGTTGACTTAACAATTGAAGAGCAACCACAACACTCTACTTGCTCTTCTGAAGCAACTGAAGTACTTCCATCGGTGTCGCCTGTAATTTATTTCCCGATTCAACACGTCAAAGTTGTGCAAGAGATTGTCTATGATGAGAAGCAATGGCACATTGGAAGGCTTCCTAAGACATCCAGTAAAACATGTTTATTTTTATAGGCCGATATAAGGAAGTAGTGTGTGGGCAGGATTATGCAGCACGGAAGAAGTACATCTGCCTCAACATACATGGGACTGATGGACAATTTCAAGAAATTGAGAATGAAAAGAATGCAATTCTTCTTTTGCAACAACGACATTCATTGTTGTGTTATGAACACACGACAAAGGTGGATCCAATCTAAGCTACATATCCCAGACTTCTGGCCACTTGAGATGGGAACAAACTAGAGCATGATAGAGATATTTGCCCTCAAAAACGTTGAGTACCGTCGCACTGAGCATAAGGCTTTGTCCCCTCAAAACTTATATTGTGTCACTCCAATTCTATATAAAAGGCGGTGAGACTAAAAGGGCCACTTGCACCGTTTGTACTAGTTCTTGTCCATCACTCGTGAGTCTATACTTCGTAAAAATGACGGGACATAGGGAGACTGAGATTGGAGATTTACACTTCCCTTGCAAGTATATAAAAGCCAAGTTTAATATCTCACTCTTCTAATGTCCCCCTCCAAGACTCTTTCTAATTTTTCCAATTCCAAAAACTACATTTTGGGGTTGCAAATTGTCCCTAAACTATCATTCATATCTCCCCACTTTTCTATTATTTCTTTTGTTCTAACTACTTACTATTTCTTCTCTACCAATAGTTTCATACTTTATCATTTGCTCTCCTTTGCACTAGCTTTACCGCCAATACACCTTTTAAATCTGCCAAATTTATCGTGCCCCGAGTCATCATCCACCAAATTGAATCGTCTATCTCCCAATCGTCTACCTCTAAACCGCTAATCCTAACTCTAAATCTTTGTTCTACAGTACCCTAAATTCAACCAATATTTTCAGGTGTCCCACTCTCACTGTCCCCTACGCTCCATCTCTAAAACCTTCCAAACTATACTTGCCATCTCCTTAAATCGCACTATTCCCACCCCCTCCGATCCCCAGATTCCTAGAACCACTACCACTCTCCAAATTCTAAAACCTTCCTCCCCCTATTTCGTCCTCTCTCCCTCCCCTCTCTCCCTCTCATTGTCTTTTTATATATACTAAATCATGCTCCAAAGCTTTATAACCTCAGAAACTCTATCTTCCCTTCATTGTAGAACCCTAGACTCCACGGTCATAAGTCCATTTTAAAAAAAGAAAATCAACAATATTGTCATTTTTAGATCCTTCTTGCATACAATTTCTCCACCGTTCCCCACGGTAATAGGTCCATTGATGTAATGCATTTAATCAATGTCATTCTAAAAAAACCTTAAAACTTTTACTTTTTTATGCCCTTTTCAAATTAAGAACTCAATTTTTGCCAACAAGGCTCGCAATCCTAGGCTCGCAGCTCGCGGCTCGCAAAATTACGCACGCAAAATAGCTTGGTCCGTGTCCAATAATCTTTCAAAATCGCAGATGAAGTCCAAAATCATAAACCGCAATTAAATCAATTCCACACACGCCATCGCCAATGAGCAGCTGCAGGACAGACGCTATACACTAAACACGAAACCCTAACACAACACGCATCCCTGTAAGCTAATTGCTAAACCAAAAAAACACCATACCCACTCATAAACAACCACAGTCCACACACCTATGCAACTCTCCACATTCCCTAAACCGCCTAAATCCCGAACGCACCAAAAAGCTACGTCGGCCAACAATCCGAAGACGGGAAAACAGAAAGCATGACAGTCCTAAACTAAGAATCGAACCTAAACCCAAAACCCTGGACAGACTCACCTTATGCCTTGGTCGCGCTCTTCCTTACCCTGCTCGCGCTCTTCCTTACCTAGCTCGCGCTCTTCCTTACCCAGCTCGCGCTCTGCTCGCGCCCTGCTAGCGCTCCCTACTCGTGCTCTGCTCGCTCTCCCACGCCCTGCTCGCGCTCTGCTTGCGTTCTACTCGCTCTCCCACGCCCTGCTCACGCACCCTGCTCACGCGCCCTACTCACGCTCCCTGCTCAAGCTCCCTGCTCACGCTCCCTGCTCACGCTCCCTGCTCACGCTCCCTGCTCACGCTTTGCTCGCTCTCCTACGCCCTACTCGCGCTCTGCTTGCGCCCTGCCCGCGCTCCCTACTTACGCTCCTTGCTCGTGCTGTGCTCGCAAACTGCTCGGGCTTTGCTCGCTCTCCCGCGCCTTGCTCGCGCCCTCGTGGCGCTAACCCAAAACCCTCGTCGCGCTCACCCACGCCCTCGCGCTCTCCCTCGCCCTTGCTCCCCTGTTCTTCCTCCAACAGTCCTCTTCCTAAACCCTAAACAACGAACCCTAACCCTCACCAAAACTCACACAATGAAGGCAGCGCGCAGAACACCCCAACTACAGTACTGGCCCGCATTCTACCTGGCGTGCAAGAAGCACATCCCAATTCCCAAACCCTAAACCTCATCAATGTCCACAACGGCTATGGCAGCAACGTCAAGGTGTCAAGAACCTCCAAAGGCTCCTACATTACTCTCGGTCAAGATTGACGACGTGTGGGCTGCCCGGTGTAGGGAAGGACGGGCTGGCTCGAAAAAAAGAAGGATTTGGGCAGAGACGGCCGGGCTCATGGGCGGGCGTAGGGAAGACCAGGCTGGGCCGGGTCGAGAAGGAGGGTCGGGGCCGACGCAACCACCCTGGCGAGGCTAGGGCTTGGGCCAACGCTCGTTGGGGTGAATTAGCCAAATCCTATCTGATATACTTCAAGCTAACTCATGGTCTAAGAGCATCTCAATTGGGGCCCGCCACCCCGGTGAAAATGCTTGGCTTTTAGCTAAGGGGCTAGCCCACCTCCCCATGGCACTGGCTGGGCGCGGCGCCCCGGTCGGGTGGGACGACGGCTCATAGCTTGGGCGATGATACTCTGGCTCGTTTTGGCAAAGCGACGATAGTTTTTGCTGGGGCTTGAATCAACAAATTAGTGCAACACATGTGGCGCGGGGATTATGGGCAGCCGTGTTGACTAATGAACAATGGATTGCGGGCTAAGGAGTAGGGCATTGCTTGCTTTTGCACTAGGCACAGTGCACAGCAACAAGTTGGCGGGCGTTCCTCCACCTACATGTTTCCCGGTCCGCCGTGATCGGGTTGAAGTGTTGGTGTGGAGATGCTCTAAGAGATCTTTAAGTTGTCACAAAACAAAAACAAACTCACACATGCTCTAACACTTATTGGTATTAAAAACACCTCTAAACAATTTCTCAATTAATCTAGAATCAATTCAAGAGCGGGAAACTTGATAATTACTATTCATGGTATTTCATGCATACTTTTTCTCTACTTTGGACCCCTGAAATTCCTTGTCTACTCACCGAAAACACTTCAAAATACCAAGACTAGTGCAAACAGTAGCATGTCATGTTTATTGCCATAGTTGAAACCATGGCATGCCATGTCTGAAGGTTTCTGAAGCAGAGCAAACATTTGGAACGTTATTTTGACGGTGATGTCGACCTACTCTGTGGAAAGATTGGACTAAGGCAAACGAGCAGGGGCCTTGGTGCAAGTGGGAAAATGGCCACGCGCATACGGACATGGGCAATTGTCTAAACTTTGTGGCGTTAAAAAAAAAAAAAAAAAAGAAATGTGCCATTATTTATGGTTTGAATATTGTGCTCTATGTGTAGAATTTATCTGCCACTGGGTAACTTCCATCCACATGATATAAAACGAGCCTTTTTGGAGGGATTTGGAGCCAAAAGGTGGAAAAAAATTCCAAAATAGAATATTCTTGAGTAAAGTGAAAAATTTATGATTTTATATCGCCAAAATTTCATTGATGGCAATTGCCATATTGCCATGTTGCTACTAATGATGAGTGGGGACTACATCGTGTCTCTAGGAAGTATGTAGAAATTGATGTTCATAGAGAAAATTTGATTTTGTATGGTTTCAGAAGAAATGTTGTGTCACTAAATGTCTGTTCTCCAAAAAATTTGTGTAGCTACTCTGACTATAGCACTGAAACCATAAAAAGGATTGTATAGAACATTGTTTTAAGCAGACCCAATTCCTGAACCTATTGTCATTTCTTAGGTCTAGAAACGATAACTTGGAGCACTAGTTATCGGCTACGAGCACTACCGGGGTTCATGAATTGAAGCAAGGATAGGACCTTGGTACTCTTTCGAGTGTTGTGTTTTGTTTTCACCTCAAAAACATCAATACCAACACTATCAACAAGAATTTGTAAGTTTTTGATGGATTTGATGACAATGGATGCCACATTTTTGGAGATGTTACACAGAAACAACCAAACTTATGTCACCCTTGACGTTGCATTCTAATATAATCTTTTCAGGCACAAAATGTAAGCATTGTCACAATTTTGCTTCGTTTGTATACAGACCCTTTGTGATCTCAAAAATGATAAGAAGGGACCTCGGGCCCTAGCTCGAGCTCTAGCCTAGAAACGATTTCCCGGGCCCTGATCCCATGTAGTGACCAAGACAAAGAGCTCGACAGCTCAATGCAGGGAATGCCATCCTCCGGGCCGGCCAACGTAAGAAAATCGAGACCAGGGATTCCAACCCGAATCTGGCTCGGAAGGTGGGAAGAAGCGGGACTGGAAGGAGCCGGGAAGGTCTCCAAGACGCGTGCCACAGGGCATAAAGAAGGCCTCGACGAGGAAGAGCATCAACAGCCTGACATCACGTAGGGAGCACCACCGAGCAAGACGAAGAGCATCACATAGGGACACCACCAGCTTGCAGGGAGCACGACGAGGGGCCACCCAGCTCGTCTGGGCCAGCTTGCACGAGGAGCATCAACAGCCTTGCAGAGAGCACGACGAGGGGCATCGCAGCCAACCTGCAGGAGGAACATTAACAACCTTGCAGGGAGCACGACAAGGGGCATCACAGCCAGCCTGCACGAGGAACATCAACAGTCTAACCAACTCGACGAGGAGCAGCCCGCCTTAAAGAGCGCCCAAGAGCGCAGCTTGTGCGAGGGACACCACCACCTTGTGTCCACCACACAACAAAGATACGAAATTCTAGAAACCTACAACAAGTTGTAGAAGAACCAGCCTCCACAAAGGGCCATCGTGTGCGAGAGCAACCTGAGCTCATCCGGGCTAGCTTGTGCGAGAGCACCCCAATTCATCCGGGCCAGTTTGTGCGAAAGCACCCTAGCGTATCCGGGCCAACTTGTGTGAAAGCACCCCAGCCTTCACGAAGGGCCAACTTGTGCGAGAGCACCCCAACTCATCCGGGTCAGCCTGTGCGAGAGCACCCCAGCCTCCACGAAGGACCAGCCTGTGCAAGAGCAACCTCAGCTCATCCGAGCCAGCTTGTGAGAGAGCACCCCAGCTCATCCGAGCCAGCTTGTACGAGAGCACCCCAGCGCATCCGGGCCAGCTTGTGCGAGAGCACCCCAACTTCCACGAAGTGCCAGCTTGCGCGAGAGGCCACAACTCACATCCGAGCGAGCTTGACAACAAAGGGCATCAACAGCAAGTCAAGAAGAACAAGTCCCAACTTTGTTTTCACACCACCCAAATTAAATGGCCTCCAACTTGGTGCCATCAGGGAAGGACATTACCCCGATCATTCCCAAAGATATTCTAGAGCTCACCGAGCTCAAAGAGGATCTTTTTTGCATGGGATGTCTTTCTCTTATGGATTTCTGTTGGAGTTTTTGGGTGGAATCAACTGTGCAGATGAGGCAAGACCCTTTGCCCGAACCGGACGAAAAAAACATTCGGGCTAGTTCGGATAGGTGGACCATGGGGAGGTGGCAAGAGGTGTATGGATTTCCACGACAAGGGGCGGGATGGACAAGTACGAAGGAGGAGGAGTATGCCAAGGGGAGGTTCGGTAACAAGGACGCCAAAAATGGTTATGCGGTACAAGATTGTGCGGACCCCCGTGCCAGACGGGTCTTCGCATTCCTCGTACCAATCTTACACCCCGAGAAACCTACCCCAGTGACGGTTATCCTCGCTAACACAGTGTATGGCTCCTACCTTGGCGAGAGGGTGGTGAATTGGGCCATCATTGTGAAGGATGTGGTGATCAGATTGACCCGGAGTGTTCACGATGTCAAGCGGACACCCCTCTGCTCATTTCTGATCCACCTATATCACCATTTCAAAGAGACTACTCCAGAGGAGGACATGGCGTATGGAACGCAACTAATGATGAAGAAATTCAAAGGGACAGAATCAGAACCCGAATCGGGGTCTGAAGGAGGGAGCAGCTCATCACAGTCAGAAGAGGAGGTTGTACCACCTTCCAAGCGCTAGAGACAAAGACAGGGAGGAGCCCCGTCCACCCGCACCCGCGCAACCATCCGCGCCGCAGCCACCGGACCG
The DNA here is from genome assembly GCA_963971425.1 of Bryoerythrophyllum caledonicum. Lineage (NCBI taxonomy): Eukaryota > Viridiplantae > Streptophyta > Bryopsida > Pottiales > Pottiaceae > Bryoerythrophyllum > Bryoerythrophyllum caledonicum. Next base: position 28,603,243 of record OZ020515.1, read on the forward strand.
GCGCAACTCGGAGGCAAGTCTTATCCGGCCTATGAGCTATTAGAAGCCATTTGCATATATGTGGAAGACGTGGATAGGACTTTGGGACAAGCGAGTGGCTTGGTGGGCAACCCTCCGCATGAAGGCTTGATTGCTGCGATGAAGGAAAAGGTCGGAGGAGCTGGTGACCTCCGCATCATGGAGCAAAAGGTCAACCGACTCACACTCGATATGACAAAGGTGAAGAGTCGGGCGTTGGAGACAGAGAGGAGTTGTAAGGCGGCTCTTCTCCAAGCCAATGCCTCGGCAACAGCGTTACAGCAGGTAGACGAAGCATTGCGATTTCCCGCAGATGTAGTAGTGAAGGCCAAGATGTTTGATGCTCGATTGGAGAGGGATGACCATATTTCGAGCAAGAGAGTGATTGCCTTCGTGATGGAGCAAACCGTGAAGGTTGAGGCGGCTTATGCCAATGTCGTACCACGAATTTTCAAATTTTTTAGTTAGAGGGTTGATTATGATAAACTTTGATTTGTTAGTTAGATTCTCGAGTTAATGCTACCCTAAAATAGTTTGATACTTAGATTAGAGTTAGAGAATAATCCATGTTATTTTAAAACCTTAGATAGGAGAAAAGGAGCCTGAAGGTTGCTCCAAATACCCGAGCTCGGAGGTTACTCTCAAGACCCAAGCCCGGAGGTTGCTCCCAAGACCCAAGCCCGGAGGTTGCTCCCAATATCCAAGCCCAGAGGCTGTTTCCAATACCCGAGCCCGGAGGCTACTCTCAAGACTCGAGCCCAGAGGTTGCTCCCAATACCCGAGTCCGGAGGCTGTTCCCAATACCCGAGCCCGGAGGCTACTCTCAAGACCCGAGCCCGGAGGCTGTTCCCAATACCCGAGCCCGGAGGCTACTCTCAAGACCTGAGCCCGGAGGTTGCTCCCAATACCCGAGCCCGGAGACTACTCTCAAGACCTGAGCCCGGAGGTTGCTCCCAATACCCGAGCCCGGAGGCTACTCTCAAAACCCGAGCCCAGAGGTTGCTCCCAATACCCGAGCCTGGAGGTTGCTCCCAATACCTGAGCCCGGAGGCTATTCTCAATGCCCGAGCCAGAGGGTGCACACAAAACCAGTACGCATGGCTGTCCGCAAGACCTGAGCCCGGAGGTCGCACCCGAAGCTCGTACGCCTAGACTGCCCACAGGATCTGAAAGTAACAAGGAGAACCCTGGACTGGAGGCTACCACCGTACTTGGGATAAGAAGATCAGGAGGACCCTGGACTGGAGGCTACCACCGTACTTGGAATAAGAAGATCAGGTGTACCACCTAGAAAGCAAGAGCAAAAGGAAGAGATGTTGATCCTTCAACCGTGGGCAGAAAGAATCTTCCTTTTCGCACCAACACCGACTACTTAACGAACGCCCTCCTTAAGCTCTACACCGCGACATGAGCCTAGAGAGAGAGAGTCAACAGGTAGGAGACTGCAAGCACTAGAGCCTGGAGGCGACACAAGCTGCGAGCACTAGAGAGCCCGGAGGCGACACAAGTTGCAAGCACTAGAGAGCCCGGAGGCGACACATGCTGCACGAGGGACCTGGAGGCGACGCTACGTCGAAGGCAGAGCCAGGAGACTGCAACACGAAAGAGCCGGCAACCGGGCAAGATCCACATCGGCCAAGTAAGGTATCGAGAGGTAAGCAACCAAGCCGCACGACCTGAGCCCGGAGGTTGCACACACAGCCGGTACGCATAGACTGTCTGCAGGACCCGAGCGTGGAGGTTACACACGAACCAGTATGCATAGGTTGTCCGCAGGACCTGAGCCCGGAGGCTGCTCCAAGTACACGAGCCCGGAGACTGCACAAGAAACCGGTACGTATAGGCTGTCCGCAGGACCTGAGCCCGGAGGCTGCTCCAAATACACGAGCCCGGGGACTACACAAGAAGACGGTATGCCTAGGTTGTCTATAGGACCTGACCTCGGAGATTACACACGAACCAGTGTGCATAGGTTGTCTACACGATCTGACCGCGAAGGTTACACACGAACTAGTGTGCATAGGCTGTCTACATGACCTGAGCCGGAGGCTGCTCCAAGTACAAGAGCCCGGGGACTGCTCCCATGACCTGAGCCCGGAGGCTGTACACAAGGTTGGTACATACAGGCTGTCCGCAGGACGAGAGTCCGGAGGCTGTGCACGAGACTGAGGAAGGAAAGACGAAGGCTGTCCAGCATCAGGGGAGGGGTCGTGGCCTCCTCCAACCCGGTCCTATCTTCAGTAAAGGCCATTTCCCCCGCCATCCCCAAGGATCCCCTTGAGCTTACCGAACTCAAGGAGGACCTCCTTCGCATGGGATGTCTCTCCCTCCTCGATTTTTTTTGGAGTTTTTGCATCGAGTCTACCGTGCTTGAACTAAGGCAGGACCCATTACCGGAACCGGAGGGTGCTAGTATCCGAGCTTGTCCAGGCCGGTGGACTATGGGAAAGTGGCAAGAGGTATACGAGTTTCCTCGGCAGGGTGCAGGATGGACGAGTTTGAAGAAGGAGGAGTATGGCAAGGGACGATTCGACACCAAGGATTCCAAGAACGGTTATGGTTTAAAGGATTGCATAGACTCTCGAGCCCGACGGGTCTTTGCATTCCTCATACCCATTCTACACCCTGAAAAACCCACGCGAGTCACCATGACTCTTGCTAATACCGTGTACGGATCATATTTAGGAGAGAGGATGGTAAATTGGGCCATCAGTGTGAAGGACGTAGTACTCCGGTTGACCAAGAGTGTTAGCTTTGCCAAGCGCTCTCCTCTTTGTCCCTTCTTGATCCACCTCTATCATCACTTGAAGGAAACGACGCCCATGGAGACTATGGCGTACGGGACTCATTTGATGATGAAGAAGTTCCAGGAGATAGAGTCGGAGTGCGAGTCAGGTTCTGAGGGAGGAAGCACTTCCTCCCCATCAGAAGAAGAGGCGCCTCCACCTCCCAAGCATCAGAGAAGGAGAGAGGGAGGAGCCCCTTCTATTCGGACCCGAGCCGCACTCCGCAAAGCAGTTACAGGTCCCGCACACCTCGGAGATAAGACATACCGAGCATCTGAACTCATTGAGGCCCTACGTGTGTACGTAGAGGACACCGACCAGACCTTGGCACATGTAAGCAGCTTGGTGGGTAACCCACCCATCGAAGGACTAGTCGCGGCGGTCAAAGAAAGTATAGGAGGAGCTAGTGACCTCCGTAGTATGGAGCAGAAGGTCCACCGGCTCACCCTTGAGATGACCAAGTTGAAGAGTCGGGCCTTGGAGGCAGAGAAGAGGCAGAAGGAAGCTCTTCTCCGAGCTAATGCTTCTGTGGAGGCATTACAACGAGTGGAGAATGCCTTGCACCTACCTGCAGATGTCGTACTCAAGGCCCGGATGTTCGATACTAGGTTGGAGAGAGATGACCACGTTTCGAGCAAGAGGGTGATCGCATTCATGATGGAGCAAACTGTGAAGGTTGAGGAGGCTTATGCCAGCATGAGACTATTGGTAAGCAACCTCACCCATATCTTACCCAAGTTCGTGGATGACTCCGACAGCTTAAGCAAGGATGGAGATCTGGACTCCGATACGGAAGATCGCGCCATCGGCAACAACAAAGGGAAGGCGGTGGTGGATCTTAACAGTCCAACTCCTCTCGTACGACCTGCGAGTGTTCCTGCGAGACCATCTCCTTTAGAAATCACCACCCAGACACAGAGTGGTTGGAAGGAGAGCTCAGATGCAGGGTTGGAACCTCCACCCTTGATCCGTCATCGTCAACCACCCCGCGGCCATCCTGTTCGTTCTGCACCAGTTATGGCTCCATCATCGAGTGTCTTTCCCCTAGGAAAGAATACTAGTGAGAGTTCTTCTCATTGGCACCTCCCGGTTCTTACATCCGGCCCGGATATCATGACGACTCCGAACCAGGTATCGATTCTTCCATCTTGGTCCGAATTTCCTCCAGTTCCAGTCTCCTTACCCGTTACCTCCACCGGGATGGACACCACTTTCTCTACAAGAGAAACCGTGTCCCGTTCATTTGCCACTTCGACTCAGCCCACGGATGCCACTTTGGCACCTTTGATGACACTTGCTACGGCCGCATCCACCACTTCTTCGAGCCAAAGCTCCAAGAAGCGTAGAAGGGAGGAGGAGAAGAAGAGGCTCGAGGAATTGGCTCAGGGTAGGTAGGACCCTATGTTTGTAGGGTAAGGATTTTGTTTCGTAGGTCACTGTTCATTCCGGGATTTGGCCCCCGGTTGACTTTGGATTTGACTTGGTTTTGCCTTGGGTCTTGTGTAATAAGTGATCTTCTCTTGGTGCACGTCGTATGGAGTGACAGCCACCGCCGCCAAGAGTAGTTAATGCGCCGTTTTAGTTAGAAGGTATCGTTTGAGTTTGGACTCTTGTGTGAGTCCTTGGCAGTATAAGAGAGGAGCCTCGTGGCCTCTCTCTTCACTACTTGATGTGTATATTTGCTTTCAGTTTTAATTCTAAACCTACGCTCTGAGAAGACCTTCGATGGTTGGAGAGCTCGGATTGCATACATGACTGTGAGTGCCATTTCAAGTAGTCCACTCCTCAAGTCTATACTAATTGTCTAATCATTGTTTCCTTGTTCCATCAAGTAGATTAGTCGGGGTGGATGGAAATAACAGGTGAGGTGAGAAGATAGTTAGTAGGGGCGTGACTCCAACTCTAACCGTACACTTGTTTCCTTGTTCCATCAAGTAGATTAGTCGGGGTGGATGGGAATAACAGGTGAGATTGTATGTGTCTAGGGAAGGACAAGGGGGGAGTGACGGGTGTGTAAGGATCCTAGCGAGTCTTGAGTGACCTTCCGGCAACCGATTGGTGTCGGTTGTGAAGGCTTGGGTCGACCCCTGAAACATCCTACCTCCAGCCACATCGGATGTGGAGGGAGACTGAGAGGAGGACGGATAGTAGGCGGGTAGGCCCCTTGCTCACTTACATTACGCCACTCACAGTTTCGGAAACACGGGTCTAATATCCCTTCGGGGGATCTCAGTGACGCCATAACCATCCAAGTGAGTGAGTAGAGTTAGAAGGAGAGAATGGGAGGAAGAGTCTCTGTTACTTGTGTCAAACACTAAAATCTCTGTGAGTCCTCGAATCATTGTCCGTTGTGATATAAACCCCTGCCGGGTACGCATGTACTCTGGATGTCCATATTGTACATAGGTGTAACTATAAGTCCCAGATCTAATCTAAGGTTTGAGTAATAAAAGTCCTTACTACCCGTAGGAGGTAGGACGTACGAGGTAGGACGTACAAATGTAGGACGTACAAGGAGACAACACGCGTACAAAGAGCGCGGTAATTGGTGTAGTTAACACCCAGGCTTTGTAATCTAAACCTTTATTCCCTCCTTTCTTTTTATGTACCTATTGTATAGTTGACATTGTATAAATTTTTGGCTTGATGTTAGTTGTTGTAGTTCTCGGAGACTCTCTGTGGGAACGATTACCTTAAGGATATCTTTGTATTAAGATGTGAATACTTGCCAACACGTACTACAACAGCCAACATGAGATTGTTAGTGAGCAATCTCACTCGCATCCTACCCAAGTTTGTGGAAGACTCTGACATCTCCGACAAGGATGGAGACTCGGGTTCGAAGACCAATCCGGAGGAGCGTTGCCTCCGTGATCACGGCCCACGTAAGGAGAAGGAAGTGGTGGACCTTGACAGCCCGGATTTACCTCCTTAACTCCCGAGTTCGAGGGCCCCAGCAGGACCATTCCCTTCGAAGGTCACCACACCGATGCAGAGCGGTTTGAAGGAAAGCCCGGGTGTTGCGATGGAGCCCCCACTCCCCGTGCATCCTCGCCAGCTGCTACTCAGTGACCATTTTCGCACTACACCGATTGTGGCCCCTTTGAAGAGCAGGCTTCACCTTGGGAAGACCGCAAGTGAGAGTTCAACTTACTTGTACACTCCAGGACAGATATCCGGCCAGGATGTCACCATGGGCATCCCGAGTCAGGTATCGATCCTCCCGACACGATCCAGGCTTCATCCGGGCATGACTACCGTGCCACTCACCCCGGATGGCCCGGATTCTTTCTTGCCTTCAAGGGAAATCTTGTTGAGGGCAACAACTGCCCAACCCACGCCTTCAACCAATGTGTTTGCGCCATTGATGGCACTTGCAGCAGCCGCGTCCATCCTGACTTCAAGCCGGAGTTCCAAGAAGCGCAAGAGGAGAGAGGAGCGGAAGAGACTCAAGGAGTTGGCGCGGAAGTAGGCCAGGATCTTAGTTTGTAGGTCACTATTCAGTTCGGGATTTGGCCCCCGGTTGACTTTGGTTTTGACTTGGTTTTTACTTGGATTTTGTGTAATAATTGACCTTCTGACGGTGCACGTCGTGTGGAGTGGCAGCCACCGCTGCCAAGAGTAGTTAATGCCACCGTTTTTAGTTAGAAAGTATCGTTTGAGTTTGGACGTTTGTGTGAGATCTTGGCAGTATAAGAAAGGAGTCTCGTGGCACCTCTCTTCACTACTTGATGTGTGTACTTGCTTTCAGTTTAATTCTAAACCTACGCTCTGAGAAAACCTTCGACGGTTGGAGAGCTCGGATTCTATATGACTGTAAGTATCATCTCAAGTAGTCCACTCCTCAAGTCCGTACTAACCGTCGAAGTCATTGTTTCCTTGTTCCATCAAGTAGAGTTAGTCCGGGTGGATGGGATCTGCTTGCCAAGTCTACTCGCCAAGTCTACTCCATTGCAAGTACCTACAGATCCGTCGCTACCTTGTATAAAGGACCAAACCACAGGACTATAAGCACTGCGTTGAAGAATGGTTTTTTATTTATACATAATATTTGTTTATGTGTGTGGTGTTAGAGCGAGGTACCCTTGCTTGACGTCATGCTCGTCATTGCCATTTGACATAAAATATTTTTTATCTCTATGTGCTGAGTGTGCCGTATCAGAGTCGGGTTCTCATGCTTGACACGTTCATCATCGCCATGTTATCTGTATGGTTGACACATGTGACCTCATCGACCTCAACTTCCAAGCAACGACTAAGTAGAGGCTGGTGGAAAAGCCTTGTACTATTTAGATGTCGATATGTTTACAAATGATGTATACTTTTGGACTTTTGAAAATGAACGCCTCAGTATTTTCCGGGTATCACAGGGTATGAGATGAGTATTACATAGATATCAGTTGAGAAATGTACTTTGTAAATCAGTATGATTTCCTTGTCCAAGTATCATTAATAACCCTAAAACACTTCAAAACTACCCATTTTAGTGTAAAGAGTAGAAAAGATTAAAAAAATTCATGTTTCCATTTTCAACCGTAAGATCTTAATCTATACTACTAAACCTCTAAACTCATAAATTTTCATAGCATTTGACCGCACGGATTGGAAGATTATAGTGTTTAAAGTGAAGAAAATGGCACATTTTCATCTTGCTTTAAGAGGACCAGCAGACTTTGACTTCACTTGGTGTCAAATTTTTTCATTACACAAGCCCTAAATTTTATACCATTATGGTGTACATGATGTTAGCTCCTTGTACACCAATTTTTAGAAGTAGAAGACCATTGAAGCATATTTCAAAAAAATTGTGCAAAGATATGAGGTCTAGAAATTGCAAAAACACATTTTTATTTTTAATAAATTCACTTCCTCATAAATTGGAAATCCAAATGGTAAAAATAGAGTTTCATGATTCTTCTTGAAGTAGAAAAAATAAAATGAGAAAAAGACCAAGATTTATAATTTTTATGTGAATGAAAAAGTTTTTTTTTGCACCTTGCCAAAAAATGTGAGAAACTTTGACTCCCTTTGGAGTACAAGTTTTACATTATGGAGGGTTATTTTTCTTGAGAACTTCAAAGAAAATCATGTTGTTTACTTGTATAAAAAATCTCACATTGAGTAGAGGGATGGAGAAAAATTTGGGAGCTGCTTGCACTTGCCAAACTTTTTTTAAGATGGCATAACTTTTATTCTAATGGTCCAATGAGAATAAAAATTATATGCCCACATAGCTCCTAGCTTCTTCAATCTTGCATCTTTATAAAAAAATTTCAAGACCTAAAATTGTAAACAATAATTATAGAAACTTGCCCAAGATTTGCAGTACCTCACCTTAGGACTCTTGGCTCTTTAGGGGTTAAGTATATTATTATGTCTTCATGTTTTAGTACAATTTGTACAAAGAAAACCACGTTACAATCGTTGTAATGAATTCAAAGGATTTGGATTAAATCAAAAACATGGTTTCTCTTCTATATGTTTTTCTAAAATTACATGATTTTTTTTTGACAATTCTAGTAGTAATATCTAGTCAAGAAAATATTAAGTGTAGTTAATGGTGAGAATTGAATGCCAGGCGCCGGGAAAAAGTACATGCCATTCTCTTAAAAAAACTTAGTATTTCTACATCTTCAGTTTCTGTTGAAATTTTTAGGAAAAGAAATGGGTTGTTGCATTGATGCCCTTTACATGTTGAAAGATTCAACGACATGCAAATACAAGGAATGCAGGATAACAAATAAATAGTGACTCAGCATAGAATCCTTCATTAAAAATAATAAACAGATTGTACAAACAATGAAGAGGATGTCGCTGCGCAATTGGCTCAGAAAGTGTAACGTCAATTCAGAAAAATAAAATCAGTATATGTCGAGTTTTATCTTCCTTGCTTTTATGGTCCATATAAGTTGACTGTTGTTCATGTCAGATTGCAATTGGAAGAAATGGAAACTGAAACTGAAACAAGACATCAAGAAAGGCAGGAAGGGAGACTCGGCAGTCTGACTTGCAATTGAAAATTCAGTAGAATCTAGGGTCCTAGCTACTGACTGAGGCTGTACAGAAAAATTGTGGTTCAAACCCCCTAGATCTTCCCCACCTGTATCACCGATTACAGCTACAAAATTGAACTTTTCATGCTTAATACCACAGGGATCAAAACATCCGCCAGTGTCATGGTCTTCACCTTCCGGCGATTAATCTTCTGGATTGAGATGTGGACCGGTTGGAACCAGAAGTTGAACTCTTCAGGGGCGGCAGTGCCCATGGCAATCTGCACTTCATGACGTAGATGTGACACTGGCCAATCGGTGCCAACGTTGAAGAAGATGCTAGTTGGTGGAGTGGCGTCAAGAAGATGACACTCAAGTGATACCAAACGCCGTCCTACCTCGTGCTCCATTGGCTCCCATGCATTATTGATGTATCGCTCCCTCGTGAAGTAAAAGTTTGTATACAAGGTCTGGCGGCCAATGTGGAAACGAAATACCACACTAGGCAATGAAACAGTGCACCTGGTAATGTCGCCACTGTCGACAGTCTTGATGTGCCACCCAGCGTCCATGATATCACTGAAGACGTGGTCCTCAATGTTTTTAATCGTGAACAGCGTTGGTGTTCTTACTCGAGTTGATGCAGATGCAAAGAGATCTAAAAATACAGTCAAAGGCATGAACCACTTGATGTGGGAGCGCCTAGAGCCTGTCACAGGCTTTAGGGCCATGTGAAAATCTGATCTCATCTTTGTCCGGAAGGCCTCAGAGGTCGACATATCAGGGAGGGGCCAGCGTGACGAGGTGAAGCTAAGAAGTACAATTTCTTCCAACGAACCGTAAAGCCGGGTACGTGCAGGTGGGACGTAGACCCACTTATAGAAGAAAATGGAAGCATCATGGAGCTCTCGAGGTGTGCGGTCATGGTGGATTAGTTCGCCGACGTCAACATGCATACCGACAATGAGACCCATGATGGAACTAGGGTCGACCCAATCTTCAAAGTAGGATGGGAATAAGTCTGCAAAAAAGGTTCAAGCATGAGTCATGGCACTCAATCAAAGCTTATGAGTGTAAATCCAAGTAGTTTATTTGAAGGCTCCAGATGTTGTAGACAGTCCTATATGATGAAGACATAATGAATTAAAATATTCATATGAAAATGAGTGTGGCCTTTATGTAGTATCATGATGATGGAGGGGGTACCATGAGCCGCCATTAGATGCAACATTGTACTGACTAATTAGGCATCCAATAAGGGTAGGAAATCTTGCCAGGGAAGTTGATTAGGGTCCCATACATGTCATTTTATTTTTTTACCATATGTAACTATTATATGTGCTCCATGATTCCTTTACAAGTTAACCCCTAAAATTCCTTGGCCATTTCTCATCAAAAACATTCCAAAACAGTCCTTTTTAGTATAGAGAATAGAAAACAAAACAAAAGTTCATGTTTCCATTTTCAACCGTAAGATCTTAATCTATACTACTAAACCTCTAAGTTCAAAAAATTTCATAGCATTTGACCGCACGGATTGGAAGATTATAGTGTTTAAAGTGAAGAAAATGCCATTTTTCATCCCTGCGTTAAGAGGACCAGCAGACTTTGACTTCACTTGGTGTCAAATTTGTGCATTGTACGAGCTCTAAATTTTATACCATTATGTTGTACATGATTTTAGCTCCTTGTACACCAATTTTTAGAAGTAGAGGATCAATGAAGCATTTTCAAAAATATTGTGCAATGAAATGAGGTCTAGAAACCACATTTTTATTTTTAATAAATTCACTTCCTCATAAATTGGAAATCCAAATGGTAAAAATAGAGTTTCATGATTCTTCTTGAAGTTAAAAAAACAAAATGAGAAAAAGACCAAGATCTCTAATTTTGTTGTGAAAATGAAAAGTTTTTTTTGCACCTTGCCTGAAAATGTGAGAAACTTTGATTACCTGTGGAGTAAAAGTTTTACATTATGGAGGGTTATTTTTCTTACAATTCTAGTAGTAATATTTGTAGTTGAATTCGAGTACATTCCCAAACATAAGAATCACTGGAGCAAAGAAATGAGATTTTAAAGATCATTCTGTCAGTAACTTGAGGCCCTAATAAAATATAGTTAATACTGTAGTACCAAGGCGCACTCGAAGTCAAGACAGATGGAATAGAATGCCATAAAGCTGGTCGTATGCATATATATAAAATGGTATAACTGTGGTTTCAGTTATGATGACTTTCGTCATTTGACATCAAGTGCCTAGGCTATTTGCATTTTGTCAGGCATGAAAAAGTACCAATTTTAATTCAAAGTGACCCCTAATGGGACCTTCCTTGAGGGCCCTCCTTTCAGCTCAAAAATCCTCTAATGTGTTGTGTGACCTATCGGCGGCAGGATGTCACCAATTGTGAGGATATACTCTAGATCCTGGATGCATCAACCTTTGGTCGAATAGGTTGATCCATAGGAGTATGACATACTTTAACATTTGTATTAAGGACGGAGTAGACTGGTTTGACCCAAGGACAGAAAGCCCAGAACTACTCTAACAGCTCGGATTATCTTGAGAGAAGGAAGGAGATCCAACTAACCCCTTTGTGAGGTGACCATTGGAGTAATAGGAGGAGGACTTTGTTCCCTGAAGAAAAGGAGTAGAATCAGGTATCCCTTGAGCTAATGGCTATGCGAGCCGACTAGATAAGACTCCTTTAGATGATTCTGAGGTAAAGGAAGGTCTAACAGCTCGGATGGTAGGTAAACCATGTACATGCCACAAGAGTAGTGTTAGGCCTAAGCCTTATCCCCTATTACGAGGGGAACCCAGTGACACCACAACCATCCCAACTTAGTGAGTAGAAGTGATTGGAGAAACTGTTAGGTAGAATTGTCGTTTACTAAAATCTCTTTGAGTCCATGAACCGTCGTTCATGGTGATAAAACACTCTCCGGATACGCAAGTATCCCGGATGTCTATAGTGTACATAGTTGTAGAGTCCTTGCCGATCCGGGCCGTGTAGGATCCGGGCCATGTACGATCCGGGTCATGTGGGATTCGGGCCATGTACGATCCGGGCCATGTATGATCCGGGCCATGTAAAGCACTTGAGTGGGGCGGTTGGTGTAATTAACGCTCACACCTTGTGATCTAAATCCTTTTCTCCTTTCTTTTGATGTATCTATTGTATACTTGACATTGTACAGATCTTGGCTTGTTGTTAGTCGTTGTAGTTCTCGGTGATTCTCTGTGGGAACGATTACCCTAAGGATATCTTTGTGTTAAGATGTGAATACTTGCCAACGCATACTACGACACTAATCTACAGATTTAGGGTCGTACAACGGCGCACCGCATTCATCTGTAGATGATTTCCATCCATTTAGAGTTGTGTGTGTTTGTGTGATAGCGCCGCACACGTGCTTGACTTGACGTCTTTGTCAAGTCAAACTTTGTGAGTAAAATTAAAGAGTGTTTAGTGATTACCTTTGCTTGTAAGTGATTATTCATCATTAATAAGGCTCCGCATTCTCTTATACTACTTGCACTCGTTAATTCTCCCTTTGTGGAGTGCGAGACGCTTGACTACTCTTGTAATTACTAGATATTCCTTGAGGGTGTACTACGTATACTTGTTTTAGGGTATGTTCTTCGTTTATTTGATGTTGGTTAGATCTCTTGATCTATTGTGGTTATCAATCTTTGTTTTCACGACATGGTTTCACAAATTACAAAACATGATGACATGCTATTAAAAAACATTCGATAGTTAAAAAGACGTTCAAGCCATACAAATTATGTTGTCATATTGGGCAGGCTCTACAAAACAACGCAATTTTAAGGAAGTCTGCAATCTGGCAATGGTTTATTTAAGCACCAAAAGCAATAGTCCGTTGAAGCACCAAGGCAATATTCCGTTGAAGCACCAAGACAACATTCCGTTGAAGCACCAAGGCAATAGTCCGTTGAGGCACCAAGGCAATAGTTCGTTTAAGCACCAATGCAATATTATGTATGAGCACCAAGGCAATAGTTTAGTCAAGCATCAAGGCAAAAGCTTGGACTCGTGGGCGGGACGAGATAGTTGATCGGTTCAGCAAGTGGACACAATTCCAAACCTGGAAGTTGATTTTAGGTTTGGGAATTGTCAGCTAAAACAATCTAGGTCTAGTATTTTATTGGAAGTTGGGCAGCTTTTATTGTCTTGTGGAAGTCGTTGTGCCATAGAATTTTACGCCAGGGTTGGCTTTTGTCGCTATGATGACCCGATTTTTACCGCATGTTAAAGCAATTTCAGATGGAGTGATTATGTTCCTTTCATCAAATCTTCCTCCACCTACCCGTGTTCGTGCCTACCAACCTATTTTCGCATCAGTCTGGCCGTGTCTATATCCATCAAGACATTTCCCTATTTGTCCCTAGAAATTTGCCCATTTTCCCGAGTGCCCTACATTTGGCTCTATCTTCGATTCCACCATCATTATTATGTTCCATACAAACAAGTTGATGCAAATGAATAGAGAGTAGAATACCATGTTGTACAGTGTCCTCACTAAAGCATACTTGCTTTTTGCTTCATGGTATCTTTCCCTCATCAAATGGCCATTAATCACTCTATTTTCAAGCATCACTTGGTAGGATTTGTTGTTAAGATGAAAACTTGGTATTTTATTGTAGACAAACAATCTTATGTATTTGAAATACACAAAGTTAGTGTAAAAGGGGTAGAGATTGCAACCAAATAAGATCATCTAAAAATGATTGTCTACATAGTTGATAGAAGATTTGAGCGTTGTGAAATTGTTGCAGGCCAAAAGCCTACAAAATTCCTATGAAATACAGCGTTAGAGTTGTGTTTCGACCATAAATTGCACATAAATCCTAGTAGATATTACAAATCAAAATGGCTTTTATGTGAGTACCTACATCATCAAGAAGGCTACCCATGAGATGTTCTTTATAACCAAGTTGCACAAAAGAAGCCATTCTTGAGTGATGCTCGTAGAACTACAAGGCTTGAGTTTGCAACACAACTCCAAGTAGACATGTGAAGAGTCAAACAAGGTGATTTGGATACATGGGTCGACATTTGAGGTAGGCATTGAAACTTGCAACAAATCACAATGTGGCAAAACATTGATGAACAATTCAAATTGGATTGTTTGACACAAACTTTCAAGTTGGAACGTACTCCTCTCATGACTACGAAAATGTTCATAGCCACCCACAAGCTTCCTTTGATTGTCATGCTATACCATAGATTTTGTTAAAATCGTCTTTGAAGGGGCTTTGAGTCTATTTCTAAATGCACAAGAGGATGCATGCAAGCTAGAATATTTTTTATGGAGGATAGCACTCCTGTTTATAAAAGTAAGACTCCAGCAAGTTGGAACAAAAGCCACAAAATTGAGAAAATTGTGTGGCCACTAATTCTGGCCGATTGGAACCCCATTGAGAACCTTTCAAAAATGCTCAAAATTGTTGTATTGAAGAAAAGTAGGCCAAGAATGAGACATAGATGCCGGTGGCTAGAGAAGCAAAGTCGAAGCCTATAATGCGGAACAATTTTGAATCTTTAACTGCATCTATGCCAGAGAGTTATTCTTGGATTCGGGTGTGGCCACACCCTTTTGGTTTTCTACTAGGATTTGTTGTTAGGGTTAGCTTTTTTGGAGGTGAATGGAAAGATGAGATGCTTGTGTGAACCTTTTAAAAATGCTCAAAAACGCTCAAAATTTCATGCTCGGCACTAAAGGATTAACAACACCATAACCTCACTAGGTGTAAAATCTATGCGCCATGCGGGTCAAACAAACTGACGCAAACAAAGAAACATAAGAATACCATGCTGGAAGAATTTGCTAAAAACAAGTAATATTTATTATAAATTAAAAACAAAATTCAACTTTGATTAAATATTAATATTAATTCTTATCAATAGAATACCATGCTATACATTTTCATAGCATCATCAAATGCCTGCAATCTAGAACTGTCATTGTGCTAAAAGACTCTTAGTTGCAGAGCATTTCCTTAGATGAAGGAAAGCAAAGCGCATCGCTACTCCGAATAGTGCAAATCAATCCAATGGGTCAATAAGCAATGGCTCCAAGAAAACAAGTCTCATCGACCACTTTGTTGTTAATTCCTAAATTTCCTTGATAATTTCATACTAAAAACACTTTACACCTATTAATTCTAATACAATAAATAAGGAAGGAAATTAAAAAATCGTATTTCTAGTTTTAATCGTAGGATCTCATTAACCACTTAATAAACAACATTCTCACAAAATTTCATCAACGTTGATTGCACGGATTGAAAGATAATAGTGTTTGAAGTAAAAACAATGGTTCATTTTCATCCCTACGTTGAGTGGATTAGCAGACTTTGACCTCACTTGGTGTCAAAGTTTTGCACTACACAAGCTCTAAATTTTATATCATCATGTTGATCATGATATCAACTCCTTGTACACCAATTTTAAGAGGTAGAGAAGGGGTGTAGCATATTCAAAACAATTGTGCAAAGGAGTAGAGGCTCAAAAAATGCCAATCCTCATTTTGATTTTGGGAACAAAAGATAGTTTAGAATGATAATCCAAGCGATCAATAAGAAGGTTTACACCACGTCTTGGAATAGGAAAATAAAAAAATTGATGTGGAAAAAAAGAAGTTTATTTGGTTCTTTGCCCTATGGCAATGTGTGAAAATCTTTGACTTGAGATAGAATGCATTTTCCCACTAAATACAAGAAATATTTTTGACAATATAAAAGGAAATTATATTACTTGCTAGTACTGAAAAAATCTCAAAATTACTAGAGTGTCCTAGCAACAGTTTTTGGAGTTGCCAGACGTGCCCGCACTCAACAATTTTTTCTTTAAGATAGGCAAAACTTTATTTTTCTGTAAGTCCGTTGAGAATAAAAATTATACTCCCACATACCTCTTGTCTTCTTCTTGCATCTATGTACAAAATTCCAAATATTGCAAATATAAATTGCAACCATGGGAACGTGCCCGAGACTTGCAAAAGCCCACCCCGGGGCTATTTTCATTTAGGAGTAAAAGGGGTAAGGGGTAATCAACAATGGGTGTAGAATTTGTGCACCATGACATGGCGGTACGTCTCGCCGGGCCGCACCACAACGCTCGGGAAGCGCGCCTCGTTCACCGCGTTCGGGAAGCCCTGCGTCTCCAAGCACAGCCCCGCGTACGCGCCGTACACGGCGCCGCCCTTGCCCGCCACGCTGTCCAGAAAGTTCGCCGTGTAGAACTGCACGCCGGGCGCCGTCGTGAACACCTCCATCACGCGCCCGCTCGCGGGGTCCCACACCTTGGCCGCGATCCGGAGCCCCGCGCCCTCCACTGCGAAGTTGTGGTCGTACCCGCCCTCGGGGAGCCTGCTCGCGGGGGTGGTTTCCTCTGTGAAGTCGAAGGGGGTGTTGTGGACGGGGAGGAGCTCGCCCGTGGGGATCTGGGACGCATCCACGGGCGTGTAGTGCGTGCTCCAGAGGCGCACGCGGTGCTGCAGCACGGTGCCGCTGCTGTGGCCCGCCAGGTTGAAGTACGAGTGCTGCGCCAGGTTCACCGGGGTCGCCTTCGTCGTGGGGGTGGCTTCCATCTCGGTGCGGAGCTCGGCGTCGCTGCTCAGCGTGTACGTCACGGAGACGTCCAGGTCGCCGGGGTAACCTGCGAAGTGGGAAGCGTGTCATGCTTTCATAGCACATGCTAGGAAGCGAATCTCGTAATTCCAAGAGAGATTACCTTGTTCACCGTCATGGCTGTGGTACGTGAACTGCACGGCAGGGCCGTTGTTGTCTGTCACCTTCCTCGCCTCCCACAGAACCTTGTCGAACCCTATGTGACCACCTGCACACACGTTGATGTTCTCGTCACCAATCTCCGACCTATCATTCATACAGAAAAGAGAAGACAAGAAGTTTGCGTCCACCAACCGTGGAGGGAATTCGGTCCGTTGTTGATGGGCAGGACGAAGCGCTCCCCGTCCAAGACGAAGGTGCCGCCCGCAATTCGATTCGCTACACGACCAACTATTGCTCCAAAGTACGGCGACGTACCATCCTGGAAAATAATCAAACAATCAACAAACCAAAGCTCAAATTCCATCACACCAACAACAAAGTATGCGACCTGAACTCACCATGTAAGGACCCAGGGTATCGAACCCCAGAACGATGTCACCGCTTTCTCCTGCAATTCACATCCGACAACAATGTAATCAAAATCAGCTCAAAGGAGAGAAAAGGCGGCTAATGTTCGTGCAAACTCTTTCTTCACTGTCAAAGAGCGAGGACATAGCAGTAAAAAGAGCAGTAGCTTATTGAAACTTTGGCTGAGTTTACAAAATTGACTTCAGAATTTTTGGTAGTCTCTCCAAACCAAAGCTCTCATACAGACACCTGAGACTTATGAGGACATGGCAACATTGCGGAGCATACGTTTTCCCGCGTGCCCACGAACTGATCGGCGAGATCCGGAAACAAACGCTAGAAAACCACGCAAACGTTAATTGCGAGGTTGGAGTGGTGGCGCATTGTACCTTGCGCATCCGGCACGCAGAGCGACACGAGCGTCGCGCCCCAGTTGGTGAAGACGGCGCGCATGCCCCCGCGCTCCAGCGTGTACAGAAACAGGCCATCGCCGACGCACTCCTCCTTCACGGTGCCCTTACTAATGCCCATGGCTGGCTTCCAACGCAGAAAACTGACTCTCTCCCGCAATCCCTCGAAGCTTGTGCGCGAGCTCTGTCGTCGACAATCGCCTCTTTTTTCCCCTCTCTCTCTCACACACTCTCTCTCTCACACACACACATACACACACACTTGCTCTCTTCACAGTCGTCTCTCTCACGAGTTGCAGAAGCAGAAAGCTCGTGAGAGACGTCTCTCTCCTCACCGCCGGTTACAGGCACTGGTATCAATTCGGGTACAACCGACATGGTATCAATCCGTGCACCGGCATGATATCATTATGTACTGGCGTGGTATCAATCGGTACGCAGTCCTGGTATCATTTGTTGTATGAGATGTCAACCTTTCCTTTTCCTTGACGAATTTTGTGAAATTCTCTCTATGATTCTAATACCCATTTTATCTACAGGTGAATATTTATTTTGATCTCCATTTATAAGAATTTTTTTGTCTTTTGTAAAAACCATATAGTTCTGGAAGCCTCTCCTTTCATATTGATTTTTTTATTTTAATAGATTTTGTTACGTGTATCCATCTTCAATTTACGATGTCTTAATCAAAGGTATATCAAGGAATCATTTAAAGCACGTAAACTTGACATTTTTTTTGTTAGACATAACAAGTTATCATTTCCATTGTAGTATTATTCAAATGATTTCAATAAAATATCTAGAGAAAGAAGTAAGATGATTTGTTTTGACTTTACAAACACTATTTATTTCTTGTTAATCCCTGAAATTCATTGAACCAATGTTGGTTGCTCTTAGACTATTTTGGCTTACTTTTGATAGTGCTAAATTTGAGGGAAAATAATCTTGTTATTGAGAAGTATTCACAAGGATTGCAAAACTTTCAATATGTAATTGCAAAGTCCAAAGTAAATTTCTATGGATAATGCATATGTAGAATATTATTCTATTAAAGTGTTAGAGGATGGCAAATTGATGAGTGTTGCACTTATTTTTAAGAGGGACATAATTAGAGTTTTGTGGGCAAGAGAGGTAATTACAGTAGAAGAAGAACTCCAATCCTCACTTAAGGGAGCCGGAGTGTATAAAGTGTCTCTCCTTTCCACCACTAAACCAATGTCTACTAGACAAAGGGTAATTACAGTTTATGTAGTGTAGCACTAAATAATCATTCTTGGTGTTGAAGATTTGACTCTCTTTTCTATTGGAAGCATTTTTTACAAGAAGTATAAGGCCCGCTTTACACTATGGTGGAATACTCCACCGGCCAATAATTCAAGAGAAATGGAGCAATATGATTGGAGAACAAGTTGTTCTTTACCGGATTAGATTTACACTATGGCCAAGACTTGACCGGTGAAGAACTTCAAACATGGATGAAAAAATGACATGGATGCCTATGTGGCAACACCTTTTTGAAGAGTTCCTCTCCTCTGGATTAGTTTCTTATTCGACCTCAACTCCACGGACAAGAAACCAAACCAGTGGAGAAGAAGAACTTACTTAAAATATTCTTTCCCCCTGCAAATTCGCTGAATTTTATTGTAGTTCAACTTCTTGCTTCTTCTTCCATGAGTGTTTATTTTTTAATACAATTGTTTAGAAAGTTGTGCATTTTTTTTTAGTTTGTGTGGTACAAAATTCAAGTCAGTTCAATTAGTATTAAGTGAGTTACGTGCATTTTAGTGGAAGGGGGTTCAACAAAAAAATTCAGGGTTAGTTTTGAACACTGCTACTTTGGCGTGCTGTAACTTCTTGGTGAATGATCCTTATCCAGCACTTCATTTTTGTTGAGATGCGCATTTTTGTCTAGTTTACGTGGTACCAATTTCAAGTCAGCTCAATAAGTATTGATTGTGTTACGTGCATTTTAGTGGAAGGGGGTTCTGCCAAAAAATTCAGGGTTAGTTTTGAACACAGCAACTTTGGCGTGCTGTAACTTCTTGGTGGAAGATCCGTTTCCAAAATTTGTTTTTTTCAAAGATGCGCATTGTTGTCTAGTTTATGTGGTACAAATGTAAAGTCAGTTCAATAAGTATTGAGTGAGTTACGTGCACTTTAGTGGAAAGGGGTTCTGCATAAATGCAAATTTTTATTGCTATTGAATTCAACTGTTCTTTAATTGTAAATGACATGATTGAGGGGCTTGTGTTTCAGGTAGGAGTTTACTACTTGTTACTCTTTCTTAGATTTTCAAGGTTCACTGTAGCCCAAAAAATCTATGTAGATTATGATTTCTATACAAGAAGTAGAGTTAACCCGGTGTAATAAATGGCTCTCAAAATTGAATTACATTGAATTCATGTGAACTTTTTACCACACAAATTAGACAGTAGGACCATTTTTTCCAACAAGTTTTACTACATTTTTACACTTGATGTAAAATGTATAGATTTTGAAAGGTGATTGCGGCCAAAAATGCATGGGGGACCTTATAACATTAAATAGATGGGAGATATCCATCCTTTGTTCAGAGAAATCAAAAGCCAATTTGGAAAATGATTTTTCATCTACAAAAAGTTGGTGCATTGAAGAAATTAAAAGGAAAAGACAAGACGACATTGGCAAAAAACGGGAAGGAAAAAAAAACAACTTACATTGATGAATTTACATTGGTACATGTTTTATTTAGAATAGTTGCTTTTGAGTTTGACCTTATATTTGGACATCAATTGTTGTCAAGGTATATCTTATCTTTATTTTTATTTTTATGTTGACATCTTTTGAGATTTCTTTTACACACTCGTCTAATGTGCAAAAATCATTTCATTTCTATTTGTTGGGTCAATTATTGTCCACATAAAAAAAACAATGTCCTACAGTTTCATACTAATATATCCTTTCAAATTATTGTGTTATTTTTCATATTTCATTTTTATAATTATTGTATTGAAGGTATTTTTATACCAACTTCATATCATCTTTTTACAATATGATCTCAAGAAGGATTGAAACAATACTGGTTTTATGTCAATATTGATATGGAATGCAATTATGACCCATATGGAATCTATATGACCATAAGAAACATGTATCTCTGATATATTCTACATATGAACAAAAGTGCCTTTTCCTGATGTACTTTTGGTAAATAAATTTTGAACAATCAAATCGATTTTTTTTTGTAGTATAAAATTCTAAAGTACAACCCACAGTAAGCACATAGATGTGTTGTTACTTAAACTAATGTTAGCATCAACAAGCCTTATGTGGTAATTGAAGAAAAGACAAGAAAATAATTAAAAGGTTTGAAACAAATCAATTATAACATGGTTGTGTGTGCTAACAGCATGTATATTGTATTCATGTGAAATTTTTACCACACAAACTAGACAAGTAGGGGCTTTTTCCCCAACAACTGTTACTACATTTGGACATTTGATGCAAAGATATAAATTTTTGTAGTTCAACGTAGCCCATAATGTACATAATATGTCCACGGGGACCATTAGAAATTGTGGTTTCCATTGGCTAGCATAAACTTTCTTGGTTGTGAAGTTCACCGGTGGTCTTCACCTTATGAAGTTGGTCGGTGGACTTCACCGTTGGGTGTTTACACTACTAACCGGTCAAGAAGTCTTCTTCATGCATTATTTTATTTTATTTTTTTGTCTTGTCCAACATCCACCGCTCGCCTCAAATAACCATGTCTTGGCCGAGACTTCTTGACCGGCTGGTGGAGTTCTCTAAAAGCCCCCTAAATAATCATTCCTGGTGTTGTAGATTTGACTCTCTTTTCAATTGTAAGTATTTTTTACGAGAAGTATAAGATACGAATTTACAGCTTGCAATGTATTATGGAGATTCGGGACCCTACAACCGTGTGCTCACCATCGGGATTCTACGACCGTGGTGCTTCCGTCGGGACTCTATAACCGTGTGCTTGCCATCAAGAGAAGAGCGTTGTTTTCTGAGTGTCGTCTCTCTTGCAGCGAAAGCGTTGTCGATCAAGGGTTTGGAGGGTTTGGTTGAGAGGGAGGATCGATCGAGGGAGCGACGATTAGGCGACCGACGCGGGCCGCGATGGCCAGGATGGGGCTCGCCGTCTGCTTGGCAATGCTGGCGCTGTTCGCCGCGGTGAGCAGCGTGCAGGGGAAGAAGTCAGAGAAGGGGCTGGACGAGGTGACGCACAAGGTGTACTTCGATGTCGAGATCGGCAACGAGCCCGCGGGGCGCGTGGTGATCGGGCTGTTCGGGAAGGCGGCGCCGAAGACGGTGGAGAATTTCCGCGCGCTCTGCACGGGGGAGAAGGGCGCGGGCGAGAGCGGCAAGCCGCTGCACTTCAAGGGCAGCGTGTTCCACCGCATCATTCCGAGCTTCATGATCCAGGGGGGCGACACCACGCAGGGCAACGGCCGCGGCGGGGAGTCTATCTATGGGAGCAAGTTCGCCGATGAGAGCTTCAAGCTCAAGCACACCGGGCCCGGGATCTTGTCCATGGCCAACGCCGGGCCGAACACCAACGGGTCGCAGTTCTTCATCTGCACCGTCAAGACCAGCTGGCTCGACGGCCGCCATGTTGTCTTCGGGAAGGTGCTTAGCGGCCTCGATGTTGTGTACAAGGTCGAGGCCGAGGGCACCTCCGGTGGCACTCCCAAGCGCAAGGTGCACATCGCCGACAGCGGCGAGCTTCCTCTCTGAAGCAGGAGCGGTAGATCTCAGAAATACATGTTTTGAGTTTTCGATGATGAATATTCAACTTTGCAACTGTTGATCTCTATTGATCTCTTAGCCTCGCCAAGTAGGTAGGGTTTGTGAAGGTATCGGATTGAGTTTTTGAAGGTTTTCTTTGTTTTTGTTTTTTGAGAATGTGGTGAATGTTAGGGTTGCAGAAGTCGAGTTGAGTTCGGTCGATTGGTATTATTTGGAAGGTGGAATTGTGATTGGCTGTCTAGTTGAAGTTATCCAGGACATTCATGCGTCTGAGTGTAGGTTCATTCTCTCACAAATTAAGGGAGAATGGTGTAGCATTTGGGAGTCAAATTGTCTCAAATCGCTCGACTGCTTATCTCAACAGATGAGATACAGGAGATGTTGTTGTCGGTAATGAGACGAATGTCATGCAGCACGCTTAGTGGACCGTGCTGATATGACCATAACACCATAGAATTATTGTGGAAGATAATGCATTCACAGTGAAAGTTCGAAGAGCTTGATGGTCTTGGTCTTGTGCCCTTAATTTGTGGGGTGATGAGGACCAAGTGTTTGGCGATCAAGTGTCCAGGCCGATGTTGCTTGACACGTCGAACAGATCTCTACTTTCCCCGTGATTAGAAAATCAGCTCTATCTGAATCACAGTGTGGAACCAGTGGTTTATTCAACATGAGGGATGAGTTACATGGTCGACGTGTCTCTCGATTGCAACTGAATTGATGAGCCGTTTTAAGTTCTCAGAAATTCTGTCCTTCCAACGTTTCCTCCTGTTGTGTCGAACTCAACTTTTGTCAAGTTTTCTGAACGAGTACACAATTCTGTGTCGAAGTATCTCCCATCCGGCGTCAGCGAAGTTTTCCAACCTGCACAAATTCAGCACCGTCTTCGGTGCAGTAAATGTTTGAACCGACGACTGGATTGCGATAACTAAGAGCGTGCAACAGAGGGTACATCAACAGAGCCATTCTTATGAACATACGAAGATCTCCGTTCCCACATACTATCATCTAGCAGGGGTCTACATGTTAAAGATCATAGAGAGTGTTGCCTGAGTGGTACCCTCTCCTCACACACGCCCAGAATCCCATTCCGGAGCCATATTGAATGAGAGCTTGATGCCAGATTCTAGATTGTGGGTGTAGAGTACGCGGTTCTTTTTCTCTCAAGACTGAGGTGCAGGCTTCGCATCATGGATTGGAATAGGTCTGAAGGGAGCAGAGACTGAGCGAGGTGGAGGATTGCTGAATTTTTAGAGGTGAGCAAAATGGGTTTATCCAGTCTTTGAGCTTTAGGTCATGGTCGAATTTGGGTCTCTGTTTTGGTCTTGCTGTGGAGGATTGGTTCTGTGATTTGGGCAAATTTCATGATGAATGAACCAGCTTCCTTGTGATGGGTAGCTTATACTTTGGAGCATTTCTTATCGAAGATTTTCCAATTTTTTTTTTGTTCTTGGTGAGATCTTGGCTATGGCTGGAATGGGCATGGGGTTGCGTCCAGATAGCGTCTTTTGAATGTTGTTGATGCTTCGAGAGGGAGCTTTCAGGGTTTTGATGGATGCAGATAACACGCCATGGCGCGGGGCAGATTGTTTTCTCGGAAGTATGAGCAGCAGCCTGCGAAGCCTGTCTCGCCCGAGGAGTTGCAGAAATCCCGAAACCCGCTCGTCCAGTTAGGGTTGACATTGAAGAGGCTGCAGAGCCTGGCACCCGAACCGCACCCTAGTCCAAGCTCAGAAGACAATTCAAGGCGCCCCTTGGTAGACATCCACGACGTGCGCCAGTACCTGAGGGCGAAGCTGGGAATCACCAAGCAAATCTCCACCATTCCTCTCCCTGCTTCCTCCCCCCCACATGTGGCATCCAACCATTCCTACTCCTCAGAAGCATCGTCTCTTCCATCACACGACGCTGCGCGCGGGAGCCAACCCTTCGACATCGGCACCGTGGGCCACACCGCGGTAGAGGTAAACGAACCACATCAAACCACCGTTTCCTCTGCAGATGAAGAGGAGCGAGCTTCGAGAGGTCGACAATCAACCACCACCACATTGGAGGTGAGCGATCAAGGAGGAGCTTCGACTCGTCTGGAGGTGAGAGAATCTACAGCGCAACCGTCCACTATCATACTCGAGGTGGACGAGCAAGCATACACATGGGTAGTGGAGCCTCCACCTCCTCCTCAGCTAGACATGAGAGACGTGCAGGAGTTCGTGATGGGTGTGGTGGAGGCGTGCAAGAGGCTTGAGAACTGGGGGATGCCGCAGACGTCCTGGGAGAACAAGATGCCCTGGCACTCCCCTCCTCCGGCGATTCTCGCAAGAGGCCTGCAGCGGCCGCCGGCGCGATTCGCCTCGGAGGAGGAGAGGCTGGCGTTCAACCGGCGCGCGCGGAAGCGGAAGCCGTTTCTCATGGGCTATCCTCCGACGTGGTCGTTCATGATAGCCAACCTGGCTCTCATAGCGTTCCTTGTTTACAACCCCCTTGGCTGAAGAATTCATATCAACTTCCTCTTTGGCACATGTGGGCGCTTAGTGTTGATGAATCAATTGTCTAATGGTCTCCTACCTTGATATGGGTTCACTCATTTCCTTTGGATATATCGCATATACCCTGGTGTTTGAATGCAAGGGCGAGGATCATCTCAAATGAGATCAATGGCGATGATTGGCCACAACCAGTCCTCGATTTCAAGGCTGGTTGGTGATGAGGATATGCTATTGTAGCTTTCAGAATGTGGAATAGCATCAAGTTCCTTCTCAAAGTATTGCTCGGGGTTTTTTTTTTGGTTGCAGGCGTGAACTTCATTACAGAACTCACGTCATATCGTGTAAGACTTCACTGGTGTCCAAGTCGTGGTTGAAGTGCAAAGGAGGCATCCTTTATGCTCCAACTAGTATATCGACCAGTTGTTTCCAACGGGTAGAGTAGGTTTAGGAAAGGAACTAAAATTGTAAAATTATAAATAAAATCAAATGTAATAAAAGTAAATGCCACAAGTTGGCCGCGTCCTTTGGTGTGATACCTATGTGATACCCATAGGCCTTTTATTATATAGAACAATGTCGTGTTTGGAACCCATATACAACTAGTCATGGATAAGATTATCTACCTACTACATATAATAAAAGAGGAGGGGCCAATATTTGGTTTGTATCTGTTGCGCCATGTGGCGATTCCTGGCCGACCCTAATATTGGCCTTCCTTGACACGTGGCAATAGCTAGATAAAAGAAGAAGGGACATATCCGGTGATGGAAATCAGAGATACCTAGGTGATACCCTCCACAAGAGTTGGCAACTTGTGGCATTTACTTTAACTTTTAAAAATTTTATTACCTTACCTAAACTTATGCTACCCGTTGGAAACAATGGGTCGGTATACTAGTCTTCTACATATAATAAAAGAAGAGAAGCCAATACCCGATCAGTCTCCAAGCAATCCATTGCGCCTCATGGCCAAACCCAGCCTACCCTGATATTGGCCTTCTTTGGCACGTGGTAATAGCTAGGTAAAAGAGGAACGGACATACCCAGCAATAGAAATCGACAATATCTATGCGATATCGTTGTCGGAGGTGGCGACATGTGGCATCTACTTTTGTTACTTTTACTTTTACAATTTTTGTTGACTTTCCTAAACTTACATTTCCCATTGGAGACAACATGTCAATATACTGGTATAAAATAAAAAGACTACGGATATCACCTAGGTATCATGCCATAGGCGGCAATATGTGGCATTTATTTTTATTATATTCAATTTTACCTTTAATTTTATAATTTTAGTTACCTTATTTAAACTTTCAATACCCATTGGGCACAACAAATGAATATACCACTCTATGCATTAGTCGGATTCATACATAAATGATACAAAATTAATTCAAAATGGAAAATATTTTATAAAATATTTGTCTAAGGTGATACTCATGTAATGCCAAGGTCATACCCTTATAATATTTAGGCAATACTTATGTAACACCTAGGTGATACCCATTGTGTCCAAACCACTGTGTTAAAAAAAAAATGGTTTGTACAAGGGGTGTCCAAATCAGACCGATGGATACGGAAATGGTATTATAATAACAATAAAGATTGTTATAAAGGACAAATGTAATAATGCTCTTGTAAAAAAGAACAAGAGGTCAGCCACCCCATAATCAACCAAATCCCATGACCAACTCCTAAAAATTGAAGTATTCCAACTCACTTCCATCCCATTGCCATTGATTTGGTTCCACATGGAGGTTTGCTATAAGTCATGACCCTTTACTTTTGGTTGGTGCTTCTTGGAGATACTTTTTGGTGGCCACCCACTAAACATGGCAACACACTTTGAAAATTCACTAAAAAATAAAAGTATCATTTTTTGCTCTCTATCAAGACTCTTTAACATCACCTTGTGCAAATTTACAACCTAAGATTTGTCAAAAAGAAGATATGCATAAAGACATGGAAAGGTTCTCTTATGGTTGTGGTGTATTGTGGGGTGAAAATCAAGTTACAACAATATACCCCAATCTATCTACAAATATGAATTTGCTCCCGGAGAGGATCAAGTTTGACTAATGGTTATGCAATTTATGGGTTTTTGTAATATAAAAGTTATCAATTTTTTACAAAGACTTAAGTTTATTCACTCATTTAGGTTTTTTGTGTCACTCTTTAAGGAAATCAATTAGGTTTATTGCTCATTGTCACGTTCTTAAATTATGTTTCTTAGAATTCAATCAATAAAAACTTTAGCCTACTTTCATCCTTTAAAATACTTATAAAACACTTGAATAAGTCTATTCTAAATAATCAATTCAATAAGGTTCCAGCCTAACCTTAAAAATAAAAATAAAACTCCGACTTGATTTAACTTTCTAAGCTTAATATCTTTTATGTTTTTAAGCTTGTCACTGCTCATTGCCAAAAACTTTCTCAACCTACTTGGTAATATTAACCAAATAAATGGGGAATTAGTGGAGACATGTAGTATATTTCTGGCAATGCTAGGAGTTGTAAATGGAAAAATTGGAGCTGAATGGATGAAACTGACCAGTTGAATGAAGTCCAATCTGGCTAGTTTCGATCAATTTCAACATTGGATGAATTGAGAAGGGATTTTAGGGGGTTTAGAGGTCTTGGCCTTCGGCTTAGCTCTCTCTTTGACGTGGTGTTATGATGGTGAAGGGGACGAGGGAAGGGTTAAAGAGAGGCACTTGGAGTATAAAGAGAAAGCACTACACTAAAGATGGTTTTTAATATATTGGTACGAATAGTGTAGTTACCCTAGTACACTATTTGTTAACAAGTTGGCAATTAGTGTTAGCCACCATTGTCATGAATATTATCTCTCAATCATCCACCTACCTTAGTATCCTTAGTGTTAGCCCCCAATCAACCACCTACCCTAGCACAAAAATTTCTTAACAAGTTGATAAATAGTGTTAGCCCCCAATCAACTGCCTACCGGCCGCCATGCATTTATTCTCTCCGTCTCATCCTCAACCTCATCGCCTTATCCTCCCATTTCCAACTATTTCCTTTCACATCTCTAACATTCCTTGAAAATTTTAGTGAATATCTAATGAATATTTAAAGTATTTTTGTATATTTAAATGTATGTTTGTATATTAAATGTAAATTTTCATATTAAATGTATATTTATATATATTTAAAGAATAATGAATGTATAGTTGTGTATAAAATGAATTTTTAATGAGTTTTAATGTGTAGTGTTGAAGCCTTCGACCGTGCTTAAAAACCATGACCTTGTAAACATGAACACATTACTCGTTCAAGGGTTAGATAATGTAAACTGACGGTTACAGGTGTCTTGACGGTTACAGGTGCCTCCACCGTACAGCTAGGAAGTCGTTGTAGAAGACACTGCATCGGTTAAAGCAGATACGGTATTGCTAATTACGGCTTTCATAGTAAATGCATGCATACACCCATCAGATGGATAATTTTCTTCTGAGAAAATGAGGGAATTCACCAACATTCATTTACCAGAGATGCAGGTGAAAACGCCAAATTTAAGTAATCTATTCTATTTTCCTTCGGTCCACATGTCCCTCAAGAATATCTGCAGAGCTTTCAGCATGTCTATTTTCAGTCTGAGTATTTTCAGTCAGAGCACTACCTGTCAGAAGACATTCGATATACCGTACCCCAAAAAATAGACTATAATTAATTATTTCACTGTAATAAAAATGAGGGAAATTTGCATCTGAGCGCAACTCAGATATTCCCTGGAAACTACAATATCAATTTCTCATCATCAGCATCCATCATAGAATGGGATGAAAAAGAATGCCATAGGTTTGTTGACAGTGCTAACACTCCCCACAACTTACGATGGTTACTGGGCTCTTGGTCGCTCCCTCCGAGCTGCCTACGTCATTCAGGGCTTCTAGAACATCTTTCCCTGAGCACAATCACAAGTCACAATCGGATCAGAAAAAAAAAACCATATCAAACTTTACCTTCGAAAATCATCTTAACTAGAAGATGTTTATCCAAACCGACTGTAGTTTACAAAGATGTTTATCAAAACCACGAATGTAACATATGATGTCTGTTTCTGGAAAATCAGAACACCTCCACAAATAGTTGGATAATACCAAACCACAACGAGATATTATGGCTCCAGTCAGAATCACCGCAGTTCATTTCAATTATACAAGTGTTGAGGCAGCCAAGAATGTTACTCTTCTTAACTTCCAACATGTGTATGTATGGCACTCAGTTTTCGACACTGTCCTGGAGAAATATTATGATGGTTCTAAAGAAATTTAGGCGTGATTAACGTTCATAATTCTTTGCAAAACGCGTCGGAATTGATAACAAGGATATGAAGAGCCAGCATACCCTCAACAACTTTTCCGAAGACTACGTGCTTCCCATCCAGCTCAGAGCAGTCACCCAACGAGATGAAAAATTGAGTACCTGTCAAGACAACACCACATTTTAATATCCTCCAACTAGAAAAACAGATAGAAGCCGGATCTAGATTCAGGTGAGCAGGACATTCAAAATCAAATGATCTCCGACAGGGAGGCAAAGCTAACGACAAAACAGATGCAACTTAACTCCATAAACCAGAGGAAATCATCAAGGCTTTACCATTCGTATGAGGGCCCGTGTTGGCCATAGAAAGGACGCCCTTGCCTTTGTGCAGAAGCTTGAAGTTCTCATCCTCGAACTTCTTCCCATATATCGACTTCCCACACTCTCCACCCTGAGAACACAGAAGGACCATTTCAGAGACATAAAAAGAGATGATGCCGTCGGATCTCATGTGGTTTACCATGCGAAAAATGATGGCCCTAAGAGTGACCTTTTTTCACACCTGGGCCATGAAGTCAGGAACGATGCGGTGAATGCTGCTGCCCGCATACGAATTGCCATTCTCTCCGGTACACAGAGCTCGAAAATTCTCGGCCGTTTTGGGCACCTTATCGGTCCGGAGCTGGATCACCAGACGCCCTATGGTACTGCCATTGACCGCTAGCTCAAGGTAACACTTAGGAGCTTTGCTCGACCCACATCCCATATCTTTTCTTCTCGAACGACTCTCACACTCGGCTCTTCTACAACCTGCACACGATCAAAACACCCGCCAATCATCCCATATGCACGTTTGAAACCTCAAGCAGCACAAGAGGTGATCCTCACATATCCCTACTCTTCTACCATTCAAAGACTGGGCTGCTGTGTTGGCAAATGATCTCTCAATTAAAATGCCACATAAT
This sequence comes from Bryoerythrophyllum caledonicum, assembly GCA_963971425.1. Taxonomy (NCBI): domain Eukaryota; kingdom Viridiplantae; phylum Streptophyta; class Bryopsida; order Pottiales; family Pottiaceae; genus Bryoerythrophyllum; species Bryoerythrophyllum caledonicum. The sequence continues at coordinate 28,633,114 of OZ020515.1, forward strand.
CAAACATGCACGTCCCTCACAAGACCAAGCACAAGAGGAAATCCTCACATATCCTACTCTTCCACTATTCAAAGACTGGGCTTCTGTGTTGGCGAATGATCTCTCAAGCAACAATATACCACATAACCAAACATGAAAATCTCTCACAAGAACAAGAACACAAGAGATAATGCTCACATATCCTACTCTTCTACCATTCAAAGACTGGGCTGCTATGTTGGCGAATGATCTCTCAAGTAAAATACCACATAATCAAACATGCACGTCCCTCACAAGAACAAGCACAAGGGATAATCCTCACATATCCTACATTTCTACCATTTAACGACAGGGCTGCTGCGTTGACGAATGATCTCTCAAGCAATCTACCACACAATCAAACATGATCATCTCTCACAAGAACAAGCACAAGAAGACATCCTCACATATCCTACTCTTAAACCATTCAAAGACTGGGCTGCTGCGTTGGCGCAGGATCCCTCAAAGCAATGTAGCACATAATAATCAAACATGCACATCTCTCACATACACAGGCCTTACCAGCGCTCTTCTCCTCTCCAGAGGAATATGCCCCACTGCACCATCAAATGTGGGGGATCTGAAGATGCACACTCACCCAACGCTCCTACTGCACACCACCACCCAAGCACCTGTCAGCGCCACGAAACCTAACCACGCCATCTTCAAACCCAAAATCCCTCTTGAATTCACATGGAGATCGTGGCCGTACACCACGACCCACATCGCAACACGACGCCGCCATCAATGCTGGCAACAGTAACGGAAACTACTACTTCTCACCTCCCACAAAAACATCACCTACCCCTCCACACATACACACACCATCCATCGTACCGTGAGAGAGAGGAAGAGAGCTTAGATCCACATGATGGTGCACCTCATGAAGGTGGATTGCTTCACAGAATCCACCTCCACCGGTCCATGGAAGCTCACGATGAACCACCACAACCTCAGCATGTGCAACAACTCTCCGATGCAGATCTGACGTCCAAAGACATAGCCTACTGCTCTGCTTTCGGAATGAAAGAGAGCGAGAGAGAAGCGAGAGTGAGCTTCGAAGAGAGCATGCCAGAAAACAAAAGAGCACTCTCAGGAAGAGGGCTCCAAACCCGTCACCAAGCATGCCCCTAACCCGTCACCGTGTCGACACGGGTTTGAGATCCACCTCTCAAACTGGATGTCTTACTTTTAACTTTTTCATCCGCGTTTTGGGTGTGTTTTTCATCCAGAATTTGCTCTTCCGTTACTTCATCCAACTTTCACCCTTTTGGAGATAGTAGCTTTTTTGGTATCAATGTTCTCTATTTAATTATTCCTTTTGGAAGACAATTTTTTTTCTCTCTCGTAATTTTAGTGTTTGATGCCTAAGAATTTTTAATTTTTAATTTTTTTTTCTAGGTTTATGATTTAGGGCACTTGTAGGGTTGAACAATCCAAGACCGACTATAGTGAATATAGTGTGGATTCATGATTGATGTGGATCACCCACACTAGTTACATGCATGTCAGAATCTGATTGGGTATTTGTTTTTGAGCAAGTGTGTGCCAGTCATGGATTGGATGTAAACTTTGAATTAGTGCAGAAACTCGAACTACTTTGGTCCACACTATATGCAGTGTTTTAGTGTAGTGATATGATGTTGCTCCTTTCTATACCCTTTTATAGATTCCAGGGAGGAAATGTAGTATGTTTTTGCATGACTTATGTTTTGACCAATGAATTTATAAGTGATGTGATGACCAACTACATTTCCTCCCTGAAATCTAGGAAGGATATAGGAATGATGATATTCGGTTGCCAATAGGTTTAGGGTTGTCCTACCTTAGATGATTTGAACTTTTGGAGGTTTGAGAGGAAAGTAGTAATGTCAACAATGTTTTTTAACCCTTTGAGACAGAGCAACCCGATTCTAGTCATCTCCTGAATTTTTGGGATGTAGCGAGAGGGAAGATACCGCCGCTAGAATCTACCCACCGCCTACATCCCGGAAATTTTGGAGATGACCAAAATCGGGTTGCTTAGCCTTAATCCTTAAGCATCAAGACGACCATGTACAAATCTGAAATGTATTTGGTTTCGTTATGTTTTTGTATGAAATGTACGTGATGCCGTCATGTTGTGGTCTAAAATGTACCCGCAGTTGTCATTTTAGATTTTGTACATTGTCGCTCGTCGATACATAGTTAAAATTAGGGGGGAATGTAGATGAGGGTTTAGGGAGGGTTTGAGGGAGGAGGTGATGGGTATAGTGGGGGCCAAGTTGGAGGGATTTGGGGCATGAATTTTTCCTCTTGCTATCTTTGGAGGTGGTGCTGCGTTGTACTCTTTCTTTCTGGCTACCCACACTCCCCTTCATTTATTAAGGGGGTTCAATTTTGGACCATTCCGCCTGACAACTTTAGCCTCTCCCAATCTCTGTTTTGATGGTGCTTTTGTTCATAGCTCTTTGGAGATTGGATGAATTCATTAGGGACTCAGAGCAAGTTGATGCTTTGAGGGTACAAGTCAATTGATGCAATCATTCAAGTTTGATGAGGAAATATTGTGAATAAAAAATTTATGGAACGATGAGAAAAGAACAATGAAAATGCACATTGCTTATGTCATCACGTTGCTTTTTCTGTCGCTTGGACTTTGTCTGGGCTTCCTTTCTTGTCCTTTTTGCCGCCTGTTGGTTGTATAGTATAATTATTTCATGATTTGATAAGACTTAATGACCCAAAAAAAAAAAAACTAGGTACAACAATCATTTCTTGAATGGAAATATTTGTAACAAAACAAATATTTGTCCAGCATGTAAAATGTGAATGGCTTTCACATTGACTTGGCTAACGGTTTAAATGTAGTTTATTTTGAACCAAACGAAACTTTTTATTTTATTTTGTAAAAACAAGCATCATGAGAGCATTGAAAGTTATATATCAGTTAAGTTTCATAAACATGTTAGATGGTTGAAATCATCAGCACATTATCACAGAGTGTGAGTATCTGGATTGATGAATCAAGCCCCTAGCATGTACACTCATCCCTTCCATAAGTTATACATATGCTAAGTTATAATGCCACTAACTTATAACCTTTGCTAACTATAACCTCAACTAAGATCTAACTAGTGTTGCCATGTGACTTCACTAAACATCGCATTTAGTGTAGCGCCCAGTAAATGACTTGTAAATGCTATAAGTTTTTACTCTTGATGCCAATTTTTACCAAGAGCACAACTCTCTATAGTATTCATATAAGTGGATCGTCATAAACATAGTTGGTAAAAATATTCACTTAAAGTAAAAACTTATAGCATTTACAAGTCATTTACCGGGCGCTACACTAAATGCAATGTTCAGTGTAGTGATGACATGTCTGAGAATTAAAGCACAAAATTGGTAAATGATGTTGCTGTTTTATGTTTTTGAGACCAATCAATTACTATACCACTATATCGCTCAACAGTGCTACTTTTCCTTCACATGTCACTATTCAATCACAACAAGATCACTATTCAATCACAATAGTACCACAATCCTCACACGTGCTGCCATCTTCCTTTCAATATTGTTTTGAATGGTTTTTAAACACTTTTTGAGCTTTTCAACCATCCAACTTGCCTTTGAATAGGGTACAAGAGGGCCATCTCAAGTCGGCATGGTCATATGACATTTTTACATGCAATCTGACGTGGTGCTTGATGCTATGCCATCTGACGTGGTGCTTTGACCTCTACTAAGTTCTTATCACCTCCATCCACCGGCGCTAGATTTGGCTATAAGTTATGGGAGGGAGGAGTGTATGTGAGGAATTGTGGATCTCAATGAGAATGACCAAGCCAGATCCAAAATCCTTCAACCAATCATTGTATATTAACCTATAGAAGGTCTGAGAAGCCACATTTGGGTTGCAACATGATGTTTTTTTTTGTGTATTTGACATATAAGGTGTAAGAATTGATGTATACGATAGTTACAAAAGTTTGTATTTGTATTGGGTCGATTTAATGACATATGACAATTTTAATTTAGATCATTATTGCACCTACTACATGCTTGAGAAATTGCAAAATGGTCAAGTGTTCTATACATGTGGTGCCGTATTTGAGCATGACAAGGTTTAGATATTTAGATATTGAAATGACCTTCAAATGAAAGATGTTAGTTGAAGAATCTTCAATCCAAATGTGTAAGGTGCTTGCTAAATTTTATTACATTTTTTGTATGTTAAGAGTAAATTATGGAATTGCATATATAGGCCCTCATAGACCTTTAAGTATTAAAATATCCAAGCAAACCGGGCTAATATTAGAGCCAAGCATACCAAACACAAGCCAACACCAAGTTAACCCTGCAACGTCAGAGCCTATGGCAGTGGCATCAACTCCAAATTCCCTTTTAGTGTATGCTCAAATCTTTCATTCAAAATGAGTGGAAATTGTTTTGTTTTGTTTTTTAAAGATGAAATCACGTCTCTTCTATATATTTCACAATTATCACAAATATATTTGTAAAAGTTTGTAACTATAATGATTATTTGCAGAAAAAGTGAAAAAAAATCACATCAAATATAAAGTATGTTTTAATCCTTTAAGGATGACACTTGCAACCAGGCCTGGGAGATGCCACAAGTGGGTACATCTAACTGCGACTGGTCACTACGTCATCTAAACAAGAAGTACATTTCATCACAACTAGTCATTATGAATATCAGTATAATTTGCCTATCAAACTCCAATGCACATTCTTCCGACATTCAATGAAAACGTAGTGATCCAAGGAACTTAAATTAGGCTACGGATCAAATAGAGATGAAGTATCGGTCCACCAATTTACAAATTACTTTATAAGTGACCACCTATGGGCCTCTCATCCTAACCCTATAAGGATGATGGTAGAATCTGGTTGCTAGAATCTGGTTGCTGACAAAACCTACGAGGGTTGTAGATTATTTCTAACGAGGTCTACGATACTCATAGACTTTTTCAACGACCAAAATCGGCCATTGTCCTTAAAGGGTTAAAGGGTTGATATTATAAAATCTTCACCAAATGCATATATTATAATGTCCACATTGTGGTGTAAATGAAGCTTATGTGTCCAACTAAAATTAGAAAATCGGTAAACCATGGTTAAGGCCCAAAGTACAAATTGCAATAACTTATTAAAAAATTTGAATTCTTTTGAATTTCAAATTGGAGTGGAAACTAGACTTCATAAGCTTTGTTTCATTAGTTGGACTCAATTTTTTTAAAAACCACTACAATAACTCAAATTTAGATCTGGAGCAAAAGCTAAAATTCACTACATTGAGATCCATGTCACAAACATTTTCTTGTTTAGAAAAAACATGATTACCTCAATGAGGCAAGTTTTATCATTGTCTATTGCTTTACAAATTGAATGAACTCTTTAAAAAAATAAAAAATCATGCATTCAAAATCATCCAAGAAGCCACATTTTGGCTCCTTGGACGTTCCAGGGTTAAGTGAGCAAATGTCAACCAGTCACCTACAAGTAGGCCCTTCCTAGAAAAGTGAGCTAACACAAAGGAAAAGAGTGACCAATTAAGAAACAACTCAGACTTTAAGATTATACACATGGGTGCAAGTACAAAAACTACAATTTTACAAGCTCACGATGTACTTTAGTATCTCAATACTTTAGGACGTGATTCTTTGGTGGTACCCTGCACATAAGGCCACCCAAATTGAGGAAGGCATATGCCAAACTGTACTAATGGTAATGTACACTAAGTTTAGTAGGTTGAAGTGAATACAACACCTGAAACAGAACGCCACGTAACTTGCGCAGCGTTGAAAGACGAGGAATCTTGTAATAATTTTGGTCACACAAAGTAAGCTGATATCTCATCGGATGAGCTGCTGCTCAGCAACGCAACCTCGCGCTGCAATGTGGAGGTGCTCTCCCTGCCTTGGCCCACAGTAATTGACCATTCATGGAAAAAGCCATCTGCTGTGACGACAAAGATTCTGGCCCTGAAGCACATGAAGAGATGTGGTCTTTGTAAAATCACCCCATGTTTCAATAAGATACCACTTGGAAGATGAGTTCTGTATAGTTCTCTTGTGCAAACTCTTTCTTCACTCTCAAAGTGAACGCTAATTTGACGGCAGAAATTTCTTTGAGTTGAGCTTAGAGACCACCAAGCTCTTCAATTGATCTAACAACTGTTAAGAGTGAGGAAAGAGTAGGGCTACAGGTGGGGTAAACTTTGAGTGACTTTGGAAGAACTCCTACTTACTGAGTTTTCAATTCCTAGAAACTTCTGAGAGGCTACCTGTTGAAAATTTGGTAAAAGAGGGAGTGAAATATTGTGGTTTACCTGTTGCTGCCCGAGATGAAGGTAGGTGCTTCCTCGCCATCGTCTTCTGCATCTTCCACATGTACAGCTACGGCACAATGGCTGATCGAGTTCACATGCAGTTAGTCCTACTTTTCTCATGCCGAACAATTTGGAGATTCCAACTACCCACTTTCTGACAAAAGTTTCGACATTAACTTCATGGACTTGAATAAGCGTCCATTAAATGCTTGATACTAAAAATCAATTTCCATACTGAAGAGCATACCTGCGAATATTAGGAGGAGATCCGTTCTTGATTGTAAGAAAACATCGCTCTGATTCCACCATGTCACTCATAGAGTTCGGTATTACTGATGCGAGCAATCCAGCTGCCATGCCATTACTGTCTCCAGAGAATCGCACTTCCATCGTGAGCAAAAGATTTGACACCACGACACAACTTTAAAAATAATTGTGATAAATCAATAGGGCTCTTACCTTGTTTGGCCCACGCTGCTCGTTAAATCCTCGTTTCTGAACAAAGATACAATATGTTTGACATTAGTTTCATCATGTAATCCTTGACTTGAGCAAAAGCAAAAAGCCTAGAACACTGGAAAATGGTATCGAGAAGCTGACATAAAGCCTTGTGGGGAGCATGAGGGAAACCACTTGTCATATCCCATCGTGGAGTGAGGAGACTCAACATACCGAGATCTTGCAGAATGCCCCAGCTTGAACACATGAATTGTTCCGGAAGCACATGAGGCAGCAAGAAGCTGTGGAACTTGAGAAGGCGGACCGAAGGACAAGGAGTAAATGGTAGCAGGGTAACTCCCGCGTCGGAACGTGTGTGCCTGCACATGTGAACAGACAAATCACAGCTTAAAAGACAATTACTCCAACAGGGAAACCAAGAAGAAATGCAACAATTTTACCTTGGATGCCTGCGGTATGCTGTGAACCCTGATTACTGTGCCTTGCTCAGAAGCTGTGGCCAGAAGCAAGCCATCCGAGGAGAAAGCCATAGCTGCCAAGGGCGACTTATGTGCTTGAACCTACAAAAATCCACTCATCAGTCTATCTCAAAACATACCCTCAAAACAGCTCACTGTTAAGTCTCTGATTAGACATGCAGACAATATCATGTACTGACTTGAAGCAAAGGATGAGATGAGCATATATACCATGTACTAATTCACAGAAAGTATTAAGCATGAAACAAGAGATAGATGGCCAAACTTAAACCTGACAGAGGACATGGAGATCCAACGCGTCAAAGACGAAAACGGACCCATTGGTTGTGCTTGCCGGCAGAGCCAAGTAGCAATTCTCTTGGTTTGGAGACAATGCACACAAGCCTACATGTACAGAAGATGAAAAAGGAACCAGTCACTTAGTCACCAGAAAATCAAACAAACTACACCAGCAATCAAACAGTCGAATCTCAAACCGTTACGATACTACTATTAGTCAGACCTCGAGCATTCGAAACTGTGTCGATGGCGTGCAAAATTGCAAGTTGCCCAAGGTCATGAATATACGTTTTCCGCTCCAGAACTACCACCAATCTGTTCACAGTTTTGTAAAGAAAAAAATCAGTTGAAAAATCGAGCTGAGAATGCTTCAAACATCAAAGATGAGATGAGAATATAGATCTTCCAAGACATCCAAAAACCTGGTTGAAAATAATAAATTCCTGGTTGCTTTCTTTTGGACTTCAGTTCGAAATATAAACCCTAAAAACCATTCCAAAATCTGTTTGAAACTAATAAATTCCTCCTCGCACACAATAAGCTTCCGTTCAGAATATGAAGACTAATAACATTTGGTTAAGCTAATTTGCTCCTGGTCGCACCCCAAACCCTAAAAGGCATTCAAAAACTGCCTAAATTACCTCTTCCGGTTCATCCGCACACAGAGAATGGACGACACAAAGTTGAGTTCCGCTTGGAGTGTGTCGGTGGTCATATTGAACACACTCAGTCGCCGAGGCGACAGCGCTGGCTGCAAAACACCACAACATCATCGTCAGGGAATAAAAATAAAAATTCTCAAACCCTAAAAACCCAAAAACCACAATTGTCCACCTGCTGGCCAGCGCCAACCACCGCCACCAAGCTCGTACTGAACAGCATCTCCACCACACTAATCGCGCCTTCAGCTGCAGAAAAACAACAATAAAAACCCCCTTCAACACCAATTCCAACACCAATTTCATCTTCACTTACATCGTTGGTAGTAGCAGCGGCAATTGTCGTCGCAGTTGAAGATTTTGAACCCATCTTTGGTGCTGATTGCGACGCAACTGCATCAAAAACCACGCGAAGGAAATGAGGAATTCTTCGTCGACTGTTTGCGGAATTGCTAGGGTTTTTGGAGTGCGTGCGACCAACCGTACCTGTTGTCTTGGTTGAACGAGATCGAGAGGAGCCGGCGATCCGGCTGCGTGACGCTCATCGTTGCCGCACCACCATCGCCATTGATTGTTGGTGCTCTCTCGTCTGTCTCTTTCGAAGAGTATATTGTCAGTCCTCTCTTCTGATCTGAAAAAGTCGATAGGAAAAAGAAAAAGTAAAAAGTAAAAGTCAGTATGGCTTGGGAACGGTTCCCTGGCGTGGTTCCCCGGTTCTTCCTGCTTCATCTTTATTATACTCCTTTTTTAAATTCTCATTTTCATTTCTGCTGCTTAGGGGCGGTTTACACTACGGACCAAGAACTCGTCCCATGACCCTCTTAAATCTGTGATTGGCTCCATCAACTCGTCCCGGGATGACTTGGGTTTACACTAGGAGAAAAAAAGAAAAGTGACCAAAGGAGTTGAGGTCCTCAAAAGGCCTAGAAATAGGCCTAATGGATAATGTTGCATGGTCCCCCGGATTTTGCGGCGAGAGAGGCTAAATGGGTTCTCTCGTTGCTGAAACGAGGGGACCATGGGCCTGAAATGCAGTTTTATTATTTTTTAATCGTTTTTTTTTTTTTTTTTTTTTTTTTTTTGGGGAAGGGGGCCCAACGTTACTGTAGATACAATGGCGGCCACCCTTTTTGTCTTTTTGGCTTGTTTTATTTTCTTTGTTATTTTAGGAAATATTGCCCTTTTTAGGCATTCATTAAAAAAATCAGCATGTCCACTTTTTAGTACATGGTCATTCCTCCCGGTCCAAGTTCGGTTCACACTTAGTGAGAGGCCCAAGGGCTTTAAAAATGACATTTTTATGAAGTGTGACCATGGAAGTGTGACCATGAAGTGTGACCATGGAATTAATCCATTTTCCTTGGTCACGGCTCTTGGTCTATAGTGTAAACCGCCCCTTAGTTCATGGGGGCTTGATTAGTACACTAAAATTTTATGTTTAGTGTGGTGAACACTAAATGCAAACTTAGGCACTAACCCACAAACTACGCATTCAGTGTAGTGACAACATCATACACTAAATTCTGACTTCATTACTCTTTGTCAATTGTAGCAAAAATTTGGAACGGATTTTTTTCTATTTGTTGACGTTCGGTGTAGAGATTTGATATGTGACTATGGAATAAAAAGGTCTTGAAATTTTATTGATTGTCTACCCACAGCTCTGAAAATATCAACAACCTTTTGAAGATTATAACTAACTCAATTTTTTGTCCACACTGGACATATGAGGTGTTTTTTTGACATTTATGAAGAATGTAAATGTCAATAAACATCTTGTATGTCCTATTCCAAAACAATTTGAGTGAGTCATGGGCATTTGAAAGTCTACATTTGGTTAAATATCATATTAGAGTATAGAAGGTGAACAAGAGTTTGAATACATAAAGAAAAACATTGATTTTTGCAAAAGAACTATAGCTTAGATATGGAAGAAAATTAAGATTTGAGACAAACCTGTTGGGATTATGGAATTGTTCCAAACTTACAATTCCAGGTCTATTTCTCTCACCAATTCCATCCGACTTTTAGAGTCTAGTAAAGTTTGTGACCCATTCGAACGAAGTCTTTGGTTTCCTATAATTTTTTTGCAATTGACAATCTATCAGTGGCATTAGTGGTGGAATTTGGCATTTACATGTGAAATCTTGTTTGGAGTTGGAGACTTGGAGTGAATGCACTCCTATGATAGATGTGTTTGTAGGCCAACAACAGATGCAGGATGTTCTTGTCTGCAAAGTTTGCCATATCCTCTCCTAATACGGGGGTGCCAAAAAACTCCAAAGGCTTAAAAAAACCGATTGCACAAACCGGCAAAACCCACCACACTCATCCCCTCCTCCATCACCGCCACACATTTAAAAAAATTCTACCTACCTATCAACAATATTACCAACCACAAATATAGAAAATATTTAGACTCTAACAAAATATTAAGTAAAAAAGACACATCATACCTATGCCATTCACAACACGACAACACAACCAATAGTAAATGGCTCCCGCAAAGATGTCTTTATCCTTGAGACAAACACCTCTCTCCATTACACCAAAATCCTTAAACAATACTACCACAAAGTCCAAAACAACTTCTACCTAGAAATCATGAAACTACATCACTCCAAAAACAACTTAAAGATACAAGATTCGTTATACCGCCCATCATCTATACAATCAAATATAACCCCAAATCCGCCGTTCTGACACAAACAAACACAATAAAAATACAACAAGATAGTCTCTCCAAATATGAAGGAAACGGTAGACATCTAATAACTATACCAGTCGCTAGACTACAATGGTTGTGGAAGCAATACCATGACGCAATACAAACCTTCATGGACACTAAATCCACACCTCAACCATTTGAAACCGAAAACGTTTGGCTATACCAAAGAAACAATTATCGCATACCAAAAAATGACCCCCTTAAAAATGCACATTATACATTACCCGCTATTATTCTAGACTCTCTTATCACATCTTTTGGTATATCACGATCATAAATTTCATTCCCCCTTACATGCTCCACAAAAATTTCAAAGTTTTATTCTCCATTTGAACAAGATCAAATATTTGGATCTCTTGGAAAAGCTTTTGACTATCAGTGAAACGGAATAGGCCTCGTATACCCCTACAACAACAAAGAAACACAACAACCAATACATTAAGCGCGCCTAGCAGCAAATAACAACTCCAACCATGCCACCACTACCATTATCACATCCATCACTGATTGGTACCAAAATTTAATCCACACTTGGGCCCATTTCCAGACTCCCATATCATAGCACTATTTGAAGCAAATTCAATTTTGTATATAGAACCACTATACCACCGGAAATAAAAATCCAAACTTGAACCTTCAACCTTACGTGTCCTATGTATACATCACCAAAACCGAGAAATTGGCACATTAGAACACCTCGCTCAACTTACACAAATTGCAAAAAATCTCAACATCAATAATGTATATTCCGCAATTTTTCTTCCTTGCTCTTTGCTAAGTTGTTGTCTTTTTCTTCCTTTGCTAGTTGATTTTCCTCTAGTCTTAGCATGTGGCTCTTGTTGTGTGTGGGCTCTTTACTAGTTTGGCTCATGGCTCTGAGGCTTCTTTGTTTCTCTGTTTTTTTTATCATCTTGAGTTGGATTTTTAAAAAGGAATTTTCCTACTCAAGGACCATCAAATCTATTGTAGGTGTTGGTAATGCCTTGAATATTGCATGGTCTTACTATTTAGGGACTTGAAAATACTTTTAATATGTAATCAAACTTTCAGTAAAACTTTGAACCATTTAACAGACTTTTCTTATATCAAAATAAATTGTAAAATTTATATAGAGAAGAAAAGATTAACTATTTGACGAAGGAAAGTAACTTACCTATCAATGATATTAAACATATGATAGATATGGCAAGTCTAGTGTTGCTTACATTTAGATTTGCAAGGCTAAAGAAGCAATATGTTATTATCAATTAAGTTATGATTGCCGCTAATTTATAACCTTTGAGAATTCAAATCTTTGATGATTTATAAGTTCTATTGAGTAATAACATTTGCTAAATCTTCACCGCTACAAAGTTTTATTACCTCTATCCACATGCACCATACTTAGCTATAATTTATCCAAGGGATGGATGTACAATTATACTGGACTTAGGGTCCCAAGAAAAGAGATGGTGTTCTTCACATTGTAAAAGGACAAGAGCTCTTGGGTAGTGAAATTGTTGATTTTGAAATGCTAGATGAATTTGTCTTTTCAATTCTCTTGAACTTGAATGACCTTTTGAAGCATATGCTATTACAAGATGCAATTTACAAGTGATGGTAGCATTTCAAACGCATCTAATATTAATAAACGTGTGTTTGTTTGCGCTCTAATACCAAGCTGAGAAATTGTATAAATTCTTTCAACCAATCAGCTAAGTGAAGCAAATTATTATTTTTATTGTGAAAAAAATTGGAAGTCTCTAAACGAAGCTATGTGAGCATATTTTTATTTAAGAATTTTGTACATAACTACCTATAAAATCTATTTATAACTATAAAAAAATGATATGGCATGTGACTCCTCGCAATATGTTTTAGCATCCATTTTAATTATTCTTCCATTGAATAATTTCACAAAGCCCTCGTACTTTGTTACAAATGTTTAATCCTAATATTTTATTCTTTAACACCTTCACATGGTCTACCAATTTTTATTATTCTTGATAAAATGTTTGAATTTTGATACACCCATGTTTTGTAATAGATTTTGAAATTTCTATAGAAGTTACTTTTTCCACGCCAATTATTTCTACAATTCCAATGCATCTTCTAAAATTTACAAATACTTTGTAGGCTAACCTTGATAATACCTTCATTGGTATATCACACCTTTGTATTATCACCAAAGCCCTTGAACCCAATATTTTTATTTCAAAAACCACTTTTTAATATCACTATTACTTTTGATAATATCATTTGTTTCTTCAAAAATTGTAGTGTAAGTGTCCCATCACAAAGATATGGACAGAGGAAAAAAAAATCAAAGACGGAAAATCCAACTTTTAGATGTAGAAAGAGAGTTGAGTGTATAGGATGTAGTGCACCCATGGGCGTCGCCAAAGGCAACGATCAAAATCTATGCGCAGACAAGATGGAGGAAGAACAGTGAGTAATTCTGATTGAGGTTGTTGACTAATAGGTTGCATCTATGTGTGCAAAAGGGGAAGCAATGCAGTACCAACATACAATGTAGTATAGTGGGAGAAGTGAACAGGCCGCAAGAGGTGTGAACGACGTGCACAGATACTAAGTTTTGGCAGTTGAGGTGAAGAAGATGGAGTAGAGGTGGCGATGTCATTTGAGAGGCGCTGCAAGTTGCAGTGGTGGCTTTGGTGAGAACATACCGAGGACGAGGCTAAGAGGCATAGCAACTACATTTGCCGCTACAAGGGAGAGTTTTTCTTTAAATCAAGTCTATAAGTTATTTTTTGTAGTGTTGTTGGATCAACAACATTAGTGTGCGTGAGTTTGGGTTATTGTTCAAATTCGTGCAAAAGGTTTGGGATTGGTGGCGGATTGATATTCTATGTGTCGAAAAAAGAGCGGATTTCAAGGATCAACTTCGTTTACAATAGTTGCAATTAATAGTGATTTACAAAGGTATTGGTTGAAATCAATAGTGGTCAAGTTCAACATGATTAGAGTTTGGAGTTGATTTAAGAAAATTGTCAATGCCCTGCAAATTTATTGTTTACGAGTTTGTAAAATGTGAATTGTTGTTGGTTGTAAAGTGTGAATTGTTGTTAGTTGTAAGGTGTGAGGGGCAAGCGTTGCTAATTGCATGCGCCAGGTTTCTCAAAATACAATAAGTATTTGAATTTGTCTTCAATTTTTTGTACAAAAATGCCTATGTATAAAATTTGTTTGTTGTTGACAAGAAGAAAGTTTACAAAGTTCACATTTTCAATCAACTTTAAAGCATGAAAATTTTGCCCAATTCATGGTGAATCATTATGGATTAAAGCTGTTAGATTGTACCACCAATTTAAAGATTCTACATATTGAAAAGAAATTATAGAAGTGGCTACAAATTTGCGAAAAGACACCTCACGACAAATTCAAGCTAGGAGACAATCTCAAGATGAGAATACTTTGATATTGTGGTTTGGACACGTATGAACACAAAGGGAGTTTGGGAATAATAAGGTTTTTATTTGTACGGCTGTCACACGACATGGTGTCGAAGGCCTCTCTGCATCGTAGTAATTTGGTGTAGATTAGTTTTTTACTAATCTACGGGTCTAAAAACGTAAGGCAATGCATTGCATTCATCAGTGGATGATTTTCATCCACTCAGAGTTGTGTGTGAGCATATAGCACCGCACACGTCCTTGACTTGACGTCTTCGTAAAGTCAAGCTTTATGAGTGATTTAAAGAGTGTTTAGTGGTTATCTTTGCTTGTAAGTGATTGTTTGTCATTAGTAAAGGCTCCGCATTCTATTATACTACTTACATTTAATGATTCATCCTTTGTAGAGTGCGAGACGCTTGACTATTCTTGTGATTTATTAGTTATTCACTTGACAGAGACCCTCGCACATTCCTCTATTCAATTCTAGAATTTGAGCTTAGATGAGTTTAGAAAAAATTGGGTGCTTACATTGATGTTGTAGAGTGCCTCAAGATGTTCGAACGCAACAAATGACGCTCAAATCACACAATTTTTTAGCAAGATGTGAGCGGTGCAAGAATTGGAAGAAGAAGAACAGTTTCTGGGACCCATTCTGCATTTTTTCATCCACTTTACAGTTTTCGTCCACAGAAAAATTCATCCACTAGGGGTTTCTACCTAGTGGGAAGGAAAAATTTGAGTGGAAAAAGTTTTTCCAAAATCACATTTTTGTGGGTTGTAAAAGAAAAGATTAGTGTCTAAACTGTAAAGGTATGTAACTAGGACAATTTAACTCAATTGTGAGTGGAATTTGCGCCTAAATGTAGGATATTTCACGGTTAATTCAATTTTGATAGTGGATAAGTGTTGAGCACATTTGTCACCCAATGTGTGATTATCATTGTAGGGACTTATGTTTGTAAACACCGCGACTGCATTAGCTAGCTACCTCCTTAGTTTTAAACTTTGGGAAGGACACCTTTGGATAAATCATTTGTAATGTTAAAGATTTTGCAACTAGTGATCATCCATTGCAAGCGTGTGCGAGTGGCTCTCATTGTTTTCATTCACCGCTTTTACGTTGTTTGGTGAGAAGATCCGGTTTTGATTTCTGGATTTTTGTGCGGTACCTCTCCCGTGTTGTGTGCTTGTTGTCGGTGTTTTTTGGTGGTCCTATTTTCTTGCTGTCTCAGATTGTGATGGGATACCAATTGGGTGAAGTCGGATTCATGGCCGGCAAGACCTTTTCATGTGAGGAGTTGTGGTTAGACTTGTGCTGCCAAAGGTGATGACCGGTGAACCACAAAGTTAGGTGGTTTTGCAGATGCAAGTTGCGCGTTTGTACCCTTACCTTTTAGATAGTATCCATAGATAGATCCCGAGGTGGTTTTTGTTCATAGTCAATACTCGGAGTTGGTATTTCCACTCCCCTTCACCAAACTGTTTGGAGAGTGCTTCCAATGCAGACTTTGGGTCAGGGTCAAATACTGGCGAGGCTTTTGAGCCTGTTTCAACATTGAATATCGATCGTAGGTTTTGGATCCAAGGCGTGGGCACGTTTGACGATATGGAGGACGATCTCCGTCATGTTGTGTAAGACAGGTTCTTGGATCGGGCTGGGAGCATCTCCCTGCCCGATCGGCGGCCCTAATTTTAAACCAGGATGAAGGAGAAGTGTCGTGTAAACAAAGATCGCTAAACACAACAGATCAAGAATCACAACCAACATCAAATAAACTAAAAACATACACTAAAACAAGTATATGTAGTACACCCTCAAGGAATAGATAGCAAATCACTAAGTAGTCAAGCGTCTCGCACGCCACGAAGGGAGAATCAACGAGTGCAAGTAATAGTAGAAGAATGCGGAGCCTTCACTAATGAAATCACATCACTTACAAGCAAAGGAACTCACTAACACTCTCTAACTCACTCACAAAGCCTGACTTGACAAAGACGTCAAGTCAAGGACGTGTACGGCGCTATACACACAACTACAATCCTAGATGGATGAAATCCATTTACCGGATGACTACGGTGTGTCGAACGCATGTCCTCACATAAACTAACGTTTGTCAGACTAATCTAACCTACGCTAATACCACGGGATGTGGTGTGGTCCTCGACACCACATCCCGTGACATGGAGGACAATCACCCAATCTTCCAACGACCGTACAAGCTTAGTCTTTCAGAGATAGTTGGGGTTTAGACTCGTTGTCATGAGTTGTTGGCCGCCAGCTTGATTGAGCTCTCCAACGGTAGATATCCTTGTGTCATAGTAATGTTATTGAAGAAGGATATCTTTGGCAACTGGACGGAGAAGCGGATGTGTGGGAATTATAGGCCGATGAATTGTAAGACCAAGTTAGATCGGTATTTTATGCCTACGCCGGAGGAGTTGTTTGATGCGGTGGGCCGCCTGATAGGACTTGACATTCTATATTTTTAGAAAGGTAAAATTTAAAAAACCTAAAGTTACTCAAGGTATTGTGGACTTGAATGACATACTATACGCATCGGTTGGTTTTGGACACCCCTGCTAAAGT
Source organism: Bryoerythrophyllum caledonicum (assembly GCA_963971425.1). Classification (NCBI taxonomy): domain Eukaryota; kingdom Viridiplantae; phylum Streptophyta; class Bryopsida; order Pottiales; family Pottiaceae; genus Bryoerythrophyllum; species Bryoerythrophyllum caledonicum. The sequence continues at coordinate 28,650,052 of OZ020515.1, forward strand.
ATTTATTTTTCCAATTCACAATGGTTTGGACACAATGGATATCATCTAGGTATTACATGACTATCACGTAGATGTTACCTTGGCATTACATGAATATTACCTTGGATTTTTGATAATTTGGACACCCAAATTCAAGGGTTTTGGACAATCTCCATTGTGAATTAATTGAGTACAAAACCAACCATCGCATAGGGTAATTCATCCCCTTTGAATTTATTCTTTAAATATTGTTCACTAGATATTGTAACAACTCATGCTTTTAGCATCAACTTTATCATTTGTGATGGTCAAGTTGTATGTGCATGGATGATATATTTTTAACCCCTATAGGACGAAGACATTTTAGAGGACCATTGAGAATGAAACCACAATATCTTCTACTAAACTCACATGCAATGATGTGGTAGAAATTTTGTGAATTTTGGCCAAAGCGATTGAAAGATAATTGCAGTCAAAGTAAAAAAAATTGTCCCCCACAACAAACTCTTGGTCCTTAGAGGTTAAGAACTTAAGGCCAATTTATACTAAAGGCCCAAAAGTTATTCAAACCATCATTAAGTTACAGAAATTGCCAATATCGTCCTTGCAATCCAGATCTTGGTAGTTGCCCACACCTCAAAACTTGGAGCACTTAACCCTGCCTCAAGAGAATAGTGCACTAAATCACCTGAAGTAAAATTTCCAAAGAAGAAAAAAACTCTAAAAAATAAAACCAACTGAATATATATTTTTAAATTTTAAAAAAAAATCACCTGTATTTACATGATAACAAGAACACCTACAAAAGGATGACAAATCATGACTTATCCTCCTGCCCATCTTTTCTTCAGCACTTGTCACACAAGAAGAGTGTTGCTGCCACATAAGTTTGTCGATGTGGCACACCTTGATCAAAGCCAGATTCTGAAACAGCTGCCATCTGGTAACTCAACCACCAATCATAATTCATACTATTTCCACCTAGCAACCATAAATACCCTCATTCCAACAATTAGTTCTCATCAAAGAGCCCCTGACCCATCTCGATGGCTTCCATGAACAGCTCACCTTCCAGTTAGAACAAGAGCTCCCTCCTTTCAAAAGTACCTCAGGTTTGGAGTTACAACTTTAGGGTTTAGGGCTTGAGGTTCAGGGTTTATGTTCATCCTTGGGAGGATGAGGCAAGTTCAACCCAGATGCTCTGGCGGCGCTAAACATTGACGATGCCAATGCTTGTGCAAGGGCGCTTGCATCTGGAACTGAAGAAGAGGAAGTGGGAGGACATTGGATGCCCGCCAGACTAGCCGCTATTGCAGAGACATAATTTGCGTCTTCATTGCTGGTGGAGGCGCCTGCTGC
>OZ020515.1:28651589-28790756 GCA_963971425.1 Bryoerythrophyllum caledonicum
AGAGAGAGAGAGAGAGAGAGAGAGAGAGAGAGGGGGGGGGGTCAAACACCTAGTTAGGTAGAATCTTATTCTTCTCTGTATTTTAGTCTTGTCCCATAAAGAAATTCTACTCAAGATCTCATATAAATGATTGTTTCGATTGATTAGATTTGCCTTCACCTTAACCCTTAAATTTCTTTGACAATTTCACACCAAAAACACTTCAAAACTGCTAGTTTCAGTGCTATGAGTAAAAAAAGAAAACATAAAGCTTTTATTTCAAATTTAAACCATAGGATCTCAATAAAGACTTACTAAAGAACATGCTCACAATATTTCAGAAACTTTGACTGCACAGATTGTAAGATTATAGAGTTTGAAGTAGAAAAAATGATCATTTTCTTCCCTGGGTTTAGTGGATCATCAGACTTTGACTTCACTTGGTGTCAAATATTTGCACTACACAAGGTCTAAATTCATTTTCATCATGTTAAAGATGATACTAGTTCCTCGTACACCAACTTCTAGAGGTAGAGGTGGGGTGTAGCATATTCAAAAAATTATTATGCAAGTAGTGGAGGTTCAAAAAATGTCAATTCATGTTATATTTTTTTGAGAACTTAGTATGTTTTAGAATGAGAATCCGAACGGTGAATGCAAAGGTTCACACCACATAATGCTACGGAAAAAATAAAAAGTGAAAAATAAGATCTCTAATTTTAATGTGGAAATGAAGTTTTTTGGTACCTTGCCCGACAATATATGATAATGTGTGAAAACGTTTGACTTGGATTTTTATGCTTCTTTTCACTAAAGAATAGAGATTTTTTTTTTACAACATGAAAGGAAATATTATTATTTGCTAGTACTAAAAATCTCACATTGAATAGTGTCCTAGCAAAAGTTTTTGGAGTTGCCCAACCTGCCCATTCTCCTCATTCTCCTCAGTTGAATTTCAAAACCCTAAAACTTTTTCATTAAATGTTGGATTGAGGAAAAAAATTGGACTCACACAAGACTTTGGTAATGTCAATCTTTTGTAAAAATTTCAAAGAAAAATATTATAAACTGACACCACAAGAACCTGCCTGAACCTCTTCGAGTCCCCCGAGAGAACTTTTGGAAATTTAGGGATTAAACACTATGATCTTCCAAAGTTAATGAAATTTGTAGAGCATTTGGTTTCATTAGTTTCATTAGTCAAGATCAAGATCTTACAATTAGAAATTGAAATAAAACTCTTCCTTTTCTATTCCCCCCTTTGCACTAAAATGAGCAGTTTCAAAGTCTTGCTGGTGAAAAGGAACTTCAGGAGTTAAGAGGTTTTTTAAGCTAATAGCTAATCATAATTACCAGTATCCCCCCCCCTACTACTGAAAACAACAGAGAAACGTTTTCATGAATAACTTTCATTTTTAGATCAACTATCAGTGGGGCAGGGTTGAAGGTGAACTAACCTGCTGATTCGCTCGGCCTCTTGGGGAGTGAGCCACCTTCCGACGTTGTCTTCGTTCCCCCAGCAAGCGGAGCTGGGAAGGGACCCCTGGACTACAAAGATGCTCCAACCGCTGTTCTTCAGCGTGTCTAGGTAGGCGGAAAGGTAGAAGTCGCTCAGGTGCTCTGGCGCAGGGTACAAGCTGTTGAAGTTGTACCACTTCTCGCCCACTCTCCGGATACAGAACCAGTGAGCCTGCAACTTGTCAACGTCCCCACCACTCGTCAAAACATGTTATGATTCAACATCCACAGTAGTCAAAACTTGTTGAAGTTCTGTTTCAACGCCCACACCACTCGTCAAAACATGTTGAAGTTTTCTTATTTATAATACTCCTCTATCCTTACTCTTAGTGGCTAGGAAGAGCTCTAAGCTCAATTTAGAACTAGTTTTAACCACCTCCTCAAAGTAGAGGTTGTGTTGCACCATGAATCTTAGCCGCTTTCTTCCTCTTTGACCTGATTACACATACGTCAAGCCATCTAGGGCTGATTTCAATAATCAAAACTCATGATATCTTTCAAAACCGGTTTTTCAAAAAAAATCTTATTATTACTTGACTTGTGAGTGTGCAATATTAAATCTTAGCATAGACATGACCCTTCAAACCTTTTTAGATATCTTCAGAACAATAGAAACTTGCCATACGTACCAAACTACTACATGATGTAGGGCAAACCTATCAAGAGATACAATTCAATCCCTTCGAAAGAGTTTATAATGTTTCAAGTCTTGCAACCCTAAACTGCGACGAGATCCGACCCTGAAGCTATATGTGTGCTCAATTCTTTCACTAAAAATATATGTGCTCAATTTCTTTTACTATAAATTGGCACTAGACAACGTGCAACCTATTCACATGTCGGTACATGACAATAGCTTCCTGCTACCGAGTTACACAATCCATGATGGAATTCAAATTATACCAAGACTGATAACCACGTGGCATGCAATTAAAAACCTCACCGCCACAAGAGCAACAAAAACGGCCTAAAATGAAATTTTAACAAATAATGTCCTCCTGATCACTTCAAAAAATAAATAATAAATAATAAATAATTCCATCTTAAAAATCCTGAGGATAAGAAAACTCTCAAATCATAATCACCATTTCCAATACAACCAAAATAACTCACCAATGTAGCAAAACCCTGGGAAATTTTCAAAACCCCTAAAATTCAAGTGGCAAATATGTCCCAAACAATTCAAGTCCTCCTGAACAATTCATAGTTTTTTTAAATTAAATAAAAAAGTCCTGAAGATACACAAAGCTCTCAGTTAATGATCCAGTGTTAACACAGTTAAAAAACCCTCGCCACTGCAGCGAAACCCTCCCGCAAACCCTAAAATTCAACAGAAAGAAGCAAATCCTCACCTGCAAATGGCAAATGAACGCGACCTGCTCATGCGGCGCAGCGCGCGCGTCCCGAGCCTCGGGCGCCTCCAACGGCACGCACTGCAGGTTCCAGACGTGCAGCGCGCGGCTCAGCACCTGGATGCTGAAGTTGCCATCCGCGTCCACGTTCGACGACCCCTCCGCCACGTAATTCAGGTAGTGGCTGGACCCCGCGCCACTCTCCAGCATCACCTGCCGCTCCTGCGCGTCCAGCTCCTGCGCCATCGCCGCCAGGTCCACCTCCGAGAAGTAGGGCCCCTGCAGGAGCGCGTTCACGCAGTGCACGGCGCACAGCCGCGACTCCTGGACCTCGTGGTAGAGCAGACCCGTCCCTCCGCCTCCTCCTCCTCCTTCTCCTTCCGCCATCGCCTCCGCCATCGATCGGAAAACAATATGTGCGACTGAGTTTTGCATTTGCGAAGAAGGTCATCGTGTGAACGCATTCTTTTTTCGATTGACGTCACCAACTTTTGCTTTATCGACCTCTTTCGAACCGCCGAAGAAAGTAAAAGGAAGTTTTTTAGGGCTCCAGGAAATTCCACTTAACTTCGTCCTCAGCTTCCATAACCGATTGAACCTTGCTTTGCACCCACGCCTCCTCCATTCCTTTATAATTCTAACACGGTCATAGTTTTGCAGGTTGAGGAGATCGTTGTCATTGCAGGGAGTTTTGAAGAGAGACAGACAGAGTGTTAGAGAGAGAGAGAGAGAGAGTGGGGTTGTTGGGGTATCAGCGATGAGAGGGTTGGCGTGCAATGCTTGCAGCGAGGTGTTCGGGGACGAGGAATTGCAGAAGCAGCACTACAAGACGGAATGGCACCGGTACAACCTGCGCCGCAAGGTGGCCGGCATGCCGGGCGTCACGGAGGCGCTCTTCAACCTCCGCATCGAGGCCCTGGAGGCGGAGAAGCGGAAGAAGGACGCCGCGCGCCTGATTTACAAGTGCGCGCTCTGTGACAAGGAGTACACCACGGCCAAGGCTCATGCTAATCATCTGCAGTCCAAGCTGCATGTCACGCGCGCCGCGGGCGCAGACGCACCGGCGGATGCAGGTATGGCACGCCTCGGTTTTGATGAATTGGCGGTTAGGTTTGGAGGTGAGAGTGATTGTTGTGTGGTTTTCCTAGGTGTAGCGGGAACTCGACCGGCGCCACAGAAGCCATCTCCCGCGGCGCAAGTGGTGAAGGCGCAGAATGGGAAGGCGGTTTTGGATGAGGAGAGTGAGGAGGACGAGTGGGAGGAGGTGGACGGGGAGGAAGTGGAGGAGGAGGAGGAGGGCGGGGACACGGTGACGGAGATGGAGGAGGCGGGACCGAGCGACGACCCGCTGAGCGGGCACTGGGAACCGAGCGACTGTCTGTTCTGCGGGCGCAACCAGGGTGAGTTCTCCGCGTGCATCGAGCACATGCACAGGGAGCACGGCTTCTTCGTCCCGGACGCGGAGTATCTCAAGGACCCGGTCGGGATGCTCACGTACCTGGGGCTCAAGATTACTAAGGGCTTCATGTGCCTGTACTGCGATGAGCGCGGGAAGCAGTTCCAGAGCGCGGAGGCCGTGCGCAAGCACATGGTGAACAAGAGTCACTGCAAGCTCCGGTACGGCGACGGCGAGGGCATCGCGGAGGAGGAGCTCGAGGATTTCTACGACTTCTCTAGCAGCTACGACAAGGAGAGCACCTCGCAGGTGCTGGCCGTCGCGGAGCAGAAGCCGCAGGTGTCGCTCACGTCCGGCGGCCACGAGCTGGTGATCAACCAGGAGAAGAGAATCGGGTCCAGGGACATGGCGAGGTACTTCAAGCAGCGGCCTGCGCCGGCGGATAACCGGGACGGCGTGATGGTGAACGCGTTGGTGGCGCGCTACAGGAGCATGGGACTGTCGACGCAGGAACTCAAGTGGCGGCTGCGCAACAAGCCCGAGGAACAGCAGAAGAAGGCTTCACAGCGAGCCGAGTACATTCGCTCCAAGATCGCCTTGAAGAACAACGTTATTCGGAATCTGCCCAGGAATTGCGAGTATTAGTAGGCCATGTATCGAAAAATTTCGATGCATCTCCGACCCCAATTTGGTTTGTAGGAGTAAAAAATTTTGGTCGTTTGTCATCAAAGTTTGTAGATCACTTATAGGGCTTGATTGATGTGCTTAACTCTTTAGTGCCCCAGGGCTTTTTCCACAGGTATGCGCTCAGTTTTTTTCTTTTAGTTGCTTCTTATGGAAATAGACTCTCATTTAGTATCTAACTTGATTTTAACCCATGACCTAGACTTTGTGGAGAGATTGGATATCCTATATTTGAGGGGATATATTACATTCTCTGTATGCGGGTAGTGGAAATTGTAAATTTGGGAGGGTATACCACTTTACCAATTATTACACTCTTCGAAGAAAGTTTATATTCGTACCAAGTGGATAGCTTCACCTTGACATTCAACGTGTATGCATGATTTTTCATGGTTAAAGTTCACTTCTATCTACTTGTAACCAAATCTGTTCCAAAATTATTACGAATTAGAAAGAAAGTTATGTGCCATGAACACTCTTGAAGAGAATTTCAATCACATTGTAGATCAATTCTTTTCATGTGTAAGTATTATCACAGAAACTGTGGCATTCTATTTGTGAGTATTCATAGTTCTGAACATTCTATTCACAATATTTTCAAGAATAAAAATTTGTTCATATTCATAGTACTTAATTTATCATGCACCGACATTGTCAATGTAAACTGAAAAGCCACCACACGAGAGTGAATGCTAATGTTATGGGAGCTGTACACCACAAAAAATCGACATGACAACAATCTCACTACGCAAATACTGAATTGTCGCTCTCCTTGGCAATGTCGGAAACTGAACCAAGTCGAGTTCTCCTACAGTAATGCTACTGAATGTAAGTGTTGCCGCACTATGTACACTTTGAAAGACTTCGCGGCAACGTACTAGGCACTCTGAATGATGGTTCGTCTCACACATACACTGTCTACTCCTTGACGTCAACCACGCCCTCGTTCGTGATCTGGAAGCGCGCCTCCTGCTCCGCCAGGCACGGAGACGCAACAACCTTGATGACACGCTCCTCCGCCCGGCCTTTCCGAACAGACAGCCTCGTGGTGGACGCGTGAGCGATGATGTTGCCGCCAATTGGCTTGTGCTGAGGACCGTTAAACATCGCCGAGCCGTCCACCTGGGCCACCACCTGGTTCGTGACCACCACCGCAATCCCGAACTCGTCCGCCATCTTCTGGCAGCCTCGGAGGAACTTGGCCAGGTGAAATTGACGCGCAGCAAGCTCCCCGCGCCCTGAGTAGTCCGTCCGATACAACGCCGTGGCGCTGTCCACAATCATCAACGCAAACCTCGTCTCCGCCATCATCGACGCAGCCTCCACCAGGAGCTTCGTCTGGTGATCAGTGTTGTACGCGCGCGCATAGGCCACGTTATCCAGAACATCCTGCCCATTCAACCCGTACTTCTCCGCAATCTGCAACAGCCGCTGCGGCCGAAAGGTCCCCTCCGCGTCGATATACAACGCCTTCCCCTCGCCTCCGCCCTGGTCCAACGGCAGCTGACAAGTGACGCAAAGCGTGTGACAGATTTGGCTCTTACCGGACCGAAACTCCCCGTAAATCTCCGTGATCGAGCCCGTCTCAATGCCGCCCTCGAGTATGGAGTCGAACTCCTTGGACCCCGTCGTGATCTGAATCAGCTCCGCCCGCTGCTCGTGCATCTGCTTCGCGCTCGTGAACCCCATCGGCACCAGCTTCGACGCCGCATCAATGATCTTGTCCACCTTCGCGTCGCTCAGCCCCTTAATGTTCACCAGATCCTTCTTCGCCGAGTACGCCACCGCCTCCACCGTGCAGTACCCAGCCTCCTTGAGCTTCTTCAGGTCCAGCGCCGAAATGCCGCAATTCTGCAGATGCTCCACCAGGTACGGGCCATGGTGCACCTCCTCCTCCACTCCCGCGCTCGTGGTGGCACCTTCGGTGGCCGCGCTCGTCGCCATAGCCGCACAAACCGAGCTCCCTCACTGAGTTCCGAAAGAATGGCCCGCTACAAGCCCTAATGGTGGTGAAGACCTCGATTAAAGTGTGTTGAGGAAGCTATTGGATGGGAACCTAAACCCGATAGAGGATCGGCAGAATCGGTAGATCAAGGAGGAGCCAATGTTCGAGTTTGTAGAAGATGACGGGTATTGGGTTTAGGAGCGAGTGGGCGGGGTTTGGCGCCGCTTTTGATCCAGGATCGTTTCGCGGCAAGTTCTTGGCCGACGTGGAGGGTTGTTTCGCGCCTAGTTTTGACGTTCGAATTGGAGAGGCGTGTGACCGTGTGTTCTTTCTTCCTTCTTCATTCCCGGGCGGTAATGGGTCACCGTGGGAGGGTCCACACCGTGTTTTATTTCATTTTGATTGGTATATTGACCGGTTGTCCCCAACGGGTAGTGTAAGTGTAGGTAAGGTAAGTAAAATTGTAAATTTAAAAAGTAAATAAATTATAGTAAAAATAAATGCCACATGTTGCTGCATCCTATGGCCTAATACCTAGGTGATGCCCATAGGCATATTATTATATAGAGAGAAGAGACTAGTACACCGTAGGTGAACCTCTAGTCCGGCATAAATTAATTAGAAAAGCCCATGCCAAATTAAGTGGAAAATGTTTTTTTGAAAATGCCGAAATTGTAAAAATTGCATATTTACAGATTTTGGCACATGTAGAGACATTAAAGGGGATTAAGGCTTGGGAAAGTCTTCATTCATGGCAATCATGCATAAGCACTTGAGTTTGGAATCTCAAGGTCTTGAGTTCAATTCCCATGGGTGCCTAGACAGGCCAAATATAGTAGTATTTGATTACTTGCCGAAAATAACATTATTGTAATTTTGAATGCCGAATGTCATTTTTTCACTTTAATTAATTATTCGGCATTAAGGTGCCGAACTAGAGGTTCACCTACGGTACTGGTCCATTGTCCTTAATAAGTAGTGTAAGTGTAGCTAAGGTGACTAATGTAAAAGAAAAATGAGATATAATAAATGTAAATGCCACGTGTCGCCACGTCCTATGGTGTGATACTGAGGTTATACCCGTAGACCTATTATTATTATACTACTAAAACTCATGTTGTGTGCAACAGGCCAATGATAAAGTAAACATATGCCAATTATTTAGATACCCAAATTTCCTACATATAGAGAGTAAACGCGATCCGGATATTGCCCCATGGCGCATTTTGAGATATTAGGTGTTGATCCGGCTATTATATAGAGAGAAAATATAGAAAGAAGAGACTAGTATACCAACCCGTTCTTGCCAACGGATAATGTAAGTATAGGTAAGGTAACTGAAATTGTAAATCTAAAAAGTAAAGTAAAATATAATAAAGGTAAATGCTACATGTTGCAGCGTCCTATGGCGTGATACCTAGGTGATACATGTAGCCCTTTTATTATATAGAGAGACTGGAGTGTTACCCGTGTCCTCCAGACACAACAATTTTTTGTGTTGAGTCCCCACCTCCCCGTCCCCTAGCCCTTTCCCTCCCGTCCCCCGTCCCCGTCCCCCCCGTCCTTGTCCCCTTGTCCCCCGTCCCCGTCCTTTTATCCAGAACCCTAACTTTTAGCTTTTCATCCAAAAGCGTTTTTCATCGACACATTCATCCATCGACGTGTTTGTCATCCTATATTCTTTAATAGATATAGATTAATTCTCCAAATATGGATCTTATGAACTATAGTCAACCAAAGAAAAGACACTAAGTGGCATTTCCAAAAAATGTTACTTCAAAAACAAGAATTACAACTACAATATTCTTCAACTCACATGGTTGGTTCATTCAAAGTATAAAATCTTCTATTCATCCATACTTAAGTGATGCCACCTTATAGATAATCAAAATTGATAATGGTTTAGAATGAAGTTTCACATTTTTACACTATAAAGGTCTAGTTTAGTGATAGTCCAATGAGCTTTTTGTTGTTCTTGCAATGGAGTTTGTCTTTATTTATTGAATTGTAAAAAAAAAAATTATTGTTGAAGCATGATGAGTCTATGATGAGAAGAAGAACTCCGGTCTCCAAAGGAGATCAGCATGAATGTAGTGTTTGTTCATTCTCTTCACTAAGCATATGGCCACGGGACATAGGCTAGTGTAATAGAACTACTTCCCTCTCTCGAGGAATCCCCCACCATAATTGGGTGGACTATGGTGGTAGGCACCACGCTGGCAATAGGACTTGAACTCACAACCACCTCACCGGTGTGCCATGACCCAAACCACTACACCAAGGCCGTGGTGCTTGTCTATGATGATTTATTATAATGTGATGTAAATAGAATTAGACTATGTAGCAAGAAGCAAAAGAAAAATCACCTCAGATATAGATTACACCTTGTGTTAATCAGTAAAATTAGCATATAAATTTTTATTCAATGTAATTAAAATCTATACTTTTATTTAAGTATAGAATTGATTATATAATGTATTCAAGTATTTTCTTTTGCATTAAGATGTATACAATCACTAAGATAAGTCCACATGATATTATTACTACTTCAGTTTTCAGTTTAGTATCACATAAATCTAATTTATATTAAACAATGCCAAAAGTAAATCAACCATGTCCACTTGTAAACAATCCCTTTAATGCATGACATGGATTTTCCACAACCCTTTTTATTCACACACAAGCTTCTAAAGATTGTCTCCTACAAGTAAACATCTGGACTATATATTTTACTATCCGTAATGTGTTCCACCTTATAAAAAAAAGTCATTATCTCTAGAACAATATCCTTATCATGAGCTCTAGCAATTACCAAAATCTTACTTGCATGCCTTGTCAAGGTGAAATTATGCGCTTACACCAAAAAAGCCCAATGATTAACCCCTACAGGACCAGAGTCTCCTTCGGGGGGATTCCTTGATTTTTGGGCAGGTTCCTAAAATTCGAAAAAAAAACAATTTTCTCTGAAATTTTAAAGCTAGATTGCCTTTGATAAGAGCTTCATGGACATATTTTTATTTTATTTTTTGGATTTGTGGTTTGAAAGTTAGTACCACTTATAGTTTTTGAGGGAAATTGTCAAGGAACTTTAGGGGTTAACAAACGTTTTTATTTACGAATTTTGCCCCTCTATGTGCTTGGCCTACCATTCTGTTCTCCCATTCTCTTTTTCCAGCTCAGGTTACAAGTGATGATTATTCGTAGGAGAGGGCTTGTGAGTTGTAATTAGTGCGTTATTACAGGTCTTGACATGAATTTAGTGAGCAGTGCAATCATTCTGAAATTTTTGCTTTCATTTGTGAGGAGCTCATTGCAATTTGTGTCACTTTCGGATAAACTTCATGTTCCTGAAGTTCTGATGATTGTGTCAAAATATGATGACATTCTAACCTTTTTACTTTCATTTGTGAGGCGTTCATTGCAATTTGTGTCACTTTTGAATAAACTTCTAGTTCTTGAAGTGTGATCTGATTGTGTCAAATTATGATGTCTTTATTGGTAGAAGGCACAACAAATAGGGAGAAGTTATCCTAGTTTTTTCTTTCATTTTGACAACAGAAGGTGCTTTCTTACCTTTGCTAGCGAAATTGGACATGTTCATTTCACCAATACAAATGGAGCTATCATGGACACTCTAAATTCAAAACTTTTACGCAATACACAAGTTTTCAACATTTCTTTTTTTCACTTTTTGAGAGATTTTAATATTTTTTTCAACACTTTTACCTTTTTTTGGACACTTTCCAAAAGTGTCAAATTTAGAGTTCTTAATTTAGCCCATTTTATAGAGAACCTTGTCTAAGCCATTAATCCCTAAAGGACCAAGACATTTTAGAGCAATCTCTACTACATTGTTCAAAATCTATCAAGAATGTAACTGTAGGATCTTCTTTTAAACTTATGTGAGATGATGTGGTATACATTTTTTGAAATTTGACCGCACAATGGAAAGATAATTATAGTGAAGATTAAAAAACAATTGTCCCACGATGGGACACTTGTCCTTTAGAGGTTAAAATGCGCTTGAATTACTTTGAAGAAAAAGTGATATCTACTGCACCACATTTAGGATTTTTAATCATGTAACCCTCTCATGATGTTCTAATAGTTTTGAATCAAGAGAGAGTTTTCAATAATTACGGCCGTGCACAAGTACATGTATTAATATGACAATTGTTGGAGTCAATGTATGACTCGGGAGTCTGAACAAGCTCAAAGGTCTACTTCAATACCATCTAATTATCACAAAATATTAAGTTTGGAAAATGTCAAAAGTGCAAATGTGCGATTTTGGAATGTCGTACAATTGCATCACAACTGAAGAGCTATAGTTTTATGAGTGCTTGTTATGAACCACCACCCTCCATTAAAATTTGCGTTTTTTGGTAATAATAATGCTTAGCATTTCCTTCCTAAACATTCACTCATGGAAAGTCTCATGATGTTGTAGGATATTGGATACATGAGCGCATCCTTGATTCTGATAAGGAATCTACACAAGCTTCTTGTATAATTTTGGGTAAATTGCAAACAAGCTCAAACTCTTATTTCACACAAACTCTTGCGTGAGTTGAAGCTACAAGACGGCAAAATCCCTAGGAAAAAACCAACATTTGCAAGAAATGAGGTACAAGCATTTTTCTTTTGATTTCCCTTTGGCTAGAGAATTGCTAATATTAATAGAATATGAAATTCCATTGCTTTCTTGCAGCTTGCATGGGACAGGCTACCAGTGCAACAGAGTTGCAGATTGTCTACTTAATCTGCAACATCATCCACCACGTCACCACCTAAAAGCCCAACACTTCCAAGTGCTCCGGATATACTTTTTTGACTACCCAACACCTCTTCATGTGCCGTCCATTTCTACCCCTGACAATTCTCACTATGATGATTTTCAAAACATTGGCAATTTTAATGATACTTATTTTGGCAACAAAGAAGAAGAAGAAGAAGAAGGAAGAGCTTCAAGCTATGAAAATTTGGAAGAGGAGGATTTTGACGAAGGTCCATATTTTAACCCTGAATTTAGGTCCGTGGAAGATTCATGGTGGCCGCCAGAGCTCCTGCATATTCCTCAACAACATCGTTTATCAAAGCGATCAAGAGAAAGTAATGACAACGGAGAAGCTTCTAGCAGTAGCAAAAAGCAAGGAAGAGCTTCAGGGAGCAGTGGAGGCTTAGAGATCGTTGAGGAACAACAACTACATCGAGAACGATGGAAATCCCTCCAAGGTGAGCATTCTCCAAATTTGGTTGGAGAGGTTTCTCGGCCCCACTAAGAATTTTATGAAGGAATTGAGGTGGGACATGAAGGAGTTGGGATGACATTGGGACCTCAACATACCTTGGGTACTAGAAGCATCAATGGTCATAGGCTTCATGCATCGGCTCAATATCAACAAAGAGCACATATTGAGTCTTCATCAATAAAAAAATGGTAGTGAGATGGAACTTGAGACTAATTACACTACTCTATATTTTCAATGAGGATGAAGGTGATCAAATTTATGAAGATGATGAAGTTTTTGTAGATAATGTTATCGGTGATGTCAACAATATCAGATATGCATATTGTGACGACACTTGGTCTCAAAATTCTTATACATATGACCCTGAGCCTCAAAGATTTTCAGGAAGTTTGGGTGCAAATATTAATTTGCGCTACTTTTCAACAATCCATAACTTATTTAAATATTTTACGAGACATTATTTCGGAGACTAACCGTTATGCAATGGCAGAGAACGTGGAAGGACATACTTATGGTGGACCAAATTGGTTTTCCCTTATAGTGTCAGAGTTCAAGGCATATCTAGCTATTATTTGGTATACATGCATGAAACAACAACCCAATTTACAATCATATTGGTACAAAGAAGGATCAATTTTCCATTGTCCTACAATTTCAAAATTGATGTTATGCAATCGGTTCATACCGTTGACTAGATGTTTACATGTGACCAACTTTTCAACATATGAGAGGAATAAGGATAGGCCGGGCTATGACAAAATGGATCAAGTTAGATGGTTAATCAATGCAATACAAGATCATTGCAAAAATGCTTGGAATGTTGGAAAACTTGCAACCATAGATGAGATGATGATACAATATAAAGGTACGTACTGTCTGGCCCGACAATACATGCCTCAAATGCCCCAAAAGTGGAGTTTGAAAGTGTGATGTTTAGCGGATTCGGTATCAAAGTATGTCTCAAACTTTGAGGTTTATTGTAGCAAGGACCCGGTTGTGGAAGAAGAAATTCAATCACAAAACGGTGGGAGGTGTAGAGGGGAGCCAAAATTAGCTCATAATGTTGTATTATGCTTATTGGCACGATATGAGGGCAAGGGGCATGTAATAGTAATGGACAATTTTTTTACTAGCATAGGCTTATTCAAAGACTTGTTAGAAAAAGGGACATATTCTACTGGGACAATGCAGTGTAATCGGGTGGGGTTTCCGGATGCATTGAATAAAACAAAGGAATTTCAACAGAATGCCCAAAGGACACTTGATTGGCATATGCATGAATCAAGAAAGATAAGTGCTATTTTATGGAAGGATAAGAAACCCATTCTTATTCTATCAACTCATGTTGTGCCCCTTCAACTTCCATGTCAATTTCCAATGGCATCGGTTCCACGCCATATTGACTCCATCATTGATAATTTTCAAACTTCCCCGGTGTACCTTGTGTACACTACACACATGCCTGGTTTTGATGTGGTGGACCAATTGAGAGCATCTTACACATGTAAAACCCGGTCTCACAAATGGTGGCACCGAGTGTTTTTTTTTCTTAATTGACACGAGCATTGTGAATATGTTTATTATTTATGTGGACAAGTGCAAGATGAATAATCCTCCTCGAATTCCAATGACTCGTTTGGAATTTCAAATACAATTATGTGAAGCATTGATGAGCAATTGTTTACGGCACATGCCTAACGAACAAGTAGAATAACCTTCTCGTAGAAGAATTTGCTATTGAGCTTTCAGCAAAACACAAAGACAATGCGTGGATTGTAATGATGGTTCACTCCGTGTTCCAAGACCAAAGACATATTGTCCCATATGTGGCAATAAATACATGTGTTGGCGGAAAGGTTGTTTTAAAGTGTATCACAAAAATCTCCAGTGGCAAAATGTTCATTACAATGTAAGTGTAATAATTGTATTCATATTTATCAGTTTTACTTTGGATTTTTTTAATTGTTTTTTTCCTTACACTAAAGTCTTTAGACAATGTATGAATAAACTATAGACTGTCAATTTTTTTTTGAAGAGAATGTAACATTTTAGATAGACGTATGTATGTTTGGACTTCTTATGAATATCTATGAATTTTCTAAGTATCAAAAATCATTGTATCACTTGCATTTCAATCCCTAGATGGTGTAGAACATTATAGTTTGCAAGGTCATCACAATTATGAATTGCCTTTTTGTCACTGATTTGGAAGAGACATGTGGTTATTCAGAAGGCATGCATGACCATGAAGATCTTTGATCCAGTTTAGCCCCTAAAATCAAAGTTTTGGGTAGATACCCATGAGTTCAATTTTAGGCAAGAATATTATAAATGTTTATTGTATATGGGCATTACCAAAAGCTTTGTGGGAGTATTTGTTTTCTCCAAACTTTACATTTAACAAAAAACATTTATGGTACCCAAAGCACTTTTTTAGGGATAAGCAGGCATAAGGGGCATGGTACTATAGAGCTAAATAGTACTACTGTAAAATTCAATAGTGCAATTTTATGGGGCGTCTAGCAATGAATGAAAGTTCTTAGCAACCCTTATTGTTTTTTACTTTGCAACGTGTAAAAATCAATAATTTTACTATTAAAAAAAAAGTCTAGTAGAAGATGCCATAATGAATCTATCCATTGTTTGAATTTTAGATCCAACAGCTATTTTTGTAAGTGTCTACACAAAAAAAAACTTTCTAAGTGAATGACTACTTTTAATACCTTTAGTGATTGCAAGTCCATTTTAAAAATCATAAACACCTCTATTACTTGTAATTTTTGGCGTACATTGAGCTAATAAATGGTAGAACATAGATCCGTAAATGATATGCAATGTATAGCAGAAAAAGACGCCATTATTTTGAGTAAAAGTACATTGATCTTGTCCGGACAAGGAAGAAAAAAATCATATTGTGCTCTTCAAATGCTTGTATTTTACAATCTGTATGGTCAAAGTTTATGAATTGTTCTTAGTATCTTTTAATAGTAGTTATCCAAAAAATACATGGCTAAAAATAGTAAAGTTTGTTCCAATCAATCTAACAACATCTCATTTTAGAGAGCAATTATGGGTTATTTTGGTGAAACATAATCTCGGGCATATACGAGTTAGAAGAGCCTTCAAATGCCCACCATCCATATGTGCCATAATTTGAGAAGATCACTAGCTTCTACCTAATTTACAAGAACTCCAAAAATGATAAGAGAGAAAACAAAAAACGTCTCAATTGAACTTTGTATCACTCAGATATTCAACCAACAAAATGATCACAGTAAATTACAATAGCATGACGAGGTCGGACAGTGGACACCGAATACATGGACTTGATCACCAGCGTTGCAATTTTTAAAATGCTGCAGGCATCTTCAGAACCTTCTGGGAACGCTTTTGTAACCTTTCAGGAACCTATCGGGAACGCTTTAGGAACATGTGGGGAACACTTTAGGAACTCATTAGAACTTCAGTGGGAACGGTACTGGGAATTTCTGGGGAACATATCGGGAACATCCCGGGTACAGATCGGGAACATCCCGGGTACAGATCGGGAACATCCCGGGTACAGATCGGGAACATCCCGGGTACAGATCGGGAACATCCCGGGAACAATGAGCAACCCATTTTTCAAGAGCCGCTCGTTGCAGTAAGGTATATGGAGATCACAAAGTGCATCAAAATGCCATAGAAATTAGAGATTTTGGATTTTTCTGATTTTTTTTTGGACCTTTCAATTATGATAATCTCCTTCAAAACATCGTTGGGATTACTAGATTTCAAAAGTACGTGGTTGGAAAATGAATTGACAAATAAGGTAGTGTTTTGACAAATGTTCGGACATTGTCACAATTGGGTACTTTTTAGAATGTGTTCTATGTCTTAGATTAATTTGAAAATTGGTAGACATATGTGCAACATGATACTAAATATAAAAAATGAAAATAAAATTTAAGTGTGTAGCGAAAAAATTGTCCACACGAGGTGGTCAAAGCCATATGAAATTCTCGGGCAAGGCCCAAAAAACTAAAAAGTTTCCCTTTGAATGCGATTATCTTTCACTATGTGGAGTCAAACCTCACAAAATTTTGCCCAAATATTCTCTTGAAATTTTAGTACAAGATCCTACGGTTACAATTGCGAAAAAATCATTTGATCAATTTTTTTCATCAACAGAGTAAAAATGGCAGTTTTAAGTCATCTTGAAGGCAGAAAATGCCTTGGGCCTTGAAGGGTTAAGATTCATGCTATCTAAGAGCATTCTGTCACTAGACGTGGCATCAAGGGCCTCTTTGTATCATAGTTTTAGTGTAAATTAGTTTGTTACTAATCTACGGGTTAAGGGACATACGACGGCGCACCGCATTCATCTGTGGATGATTTCCATCCATTTAGGATTGTGTGTGTGCGTATAGCGCCGCACATGTCTTTGACTTAACGTCTTTGTCAAGTCAAGCTTTGTGAGTGAGCAAGAGAGTGTTTAGTGATTCTTTATCATTAGTAAAGGCTCTGCATTCTCCTAAACTGCTTGCACTCATTGATTCTCTCTTTGTGGAGTGCGAGATGCCTAACTACTCTTGCGATTTACTAGTTATTCACTTGACGAAGACTCTCCCACGTTCCTTTCTTTAGTTCTAGAATTTGAGCTTGGGTGAGTTAAGAAAAATTTGAGGTGCTCAGATTGACGTTGGAGAGCGTGTCAAGATGGAGCCAACGCAACAAACGACGCCCAATTCGGACAATTTTTGACCAAGATGTGAGCGGCGCAAGAATCGGAAAAAATAAAAAAGTTGTCACATGATTCTGCAAATTTTCATCCACTGCATAGTTGTCATCCATTGCAAAATGTCATTCGCAGTCAATTTTCTTCCATTTTTTGGAATTCATCCGTTGTGGGTTGTTTTCATCCACTGTGGAAAAAATTGTAATTTGGGCAAAATTCACTTAACTGTGAGTTAATATCTCCCAAAATATTTATTGATTTTGAATTCCTACTTCGGATTTGAGCTCTCCATGGAGCTTTCATGGAGAGCTTAAATGGAGAGCACAAATCCAAAGTGGGAATTCATGGAGAGCTCTCCGTAGTGGGAAGGAAAATTATAGTTAATTTTTTTTTTTCAAAACCACATTTTTGTAAGTTGTTAAAAAAAGAAAAGATTAGTGTCTACACTATGGAGGTAGTTTGCGACGGGGTTTTGACTCGGATGTGAGTACAATTTGCTCTTATAGTTAGGACATTTTGCCATTTATCCAATTTTAGTATTATATTAGCATATTGGAGCATTTATTATCCAATGTGTCATTTTCATTTAGGGGACTTGTGTTTTTAAACACTGCGACCACATTAGCTCGTTACCACCTTATTTCTACACTTGGGGGAAGGACACCTTTGGGTGTTTCCCTTGTGTTGTTGTAAGTTTTGTGGCTAGCGACCATCCACTGCAGGCGGGTGCTAGTGGCATTGGTCATTTACATTTACCGCTCTTATGTTGTTGGAAAAGAGGATCTGGTATTGATCTCTTGATTCTTGTGCGGTACCTCCCCCGTATTGCGGGCTTGTTGCCGGTGTTTCTATGGCCCCATTTCTTAGATTGTGATAGGATATTGTAGGGATAAAGTCAAGTTCATGGTTGGCAAGACCTTTTTATGTGGGGGGTTGTAGCTGAACCTGTACTATCCAAAGATGATGACCGGAGAACCTCAAAGTTTGGTGATTTTGTAGGTGCAGGTTGTCCGTTCGTGCCCTTATTCTTTAGATAGTATGCACAGATAGTTTCCGAGGTGGTTATTTTTATGATAAGTACCCGGAGTCAGTATTACCGCTCCACCTAATCAGATCACTCGGAGATTGCTTCCACTGCAGTTTATAGGCTAGAATCTGATACCTACGAGGCTTTTGAGCATGTTTTGGCGTTGGATATCGAATGTGCTTCGAGTCTGGGGCGTGGACATGTTTGACGACATGGAGGACGATCTCCGTCATATCGCATGAGACATGTTCTTGGAACGGGCTGGTGACATCTTTTTGCCCGATTGGCGACTTCAATTTCAGACCTAGACAAAAGAGAAGCACGAGCGAACGCTGTCGTTTAACGACTAATATCCGTTTAAGCTCTTACCTCAACATTTGGAGCTAAAGGCCTTTCAGACATGCGGGAGGTGGATGACGCAACATGAAGTTGAGTTACGCCCTGATGAGGAGTATTGGCGCTAGTGTGAGGAGTTTGTTACTATGCTCAAGAAGAGTGCGGTTTCCCAATTCTTGACTTCCACTAGGGAGCCCAAGGTAGGAGCGAGTTTCCTCGGTGAGGATTCTAGGGGCAAGGATGTTGCCATTGTAGGCGAATGGGCTGGCATGGGGGCGATATCTCGTATGGCCATAGCCACACATGTGACATTGATGGGAGTTGGCAATTTGCTAGCCTTTCATTCTTTGGCGCAATTCATGGCGCATCTAGAGGTGGAGTACGGAGAATACGAGCGTGATCAGATGCAACGCATCCAAAATTTAGCCAAAAGAAGGAGGATACCCCTGTGCTATGTATACCCAGTAGACATGATTGTCAGCGAAGACCAATGATGTGTTCATGGAGCGCCAGCTCGTGAAGATCTTCATTTCCAAGTTATATAAGCAGTTGGTGGAGTGCATTAGTCCGCTCTTTCTTTTTTGGTATCACAAGAACTCTACTTTGGTGTAGGCTTTTGCTGAGGTAGAGGCGTTTGATAGAGCGTGGGACGTCAGCGAGGCCACAGATTTGATCCCAGCGCTGATGGATGCTCCTAAGCCTAAGAAGCTTGCCACTGCTAGTAATAGCTTGGCGAAGGCACAACGTGAAAAGGTTGTGCGTTGTTGAGCTTGTATGGAGGCGGATCACACCAAGGGAGAACCTCAATTGCGCCAAGATAAAGAAGGCAAGCACGGTGAAGGTCAAGCCCAAGGCAAAGACAACCAAGCCTACAGAGAAGGTTGAGGCCGAGAAGAAGAAGACCGTGGAATTTTCTTATGGTGGCAAGACTGGCCACAGTGATAAGAATTACTTCTCCCTTCACCTAGAGAAGCGTTCAGGGTCTTCAGCTATTGGATTGGATGTGGTTAAGACACTTCAAGACCAAATTGCAGAGCTAAAGAAACAAATGAGCGCGATGGTATCTATTGGGCAAGTCAAAGACACACGGCCTTCGATAAAGAGTCAGGGCTCATCTTCAGCACTAGATCGCTACTTGTATGGCGCTTCAGGGGCGGTGGTGGCAACAATTTCCACTCGTGCTCAGACTACTGCACTAGCGGTGGCACCGTCCTCCTCTATACCGAGTAATAACGACCAGCCACGCCACACGGGTTTGCCGGACCACATTGGTCAGTCCTAGTAACCTCTTTTGTTGAGCATTGTAGAAGCAACTACTTCGACTGCCGTTCCTACTCCGACCCCGGTCCCATCAATTTCTTCTAGTCGTGGAGATGCCGTATAGATCTTGGCATATAAGGTGTTGCGGTTGCAGTTGTTTGCCGATATAGACTTCCGGACACCGGATTTTCAACCATCCGGTGTATTCCACTTTGCGGATACTATATTGGAGGACAAGGTACCCATGTCATCATTGAAAGTGTCATAGGTAGTGATGGTTCCACCTACCAAGGACGATTTAGTGGCAATGCGGGCTGAGTTGGCGACGAATGCTATCTCCGCATTTGAAGCCAATATGAGTTTTACACCTACGAGGCAGTTTTTTGGAGATTTGTCCTGATCTCTGGAATGTCTTATTTGTCTGACATTGTGGCCCGGTCAGCACGAGAGCGATGTAGTGTGCGTCTAGAGGTTATGCGTTTTGGTGAATGACGATGGAGTCATGGTGGTTGGCCTTACAAACGGTAACTCCTTTCGAGCTACCCTCCTGCATGTAATGTTGGACTCTAAGGCTCAACCTGAAATAAATTGGAAAGCACTTAGCCTAGATTTGGATCCAGGTGCTTCCGACCTTGCTTGTTTGCGATTGTTACATCCGTTGGGGGCACAGAAGGCCATGGACTACACCCAACATCCATTGCAGTTGATGCTCTACGTGGAATCTAGTCCATTGTTCTCGCACATATCTCTCTAGTGCGTTGTGACTAGTGCCACCAACTACAACATTCAAGTCGGTCAATAGGCGCTTTATCCACTCGGTTTTGAGGTGGAAAACTAGACGAAAGACACTTGAATTAGGCTTGGGTGGTCTGCACATGATGACAAAAAGAGCTCGTTCCGATTGTCTTCGCAACTAGCGCGGTGACTTCCACGGCGGACGCTATATTTGGATGTAATGCTTTGGCATCCGATTGGCCATGTGGTTCTATGCTTTTGGAGGAGACACATGCTTTTATGTTGAGGGTAGCAAAATCACGTAATCACAGACCAATGGAGATCTCTACATGTCATTGCAACGATCTACTTCCTCCATAGGGGTCTCAGTTGGAGCTTACTCGTCATAGTTAGGAGATTGCGGACGCTCTTGATGCTCCACAGTTCTCAATGGACTCTACTACTCTGTTGGTGGCTCGTACTATTTAGTGGCGACCACTTGATCAGGATGTTATCCTCATGGAACCATTTGCCGGTATCGCTACGGGGCTTAGGACTGCGTTAGAGGTGAGGCTCAAGGTACGCCAATACATCCACGTCAATAGTGGCTTTGCGCCAATTGTGCCGCTCACCATCACATTCAGCATCTTCTGGCATTGTATTCGGAGCAATTACCACCTTCTGCCATTTGGGGGTATTTAAGCATACTCCCACATGATGTGACATTGATCAGTGAGGATGATCTGCGCCGGTTAGGTCATGAGGACTTGGTAATTTTTGGATGGCCTTGCCAAGGCCATTCACGGGCGGGAAGTGGACATGGCTTGGATGATCTAGGGTTGGGGCTCTTCGTGGATTTTCTTAGGCTCATCCAATGGTCAATTATCCACCAACCGACGCCACCAATGGAAGTACATTTTTGAGAATGTAATCCCATTGGGGAATGCACGGACAAAGGTGCGTGAGGATGGAACATACATCCATCACCTTCTTGGTCCCTTGATGTTTGTAGATGCTGTGGCGTTGGGCTCTTACGCCCATCGGTCACGTTGGATTTGGACCAACATGACATCATCGGCGACGCTCACCTCTCGATTTGCTCAAGTGCAACGGCCCGTACACCGTGAGGTCGATGACATCTTCGGCAACTGTTAAGCGGAGAACCAGGATTAGCGGACCCGGGTAGTAATTTTCATTTTTGAACTCCGGATGAGTTTTTTAGCTCTCTAGTGGAAGAACCTGACCAGGTGGATGATTTCCTTCTTAAGCAACTTTCCATCCACTGGACAGGCCGGATGAAATCTGGTCAGGCGGATGATTTCCGTCTTGACGAGTTTCACCCGTCAGTTGAATGAACATGGGCATCTGGATGACTTTCATCCTGCCTTGTGTTCATCCGCCGGACGACTTCCGTTAGGGTTTGGTGCACATGGAGGGAGAGCTTGGAAACTCTCTCTCTTTCTCTCTCTCTCTCTCACACTTGGAACTTGGAGTTAGAGCTTAGACACATTAGGATTTGAGGAGTTTTGGAGGTGTTTTGAGGTCACATTGAGTTGGAGAGACTTTGCCATGTACAAACTATGAGCTAGCCAATAAAATCCGATGTGATTTGAGGTTTTATGAGGAGTTTTGAGCAAATCAGGGTTTCATTAGGGTTTCTAGGGTTTATGTGAAAGAGAGTTTGTAGATCAACCTCCCTTTAACATTGGCGACCATGCAGATGTTTGAATCATATGGCTCCTGCTACAAGGAGGCAACTAGGGTTTGAAGCTTTGAGATCTAGATCTAGGATTTTGAGGCTTGTTTTTTGAAATTTTTGAAGGTTTTTGAGTTGCATCTTAGGTTTGGAGTGCTTCTCTATATAATGCCCTAATAGAATTTGGTGGGATTTTGCAAAAACCCCAACATTTGTAATTTTTGAGAAAATATGAAATTATGGTTTCCGGACGTTTTAGAGCCAGTAGCCAGCGGTCCAGGCGCAGTCCAGGCAGTAGTCTAGGACCAATCTAGGCAACAATCCAGGCAGTAGTTCGGGCCAGTCCCGCCAGCAGTCCAGGCGCAGTCCAGGCCCAATCCACGCAATTTCACCCAATCATCGGGAGCCGACAACAGCCGGCAGCCAACAACAAACCTCCAGGAAAGTTTTCCCCTTCCCAATTTCAAATTTTTGATTTTCAAATTTATGCTCTCGGTTACGCCTTAATAATTTGTATTGACGTATAGCGAACTTTTCTGAATGTTTAGCGGCAATTTTAGAGGCAGTATTAGAGGTAGTTTTGGAGCCAGTTTTTATGGCCGTTTTAGCCTATTCTATAGCGGTTATTGTTGGGTTGCCCCGAACATTTTGCAGCCACTTCCGCTCGATGGTGGATTTATTTGGCGGAGGCAATAGCCAGCCTGAAGACAATCCGGCAGAGGCTTCCAGCTGCAGCCAGCCTGGAGTTCCAACCCGGCCATCCCATCATTTCTGGCGACACCTAAAGACTAGGAGACCTCCCAGCTGAAATCAACCTGGAGTCCTAACCCGGACATCTGAGCACTTCCGGTGACACCTGGAGACCCGGAGACCTTCCAGCTGCCGCCAACCCGGAGTTCCAACCCGGACATCCGATCACTTCTAATGACACCGGAGGCTTCCAGCTGCGGACAACCTGGAGTCCCAACCCGGACTTTCAATCAGTTCCGGTGACACCTGGAGGCTGGAGGCCTTCTAGCTCCAACTCAACCCGGGGGTTCCAGATCATAAACCCGAACACGTTCAATGAACAATGGAGACCCGGTAGTCTTCCAGCTGCAGTCAACACCGACGTACCACCCGGACCAGGGGACTGTTCTACTCCAGAAGGGGGATGGTGCACCTAGACGAGGTAAGTTTCCAGAAACACATCTTTCAAGTTAAAAACTAAAAATGAGAAAGTTTGGTGTAATTAGGTAAAGGATTGCAAAGGAAAAATTCCAACTACAATATGCGGACACTACTCACTAGGTAGCACCTAGACTAGAGGAATGCATTGCTAACCGGAAAGGAGGAATGACAATGGATGGTTAGCAGGATTGCAGGATCAGGGCAATATATCGACACCTAGAAAGGGAGGACTACAGGAGGGACGGAGGATAAAAAAGAACACCGACCATTACCCGGCACCCAGGGAAGACTGGATATTGAAGTAGTTGGCAAGACAACTTGACCAGGCCAACATTGGAAGTCAGTCACCGGAAGTAGAAGACAATTCACTCAGCATAGATGATGACGAGGGAGGAGGAGGTCTAGGAGATGTAGGCAGTCAATTCCAGCAACCGCGCACAATCCGGCTAGTACTGCGGTCGGACAAATTGGAGGTTGGGTACGGTTATGGGCGGACCACATAATACCTTGGAGGCCAGCGTACAGCAAGGCTCACATTCACCACACGAAAGTGAAATAGAGGTGTGGAGAGTGGCAACAAGGCTACCATGAGTGTGCAAGTTGGAGATTCTTGGAAGAAGCTGACTTGAAGGATATTTAGGTTAGAAAGATGCACTGATGGCTGCCCAGGTGAAGCTTGGAAGTTGGTGTCAAGGCGGAGATTTTGGGACTTGGACAGGGTATCGGCACCCGGACGGACTGAGGAGAGACGGAGGACAAAGAGATCCACGATCTTTACCTAGCCACGGAGATGGCTTGATAATTGGAGCAGCTGGTGAGGAAACACGCTAGAGGCATACTCGAAGGCAACACCAGAAGGAGTCATAGATGACCTTCAAAAAAAATAAAAACAAAATAAAAATAAAAACATCGGAGGACCGATGTAGTTTATAAGGGGGATGATGTTAAGCGGAGAACCAGGATTAGCAGACCCGGATAGTAATTTTCATTTTTAAACTCCGGATGAGTTTTTTAACTCTCTAGTGGATGAACCTGACCAGGTGGATGATTTCCTTCCTGGACAACTTTTCATCCACTGGGTTGGCCGGATGAAACTTGGCCAGGCGGATGATTTCCATCTTGACTAGTTTTACCCGTTAGTTGGATAAACCTAGGCATCAAGATGACTTTCATCCAGCCTAGTGTTCATCTGCCGGACGACTTCCGTTAGGGTTTGGTGCACACGGAGGAAGAGCTTGGAAGCTCATCCTCTCTCTCACACTTAGAACTTGGAGTTAGAGCTTAGACACATTAGGATTTGAGGAGTTTTGGAGGTGTTTTGAGGTCACATTGAGTTGGAGAGACTTTGCCATGTACAAACTATAAGCTAGCTAATAAAATCCGACGTGATTTGAGGTTTTATGAGGAGTTTTGAGCAAATCAGGGTTTCATTAGGGTTTCTAGGGTTTATGTGAAAGAGAGTTTGTAGATCAACCTCCCTTTAACAACAACCACCTTATTTCCACGAAGGTTACTAAGGATGATAAGCCACCATTGGCGATGGTGAACCGTGTTGGTTATACTCGGGGGCATTTCCCACATTGTTGTGCTACCTACGATCTTTTGTCATTAGAACACGCGGTCCAAGTATGGTTTGTGATTCTACCCCCCAAACTTACGAAGAGCTTTCTGCTAATGCAAGAGAACGAGCATTGGGCATTTAGACCGGTACCATTGCAACACCAAATCTCCTTGAAGGCCAACGTTATTTTTTGTTGGGTCAAGCCAATGACCTCAACACTCTTATTTAGATTTGTGGGTTCTGTTTCGCCGTTCAACGCCATTTGCGTGACCACCTACAAATGCTAGAGGCAAACTCTGGTGGTCAGAGGGCACCGGTGCCACATCTCATAGAGATCAAGGAAGCAAAGTTGTTTTTTTGTGTGAAGAGGCATGCAGCCGAGGAACTTTGTGCTTAGCGTGTCTTTGTAGCCTTGATTGAGAGGATGCCCAAGATAACTTTTCCGGTTTGTATCATCACAATACTGGATTTTTTTGTGGATCCCGTGAGTAAGGACTCTGAGGGCATGAATGCCTTTTCTGCTACCAAGTAGCAATCATTGACCGTGCTCGTACACGGTGAGTCTTTTATGGTGGAGAAGAAGACCACAGAGTTTGATGATTGGCCTTTGGATTTTGGGCCACATCTTATTGGTGTTGAGGCACGGAGGGTACAAGCATTTATAGGTTTGTGTTGTAATTGTTTTGCCTTTATTGTCCATGATTTGGAGTACTTCAAAAGCAAGCCCTTTCACATTGAGTTGGAGGACAACCACCTCATCTTCCGACGACCATTCAAGCTTGATCTTTCAGAGAAACTTGGGGTTCAGACTTGTTGTTAAGAGGTGTTGGCTGCCAGTTTAATTGAGCTCTCTAAGAGTGAGTATGCTTGTGCTACGGTTATGCCACTAAAGAAGGATATCTTTGGCAACTGGACAGAGAAGCGGATGTGCGGGGATTAAGGTCAGTCAACTACAAGACCAAGTGAGACCAATATCCTATGGCCAAGCTGGTGGAGTTGTTTCATGCGGTGAGCCACGCTAAAGTATTTGGTACTCTAGATTTGCAGTCTTGTTATCACTAGTTACCTTTGATAGTAAATGACTGAGTGGAGATTGCATTCTAAGGAATTGATTAGGGTTGAAAGAATTGATTAGGGTTGATCAGGGTTGAGATCATCTTTCCATTGAAAGTTTCTCCCATTTGGCTTAAAAAATGCACCCGCTGGGTTTCAGAGGCTGATGGACCAAGAGTTGACCTGTTTACAGTTTTCCCGATGCTACATTGATGATGTTATCATTTTTAGTAGTAGCCCAGAGGAGCATGTCAGGCAACCTCAGGCCGTATTCGAGAGGTTATGGCAGTGGAGATTGCTTTTGCACCATGGCAAGGGCAAGTTCTTCGACGATCAATTGCCATATTTAAAACATATGATTGTTCAAGGGGTCTTAGTGTAGATTAGACCAAGATGGATGTGTTGTAAAAAATTCCTGCCCCAACCGACTTGTCACAGCTTTGAGCTTTTCTTGGCTTGGCAAATTATTATCTCCGGTTTGTCAAGAACTTAAGCTTGATTGCTAAGCCGTTGACTATTCTTATGGAGAAGGATCAACCATGGACTTGGAAACGAGAGCAATAGCAAGCGTTTGCTGCTTTGAGGCTGAAGCTTGATTTAGCGCCAGTGCCGCGACGTCCAGATGCTACACGACCCTTTCAATTGCACATGACAGGCGTGCTGTGGTAGTGAAGGCAATGTTGACTTAGAAGGATGATGAGGGTCAGGGGTACCTTGTAGCGTTTGCTTCTAGGAGCAACTACTATGTGGACAACTACGAATCCTATGAGGAGGAGGCTTTGGCCGCGGATTGGGCCATAGCCCATTTTAGGTCCTATTTGTATAGGCAGCGTTTTACGTTGGTGACCAACCATCAGCCTTTGAAGTGGCTCATGAAGTCTGACAAGCTTACAAGCAAGCTTGCCACGTGGACTTTGTTGCCTTAGGTGTATGACTTTGAGGTTGTACATCAGGCCGACATGACGAAATTAGATGCAGATGGTCTATCTCGCAATCCAAGTCCTTGGAAGAGGATCTAACTCGTGTCAGGCGCATAAAGACTGTGACAAGGACTTATTCCCGAAGTAGCATGCAACGGCTTACCTCACATTCGTGTCTAGCTGTGCATTGACGTTGCCTAATTTGGCAACGGATGAGGAATCGGATAGGACCCAAGTTGGTAGCAATGTGTGGAAAAATGGTCCAGTCCTGCACAAGCTACAACATGGGACACTTCCTCGAGCTCTTTTTGCGATGGAGCGTGATCAAGTTGGGCACCGAATAGCAAAGATCCATTGGAAAAACGACCTTCTATTTCGGATGGGACTATGAGCATAATTCCCAGAAGAGATGATAGGGCTTAGTTGGTACGGCAAGCTCATAAAGACCTAGGACATTTTGGTGTGCGACTGACTTATCCGATGTTGCGCAACTACTATAGGTGGATTGGCATGTAGCAGTAGGTCACCACGTATGTTTCTTGGTGTGAAGTGTGTGATTGAGTTACATCCAGCTTTAAGACCTTGTCTTCGCAGTTGCAACCTTTGCCCATTATGGGTCTAGGATATCGGTGGTCATTTGATTTTGCTCGTCCACTTGTCGTGACTCCACGCAAAGCCAAGTATGTCTTGGTGATGGTGGAGCACTTAAGCAAGTGAATTGAGCTTGTGGCTCTTTCGCAAAATTCTTCAAAGTTTGCGGCCATGGCATTTCTCGACCGGGTGTTGGTTCATTTTGGAGCCCGAGCTGAGGTTTTAACGGACCAGAGGCATAAGTTCCTTGGAGCTTTCAAAGCTTTGTGTACCAAGGCTTTGATTGACCATTGTACCACTTCTCGAAATCACCCGAAAGCGGGCGGTTTGGCGGAATGTGTGGTTTAGACCGTAAAGTAGGGCCTACGGAAGTATGGATTGCTTCGGGG
Organism: Bryoerythrophyllum caledonicum; assembly: GCA_963971425.1. Taxonomy (NCBI): domain Eukaryota; kingdom Viridiplantae; phylum Streptophyta; class Bryopsida; order Pottiales; family Pottiaceae; genus Bryoerythrophyllum; species Bryoerythrophyllum caledonicum. The sequence continues at coordinate 28,679,150 of OZ020515.1, forward strand.
TGGCTACCGTGATTGGAATCTGATGATACAATGGATCGGCATGGGATATCATTTTAGGCGACAGACTTCACTGATTGCTTTCACTCCGTGTCAATTATTGTACGGGCAGAAGCCAATTTTACCGAGTTCAGTTTGGAAAAAGTTGGCACCGGTTGTGGATTTAGCAACCATAAGGTATAGACCCATTGTCTGCAAGATCAAGCAGAGTTCTTCATGCCGGCCATGCCTACAGTCATGGAGAACTTCTTCATCACTCAACACCGTGACGTCTTACGGTACACTTGTATTCGTAGCGGTGCTTATCGACCTTAGTTGCAACATTCTTCCAAGGAAGATTATGTTTATCTACAGCGTGAGGTGCCCACAACGTTGATCGTCAAGCCATGGCGTACTATTCTTTGCGTGAAGGATGTGTTACCCAGTGGCATCTTGTTGCTGGAAGGCAAGGATGGCCGGCAATGTCTGGAGCACTCTAAGAATTGTGCTCCGTGTCATTTACCCATTGATGGTTCAGTTCATCCGGAGTAGGCGGTTGTGCCTAACGGCCTTCCGTGTTTCGTGTGTGGTAAGAAAAAAGGCGTGGCTACCATGTTGTTTTGTGACCATTGCCAGCGTGATTGGCATATGGCTTGCTTGACGTCGCTTCTTTCTACTTTACCATCCGGGGATTGAACTTGCCCTCATTGTCGAAGGTCTTCAAGCCATGTTTCACATGATGACATAGCTTGAATTCTTTGTGGACTTGTCATTGTGTGGTGCGTTGCCATCAAGTTGGAATTATGGTTTCAATTCGGGGATAGGCAACGTGAAGATTGACGAAGGGATTGACAACAAAGTTCCCTGAGGCAATTAAAGATGGGGCTGACATTGCACCCGGCCCACCCTCTCTTTGTTACTTCTTTAAATGCTTATTGATTTGGTGACGGGTGACATCTTCGACTGGATGCGTACGATTATTGCAATGACATCAACGTGCGTTTAGTCCTCTTAGTGGTGTTTGGTCCTAGCTAGATAGAGGGTCTCTTTATCCGCTAGGGGGCACTTGAGGGTGTACTACGTATACTTGATTTGGTGTATGTTTTTTGTTTATTTGATGTTGATTAGGACTATTAATCTCCTGTGTTTATTGATATTTCTTTACAAGACAACTGTCATAGGACGTGGCGTCGAGGGCCTCTCCACATCGTAGTTTTAGCATAGATTACTTTGTTTTTAATCTACGGGTTTAGGAACGTACGGCGGCGCACCGCATTCATCCATGGATGATTTCTATCTGCTTAGGGTTGTGTGTGTGTGCGTATAGCACTGCACACGTCTTTGACTTACCGTCTTTGTCAAGTCAAACTTTGTGAGTGAGTTTGAGAATGTTTAGTGATTACCTTTGCTTGTAGGTGATTGTTTAACAATAATGAAGGCGTTGTAGACCCCTAAACTACTTGCACTCGTTGATTCACCCTTTGTGGAATGTAAGACGCTTAACTACTCTTGTGAATTACTAGTTATTCCTTGAGGGTATACTATGTATACTTGTTTTAGTGTATGTTTTTTGTTTATTTGATGTTGGTTAAGACTCACAATCTATTGTGATTATTGATCTTTCTTCATACAACAATTCTACAGATTACAAATTAGATTTTTTAGTGGTTGCCGTATGTTTGCATGTGTATCCATCCAAATGGATACAAAGAAATCATTGTGTCTCTTTAACATTTTTTGATGTTTTATATAATATCAATAATTTATAATTGTATAGCAATACAAAGATTTATTTATAATCTACATATCTACATTCAATGAAATAACTTTATTATCTCTGATTATTATCAAAGTAGTTATATAAATAGTGATTTTGAAGATTTTATGGAAGATTGGAAATGCAATAAGATATAATGTGCTTTACATGGAATTTGAGTATTAAAACGTGCTTGCTTGTGCGGGACAACATGTTTTTTGGTCTTCTTTCTTACTCACTTCTTTAGAATATAGATTGGACCACCATTTTACAACATCATTTAATTTGAAGAAATTGGATATCGCATGCAAAGCTTGATTAATTCCTACAAGACCAAGTGTCTCTTTGGAGGAGAATCTTGATTTTAGACAAGTTATGAATTTTTTTTTAAATCCTTTTTTTTGAAATTTGTATACAAGATTGTCCCGGATGAGAGCTTCATCGAGGTATATTATTATGTTTTTTGGATTCATGGATTGAAAATTTATACCACTCAAAGTCATAAATGGAAATGGCAGATAGCCTTCGCACCATTGTCAACCAATGAAACACAAGCGCCAAAATGGGGCAGTAAGTAGAGGCACAAAGGATGGAGGAAGGGTGGGGCACCTCAAATCATGAGAGAGAAAAGTGCAAGGAAGAAGTATGGACCAATTAAAAATAGGTAGAAAAGAATGTTTCTTGACTTGAAGTCAAGTCTTAGAAGATCCTAACTTCTAGAGAAGTGGGTGAATGATGTGGCCTTTTATTTCAAGAAAGGTCCCCAATTTAAAGCCTTGCCCTCTTCCATAATGCTTGAATAATCCAATAAATTCATGAGCAACGGATATTTAACTATTTTAAGTAAAAAAGTGGAAATGGAAATTGCACATATGGGCAATTGGGATTCTCAAATTTGTAAAAATTGATGTAGCAAGAAAAAAATTTCCACTATTGAACTCATTATCATGGTTTTATATCCCCTTTCACTATAATATTAATTTTCACATGTTATACCCGTTGATTTGACCCCAAATTTTTCACACAATTAGCTAACACCATATGGGTCATATTGGTAATGATTTTGAACACACTTCAGTGAATGTTACAAGATATGCTAAATCAAAGTGGGCTAACCTTGCCGGCAAGGGGAAAAAACACTATTTCTCACACTTCAAACGCTATAATCTTCATGTCCGTGCGGTGGAATGCAACCAAAAAAATATGCCATATTTGTTAATGAGTCTTTTTTAAGATCTTACGGTTAGTCTAAAATGTAGTCTAAAATGCCACTAGAGAGACTCTCTAGAGACACTCAGTGTGATTTTTGAGCCTCTTTCTGACAGTGGTAATTTTGGACTAGTTTTTGAGAGAAATTGTCAAGGAACTTTAGGGGTTAGGGATTGGTACCATTTTACCTTCATTTTCAGCTTATCCTACAAAGATTACATTCAAAAAAACATATCTCTTTGATATGGTACACCCTCTAGTTTTGGTTGCAAACAAAAAATTCCAATTGTGTCTCATCCCTTCTTTTGTTTGTATCAGTTTTTACTTGCATAAATGTGTCATGCCTCAATAAAATGCTTTGTGAACAAAAATCAATGGTACATTGGATTGAACTGCGCTTGTGGGAGTAGTGATGCGCTTTGCTTTCCTGCATCTAAACCATCTTTTCGATCTCCAATCGGTTGAGGCATTGACAAACCACAATGGTTACTATGAAGTTGGGTGAACAGTGAATTGTATTCTATGTGTAGATATTATTGTGCATCATTAACCACACTCCCAAGGCCTTGATATTCTCCCAAGGCCTTGTGGTCCACTTTGTTGTTAAAGGATTAAGGATTAACCCCTAAATTTTTTTGACAATTTTACACCAAAACCACTTCAAAATTGCTCACTCTAGTTCAATGAGTAAGGAAGGAAAGAATTAATTTATTTTTATATCAAACCATAAGATCTCAGTTAAGATTTGTTAATGAACATACTCACAAGATTTAATGGTTTTTGATTGCACGAATTGAAAGATTCTAGTGTTTACACTAGAGAAAATGGTTCATTTTTGTCCTCGCATTAAATGGATCAACAAACTTTGACTTCACTTAGTTTCAAATTTTTGCACTATACAAGGTCTTAAATTTTTTACCATCATGTCAAGCATGAAATAAATTCCTTGTACATCAATTTTGATAGGTAGAGAAGGGGTGTAGTACTTTCAAAACAATTGTGCAAGGAGCGAAGGTTCAAAAATTGCCAATTTCTGTTTTATTTTTTTGTGAACATGATATGTTTGAGAATGAGAATCGAAACGGTCGATAAGAAGGTTTACACAACATCTTGTAGCGAAAAAAATAAAAAGTAAAAAATATGAAGATACCTAGGTTTTATGTGGAAAAGAAGAACTGTTTTTTGTACCTTGCCTGACAATGTGTGACAATATGTGAAAATGATTGACTTGGGTTAATATGTCATTTTTCACTAGAGATAAGATTTTTTTTTTGAAAATATGAATATTACCCGCTAGAATTGAAAATCTCACATTGAAAAGAATGTCCGAGCAAAAGTTTTTGGAGTTGCCTGACATGTCTGCACTCAAGAAGTCTTTCTTTAAGATGGCATAAACCTCTCTTGTCATTTTCACTACCACATGGCACAAGGAGAGTGGACAATGCATGGCACAACAACCGAGAGCCGCAAATCTTCACAATTGAATGATCTAGATTTACTTTGAAGGAGAGGGTTCTGTCCCATATCCAACTTGCTGCTTCGCAACTTGATCGGTTCTGTAGTACACAATTTTTTTTCAAAGGTCTAATGAGAATCAAAATCATATATTCATGTACCTCTTGTCTTCTTGCATCTTTGCACAAAATTTCAAGAATTGTAAATATAAATTGCAACCATGGAAACATGCCCAAGATTTGCAGAAGCCCACCTTAGGACTTTTTTCATTTAGGCATTAAAGGTTAACCCTTTAAGGCCAATGAGTTATTTTTGGCATGTGAGGATCTACAAGTGTTCTAGATCACGCAAAATAAAATCAACATTGGGGGTACATCTCAACACAAAAATCTACAAACTCATTTCACGGAAATCAATGTCGTTTGCCCATGCTTCCACCAATTTCCATGGCAATGGTCTCAATAGATGTCCATCTTCCTCCACCTCTAAGTCTTGGTCTATTTTTCCTTTGAGGTAGCCTGTAGAGCTTTCTATAAAGGCTCATGTGCGAAAGCGACCAAAATATGGTTGATTGGCTTTAAAGGATTAATCCTATAGCGCCTACGTGGACTACAAGAGTTAGAGACAATCTACGAGTGTAGTGGATTAGGCAAAACATCATCTACACGGTGGATACATTTCAGCATGAAAATCTACGACTCCACTTCATGGAAATCAGTGTAGTTTGTTGATGCCTGCATGGATTAGAGATTGGAAAGCTAATGAGAAGCTCAAAATGTGTTTAGAGTATGCGAGAGACAATAGACTATTGTAGAAAGAGCTACAAGAGAAAAAACACCAAAAATGACCCTGTGAAGGCCTCTTAAAGCATCCTCAATGCATCCCCTATACAAGTCTCTAATACTAAACTTTTGAGGGTTAGAACAAAACCCCGCCCCAACCCACCCGTAAACAAACCCTGAACATTTGAGAGCTGGCTAAGTTTGGCCTCACATACGCTACATTTGCCACCATTTCAGAGCCTTGAACATATCCATGAGAACAAAAGAGCCAAAACTGTAGGCATTGACTTTGGGTAGAAGTCCACTAAGGCTACTCACTTTTAGGCCAAAAAAAATACTTCATAGTATATTTGTTTTGGAGCCCTTTGTTAAAATTGTTGTTGAATGCCAACCGTCCATTGAAAAGGTATGAAGATATCGTGGCCAATAAAAAGTTAGGTGAACAGAAAATATCTTGGACAAGGTGTTGATTTTTTGGACTTTGTATTGTCATAACACATGTCATTCTATAGGTGGCCCAACCCTTTCCTGAGATGAGTATATTGCATACTCTAGAGGCTGAAAATATACCAAAATATACTGCATAGTATATATATTGAATCAAGGCACCAAAAACTAGGTTTTCAAGAAAATGATGGAAAAAAAACTTTATTTGAAAACACTTCACGTATCAAGATAGATTTTTGTATGTTGAAGAAGGTTGGATCAGAATTTGGAGCAAAAATCAACATTAATTCCTTATATAGGCTTCTTGAAAAAATAACCTATTCTTTACCAATTAAAATCAATTTAAGTTTCCAATCTAGAATTTTCAATTATAATGTATGAGCACATCATGGTAGAAATGTCTTTTAAAATTTTCAAAGTATCTTACCTCCTGAAACTCTCAAAAGAAGTATATTTGTCCGATTACCTATGACAGGTATGTAGTCTTGAAGAATATACTTCTACTCACCAAATTTTTTGGATTCTCATGCTCTTATTGAAGTTAGCAATCACAATCCATTAGAAGAATTCCAAAATCAAACCCAGAGTAGCACTAGGTAGCAAAAGAAGGCTTGTGACTTGTCCCTACACCGTTTGTGATAGCTTTTCATACTAGCTTAGTTGACTATCTCCCCTCTGATCTTTGATTCGTGGTCTTCCTACCACTTCAAAAGTGAAACGGCTACTCAAGGTGTGATTTGCTTGTACAAGGTCGTGCTGCGTTGAGGCATAGTTCCCTCCATCCTTCCCCAAATTCTGCCCGTGCTCGCTACACCCGCCTGAATGTTGCGGTTCAGGGTGGATATTTCACGTGTGCATTGAGGATGGCCTTAGGAGCGAAAGGGATAAGTTAGCAGAGGTAAAAAGTTGGCAAAAGGTGAAGTAAACGCCGCTGCCCATTCGCCGAACCAACGACACGAGGATCGAATCCCGACCCCAGATGGCCCCCGCGCATCCAACGGCCCGCAGAGGCCCACCATCCATCTGGCCCTCTCAACCTCTTCCGCGCAGGCGTGCCATTTGGCCGCCTCCCAGACGCCGCAACCGCGCGCAGAGCCCGCACTCGCTCCTTTTGACACTCAATCCCTTCCCTTGGTCGCTTTCGCGAAAGCGCTCTTCCACTTGCAACACTCCGCAGTCGAGTCCAATCAACCTCCCCAGCTCCCGCGGCCAACTCTTCCCTATCTCGCCATGCACGCGGGATTCTCAGCATAGAAAGGTCTCACTTCTGCTGCTTCGGTGAGTGGAGTTTGATCACTTTTCACTGATTCTAGGATTGTATGTGGAACGTGGAGAGTTTGGTTGGAACGATGGGACATGGTTGAGTTTTTTTTGGGGAGGGGAGGGATGTATGACATGCACGCTGGATCCTCAGTATAAGAAGGTTTCAGGTCTGGTGCTTTGTTGAGTGGAGTTTGATAACTTTTGACTGGTTTAGGTGGGTTTTCCAGGAAGGTGGAGGGTTTGGTTGGAATGATGGGGCATGTTGAGTTTTTTTTGGAGGTGAGGGATGTATCAGGTTTTCAGTGTTTGTTTTTGTGAGCTCGAGTTGGGTCAGGGACTGGTTTTTCTTGCAAGAGTGTGAAGGTGTTTGGATTATGAGCTGCGCTTGGTGGGGTTTGTGTAAAGGTGATTTTCTCCTTACGGTTTGGTATGTCGGAGGTGCTACAATTGTACTGAGGCTTCCATTTTGTCCTCAATTGCAGAGTGCAGTTTCATGGTTGAGTTCATTTTAGGTGCTGTTTCGAGCAATGGAGGTTGATTGACATGTGAACGGCGGTTATACGCAGAGGTATGGCATGGAGAGCAGTTGCTAGTGCGCTGTAGGACACCGACGACTTCACCATGGCGAGTTTAGGGAAGATTATCAAGGATGACCGGCACCCGACATGGCTGGTGGACGCCATCATCCTGTCCGCGGTGGCGTACAGCCCCGAGCCGGCGGACGAGCTGAAGCTCATGGAGCAGGACTACGGGCTGCCCTCCTCGGCCAAGTACGAGTTCATCTCGAATGAGGAGCTGCTGGAGAATGGGTTCGGCCAGTGCAAGCAGACGCTCCTGGTGGTGCGTTCCAAGACCAACGGCCACTACGTCGTCGCATGCCGCGGCACCACCGACATGAGCGACGCCATAACGGATCTCAACTTCCTGCAGCGCACCATGACGCTCATCCCTGGCGCTGCGCACTCGGGGTTCTTGGACAGGGCGAAGACCATTCCGTTGGAGTACTTCCGAAGGCTGCTCATCCGCGGGGAGCGTCTGGTGCTCGCTGGCCACTCTCTCGGTGGCGCCGTTGCATCTCTACTCGCCCTCAGGTATGAGCTGAAAACACCAACCATGAGTGTAAGCATGAGTTAGGGTTAGGTTTCTTGGAGGCTGGTGATGCGAATGCCCACTTTTGCTGATGAATTCTGGTGTCCGGAGTGAATCATGCTCTTGTTCTCTAAGGCTTGACTCATGTGAGGTGGTTTCTTCTTTGACCAGGCTTCTGGAGTCGACCGGGAAGTGGTGTCACGCGCAAATCCAGTGCTACACATTTGGCTGCCCTTTCTTTGCAGATTATCGTCTTGCCAAGTACGTAGTTTCTCTTCCCATTATATCGGCGGTTTTCCAGTTGTGTTAACATTCTCTTCTCTCATTCAATACGCTCTATAACCCCGTCTACATAATAAAAGCCCTTCCAGAACCAACACGAATGGTCAAGAAATCAATCTGCTACTAGAAAGTTACCGTTAATTGTCAATCAAATTCTCTTATTTTTTCCTCTACGTGATAAATTTAACATGCCCTATAACTGCATTTTAAGAACTGGAAATCTTATTCAGAAATTGCAACTAGAACGTTCTGCTCCAAAGTACCGATGAACAACAAATTCTCTCATTTCCTCATCTGAATTTGCTCCAAATCGACAACGAATGCTCTCAATCTGACGTGCTCTTTTTCTCAGGTACATCAATAAGCGGTACAAGCGGCACCTGATCCACATCGTGTCGCGGAACGACATCGTCCCGAAGGTGATGCCCGTGGCGTTCACGATCTACACGATCTGGGCGGGCCTGGGCGTGGGCCCGCTCGGCGAGCTGATGCACCTGGCGCGCATTGGGATGCTGGTGGCGCAAGTCCTGAGGGTGAATCCTCGTAAGCTCCCGTTCGTGATCGCTAGCACGCAGGCCATGACGTTTGTACCGTCGTTGCTGCGCTTCCTGCTCCACCGCGCGCTCGCCCTGGCGCTCTCGCACCAGTCCGGGTACGGATACGCGTTCGCGGGCCACATGGTGCTGCTGGACACGGAGACCAACTTCCTCGAGTATGCGGAGACGGAGCAATGGAAGATGGAGAATCACCTCAGCTTCCACATGAACATGGGCACGCTGGACGTCGCCAAGGAGCACTCGTTGCTCAGCTACATTGACCATGTGTTCGCGGTGGAGTCCAGAAAGAGGGCGGATGAGAAGCAGGATATTGAAATCTCCGGCAAGATTGAGCAGCATAAAGAAGGTGTTGATGGTGGTGCTGCTGCTCCGGAGGAGGCGAAAGTGGAGGTGTGTACTGCCACTTTGAACATGAAGTGGTTCAATAAGAAGGAGAAGAAACCGAACAAGCAGGTAAATCATCTCATCTCACCTCGCATAACATTCAGTAGCTGGATAAACCTTCTCCTGAAGTTGTTCCCACTATTCTATTCCTGCAGTAGCACAAGAAGGTCACATCTTTTTGTGTTTTTTGGGTAGGACCCTTGTCTTCTTACTTGAAAAGGGAGAAAGACCTTTGCATTCTGGACCTGGGTACTACCAGTGATTATTGCTATTTTTCTATCTGTTAGAGTTACTTGTAAAGCCACCTAACTGTTATATAATACCGGTTTTTTAATGTGTAATACTACTATTTGTTAGCTATTTGATGTGGAAGATTCAATGTATCATTCGGCACTGGAGTGTGGAATCTAATCCTCAAGCATAGTAGGCATCAGATATAGAAAAAACTTGGTGGTCTCGCAACTAGAATCCTTATTCAATGAATGGAAAATCCCAGTGATCTCTAATCGCTTGTTAGAAGTAGCTTCAGTTCATGGAAGAGCTTGGCGCGGTGTCCAAATTCATTTCAGAAGTAGCTTTAAGTTCATGGACGAGCTTGTTGGTATCCAAACTCAAGTTACAGGTACTTTTAGCTTCCTTTGAGAAGGAAGGAGAGGTCATGTACCTTGTAATGTTTTTTGCAGATTGTGCTGGAGAAGAGAGAGGTGAAGGACCCGAGCAAGGGGCAGAAGAAGGTGTTCACGACGGGGAAGTTGATCCAGAGGCAGGCGCCGAAGCCGAAGCCGAAGCCAGCCGCCAAGGCGCTCAAGAGCCGCGTGGCGTGTCTCATCTTTGCACGCCGCATGGGCGAGGCGCACCCGAAGCGGTTCGAGCTGCAGCGGCGGCAGCGCGGCGCCCGGAACTTTGTCCGCAAGCTGGGCATGGGCTTCCACTCCTTCACCAAGTTCGTGCACCGCTTCGACGCGCTCTTCATCGCCACCTCCGCCGTGTTCGGCATCATCCAGGTCAAGAGATTCCTCTTCAATCGATAGTAGATTGTAGGTAGGAAAATTTGTGCAAGATTCTCACATTCACCATCGTGTATATTGGCCAGATTGAGGCTACATTAATACGTTTTTTCTTTTTCTTTTGTTGCCTTCGTCCTCTTAACCCTTAAACGTCAGTAGTTGCCACCACTGGTGGCCACACTATTCTACATGTATGGTGTTGTATTTCAACATGATAAGGTTCACATATTGACCACATATTGACCTCCAAATGATGTTAGTTGAAGAATCTTCAATCCAAAGGTGTAAGTCTTGCTAAACTTTGTATTTTATAGAGTAAAATATGTGCCTGATTGGTGTGAACCATTGAACGATGAAGAGACCAAAAAGTGGTCGATGAGATTGGTTTTGGGGGAGCCATTGTTGATTGAACCATTGGATTGATTTGCACTCATTGGAGATTTGCATCTACACAATGGGTGCTAATTGATTTGCACTACACTAAAAAGGTAGATTAGTGTTAGATTTTAGTAAGATTTGAAAATGCTATAAGTTTTTACTCTTGACAAAAATATTTACCAAGAGCATTGATTCCAATACTAATGAAAGATCCCCATCTTGACCAACATAGAGGGTAAAAATATTGGACAACACTAAAAGCTTGCAATGTGTTTATGTAAATTAGTGTATCTAACACTAATCTACCTATTCAGTGTAGTTGGTATCCTTTGTGTAGATGTTTGCTTTTTACGTAGCTATTCTATTACCTTCAAAGATTTTCTAGAACCTTGTGCAAGGCCTTGTTGTTTAACCCCTAAAAGACCATTGTCCCGAAATGGGCTTTTTGAAAGTTCGGTCAGGTTCCTATGGTGTCAATTTCCAACATTCTTCTTTGAATTTTTCACTATAGAAAGACATTTCCAAGAGCTTAGTGGGAAAACAATTTTTTCCTAAATTGGACATTTGATGAAAAAGTTATAGGGTATTGAATTTTAAATGCGGTCGGCGGGCACCTCGGGCACCTCCAAAAACTTTTGATAGGACACTCTATTGAAAGTGAGATTTTCAGTACTTGCAAGTAATATTATTTCCCTTCATGTTGTCAAAAAAAAGTTCTTGTCTTTAGTGAAAAATAGCATACCAACCCAAGTCCAACATTTTCACACATTGTCACTCATTGTCGGGCAAGGTACCAAAAAAACTTCTTCTTTTCTACATAAAACTTAGAGATCTTCATATTTCTCATTTTTTATTTCTCCCACAGCAAGATATATTGTAAATATTTTTATCGGCCATTCCGATTATCAATCTAAAACATATTCATTTCACAAAATATTAAAAAGTGAATTGGCAGAATTTGAACCTCCACTCCTTGCACAGTTGTTTTCAATATACTACACCCCTCCTCTACCTCTAAAAAATGGTGAACAAGGAACTAACACCATGCTTAACACGATGGTAATGGATTTAGACTTTGTGTAGTGAAAAAAATTGACACCAAGTGAAGTCAAAGTTTGCTGATCCACTAAACACAGGGAAGAAAATAATCTATTTTCTTGCCTTCAAACACTATAATCTTTCAATCCGTGCAATCAAAGTTAACAAAATTTTGGGAGTATGTTACTTAACAAGGCTTATTTGAGATCCAACCGTCACAAGTAGAAGTAAAATTTCTTGTATTCTTTTTCATTCATTGCATTAGAATCCAACAATTTTGAAGTGTTTTTGGTGTGAAACTGTCACGATACCTTAGGGGTTAATGCTTCAATTGATTGGAGATCAAGAAGATGGGTCAAATAGACCTAGGACATTTTGATGTGCGACAAACTCATTCAATGTTGCGGAGCCAATACTCGTGGACTAGCATGTATCACTAGGTTGCCACGTATGTTTCTCAGTGTGAAGTGTGTGATTGGGTTAGATCCAGCTTCAATACCTTGTCACCACAGTGGCAGCCTTTGCCATTATGGAATTGGCCTACCGTTGGTCCTTGAATTTTGTCAGGCCACTTGTTGTCACCCCATGTAGATCCAAATATGTGTTGGTGATGGTGGAGTACTTTAGCAAGTGGATTGAGCTTGTAGCACCACTGCGAAATTCTTCAGAGTTGGCGGCCATGGCATTCCTCGACCGGGTATTGGCTTGTTTTGGAGCCCCAACAAAGGTTTTGATTCACTAGGGGCGTGACTTTCATGGGGCTTTGAAAGTTTTTTGTACCAAAGCTTTTATTGATCACTATACTACTTCTTGGGATCACTATACTACTTCTTGGGATTCTTGGGATTGCTAATTCCTTGTCCGGTGGACATGGTCTTAGTAGTGGAACGAACAGACACTTTATTCACGCCGGTTTCCTTCGGAAACCGGCATTCTTCTTCTTGGGATTACGTGGAAGCGAACGGTTTGGTGGCGCATGTGGTTAAGACGGTCAAACGTGGCCTACGGAAGTATGGATTTCGCCTCCGTGATTGGGATTTGATGATACCATGGATCGCCATAGGATACCGGTTTAGCCGGCAGGCTTCACTTGCACCGTTTTAGTCCGTATGAGTTGTTGAACGGAGGGGATCTAAGTTTATCGAATTCTGTTTGGGAAAAATTGGCTTGGGTTGCGGATTTGGACGATCCAGAGGTGTGGGCCCAAGTCTATAGGATCAAGCGGAGTTCTTTAAGCATGTCATGTTGATGGCCATGGAGAACTTATCCATTGAATAGCAACGTGACACACTGCGGTACGCTTTTATTCATGGTAGTGCCTACCGACCTCAACTGCGACATTTGTTTACGGGGGATTAAGTTTATTTGCAGCATGATACGCTCGCGATGTTGGACGTCAAGGCTGGGCGCACTATTCTTTGCGTGAAGGATATGTTAGCCAGTGACATATTGTTGCTAGAAGACAAGGATGACCGGGAGTGTCGGAAGCACTCTAAGAATTGCGCTCCCTGCCATTTACCGATTGATGGCTTTGTTGATTCTAAGTTGGTTGTTGTGCCAAACGGTCTTTTGTGTTTCGTCTATGGTGAGAAGAAGTGCAAAACTACGATATTGTTGTGTGGCCATTGCTAGTGTGGCTGGCATATAGCTTGCTTGACGCTGCCTCTTTCTCCTTTACCTTCCAGAGATGTACTTGCTCTCATTGTAGGAGGTCTTCAAGCCACGTTTCACCCTATGAAATTGCTTGAACTCCTTGTGGACTTGTCATTGTGTGGTGTTTAGCTATCTATTTGGAGTTCCTGGTTTCGTTTTAGGATTAGGCACTATGGAAATTGACCAAGGAATTAGCAACAAAGTTGCTCAAGGCGAATAACGATGGAGCTCACATTGCACTTGGCCTACCCTCTCTTAGTTACTTCTCTATACGCTTATTGATTCGACAACAGATAACACCTTTGGCTGGATGTATATAATTGTTGCAACAATATCACTATGGCATTTAGTCTTGTTAGTGCTATTTTGTTCTAGTTGGTTAGATGTGATCTTTATTAGTTGGAGGGGGTACTTGAGGGTGTGCTTAGCAAAGTTGTGTTTGACTATGTTTTTCCTTTATTTGATGTTGGTTGTTATTCTTGATCTCTTGTGTTTAACAATCTTTGTTTATACGACAGTTGTCACAAGATGTGGCATCGAGGACCGCACCACATCACATGGTCTTAGCACAGATTAGATAGTTCTAATCTACGTTTGTAACTCATGTACGTCCACCAAACCACATCCATCCAACGGAAGTATCTCATCCATTATGATTTCGAGTGTGTGCGTATAGCAACGTGTACTGTACCCGCTTGAATTGACGTCTTTGTCGAGTCAAGCTTTGTGAGTGTATTTAGAGAGTGCTTATTGAGTTTCCTTTGCTTGTAAGTGATGGATAATCATTAATAAAGGTTCCGCATTCTCTAGTTCCACTTGCACTTGTTGATTATTTTATTGTGAAGTGCAAGATGCTTGACTACTTTTGTGATTCACAACAGCCTCCTTCAGGGTGTCCTTAGCATAGTTGTGTTTGACTGTGTTTTTTGTTTATTTGATGTTGGTTGTGATTCTCGATCTGTTCTGATTAGCAATCTTTATTTACACAACACGTGTGTTAAAATGAATTTGCTATTGATACATACGCTTTTGTAAAGGGAGCCCACTACCGTAGGTGAAGGGCACCTTCATCTATAATTAATTCAAAAAATGCATGCCGGATTTTTTGGGAAATTATTGAGTGAAAATGCTGAAATTGAAGAAAATATTAATATACAAAATCTTTGGACGACATGGACATCAATGAGGAGTTATGGCTTGGAAAGCCTTGATTCTTGGGAGTGTATGTGTAAGATCTCAAAGTAGGGAGCTTGAGGTCTTAGGTTCAATCCCCTTGACCGTAAAAGTAGGCTAATTATAGTAATCTCTGAACTCTTGCCGAAATCTGCTAAAATTGCTTTTAGAAAGTCGAACCCACTTTTTTGACTTTAATTAATTATTCGACGTCCAAGTACTTACGTAAGCATGCACATCCAACTACACTAAAGATGACATTTAGTGTAACACCCAGTAAATGACTTGTAAATGCTATAAGTTCTTACTTCAAGTGAATATTTTTACCAACTATGTTTATAATGATCCTCTTATTTGAATACTATAGAGAGTTTTACTCTTGGTAAAAATTGGCATCAAGAGTAAAAACTTATAGCATTTCCAAGTCATTTACTGGGTGTTACACTAAATGTCATCTTTAGTGTAGTTCACAGTCTACTAACCAATGCTAACCAATGCTTACGGTAGCTAGCATACACTTTCAAACTCCAACAACTCCCCTAACAATCTCAACTAGTAAGTTTTTAAAGACTTTAAAAACCTATAAAATACTTCATACCAACCAAACCAAAAAACCAACATGGCACTAGCCTAGTCACAAACAAATCACTCCACACAAAGCCCAAGAGACTTAGACTATTCCACGGTAGAAGAAGTCATGTCAGTGCAGGAACAAGATGGGAACAAGTCTAGAACATGATGGGAACAAGATGGGAACAAGTCTGGAACATGTTGGAAGAAGGAAGAAGCATTGGAGTGAGAGAGAGAGAGAGAGAGAAAAGCAAAGGAAGCAAATGGAGGAGCAGTTGTATGCGAGGTGAGACTTGAGACTGACTCCACCATCGCTACAACAGAGCAGGAGCAGAGCTTTGTTTGTGAGGAATAAGAAGAGAAAGAGGAAGAAGAAGAAGAAGAAGAAGAAGAGAGGACTGAGAGAGGGTTGTGGCGATGGTCAGGGCCGGCAATTGAGAGGAGATCGGAGTGAGAGAGAGAGAGAGAGAGGCGGTGGAGTTTGGAGGAGGATCGCGAGGGTTTGGTGGATGGTGTGAGGGGCGGGAGGGGGCGGGCGGGTGGGAGAGGGGCGGGAGGGCATGAGGGATGGGGACGCTGGAGAAATTGGTGGAGGTTTTGCAGCTGCCGGAGGTGGCTTTGGAGCGGTTGAAGGAGGAGGAGGTGCAGGCGGGGCTGCGGAAGGTGTTGGCGGTGCTGCGGGCGGGGTTGGACGGGCGGGGGGGCGGGGTATGGCTGCAATGGAGCAAGGCGCAGGGGGAGTGCGCACTGGCGATCGTGGAGGCCGTGCTGTGCGCGTCGTGTGATTGGATCGCAGGTTGGTGAGAGAGCGACACAGAGAGATGAGGGTTTGGTGTTGGTGCGGTGGGTTGTTGTTTGTGACGTGGTTAGGTCTGTTTTTTTGCAGATGGAGGAGAGAAAGAGGTCGTGGAGCAGATCTACAGGACTGCTGTCCAGGTTTGCTTGCAGGGGCTCGAGTCGAAGCTCCCCCCGGAGGTTGCAGCGAGCCAGGATGCGGGGCTCTTGCTTCCCGAGGAGACGGATGCGCTCAAGTTGCCTCCCAGAACTGACGCATCTGCGTACCTCGAGGTGCGAATTTCGTCGAAATTTGTCGATCGGAGCCGCCATTTGGTCTTGTGGAAGCGTCCTTCAATTCTCTAAGCAGTTATTGCAGTGGCGGCAGATCGATAACTGATTTCCTTCTCGCTTTCAGTTTTTAGGGTTTCTTGCTTTCGTTAGGGTTGTCGTTCTGGAATTTGAAATTTTCTCCCTTCTGACGTCAATTCGGTAGAATCATTATTTGTAATTGTCTACTTGTTTAGGTGGTGTGAGTTTTTTCATTTTCGGGAGGTTGGGATTCACAATTTGAAGTATCTCTGCAGATGCAGCAGAGGCTATTGGCGCTCCTGGAAACCGCCATGATTGAAGGGAAGGCGAGAGAGCGTAGTCTGTCTTTATCACGATTGCTGAGCAATACCACTTCTGAACTGCCTTTCTTGGATCACTTTGCCTCAAGTGCTGCTGGAGATAACCTAATTGACGCAATCGAAAGAATCCCCGAAGGTATGATATTCTGTGCTCATGACTTATGTTTAATGCTTTTGCTTGGTCACTGAAATGTCGGTTTTGAAAATCACGTAATTAGGTTGTGTTACACTGAATCCATATTATTACAATCATGTAAGTTTAGATGGAGAAATACTGCTTTATAACGTGTGTCGCTGAACGTAGACTGTTCTATTGTGTTCTTGGGAGGATTCTGCGAGTGAATATATGGTACTGCTGCAATCATCACTTGTCGTTCTTGGAGATAGGTTTTAGGAGTGCTCGTGAGCTAGTTTGTGCTATTAACTCAGGTCCACTGTATTTTTCTTGTCTGCAGAAGAGAGTCCTACTGAAGAACAGAAAGTTGTTGGCTCGTCTCAGAATATACTTTCCTTGTTAGCTAGCGAGCAACTATTGGCGCATGAATTGAGCAAGGGTTCTCAGGCTGAGCATACACAAGCCATGTTCAAAAAGAGTACTAACATGGTGGCTGCAGCACAGCAGTATGCGGTTGGAAAGATTCAGTGTATTCCACGCTTGTTAGATGTGTGTCAAGCATTTCTAATGGTTTGCGGGAAGGTTGCCAACGAAGAGGGGGAGAGATTATTACAGGGCAGGATAGCTCTCGTATCAAACATAGCAAACCTTTTGTTGACTCTTTCCAGAGGTCAAGTGGCGGGTTTTTTGGACAAGGAGGTCCGCTCGAAGTTGGTGGAATACGTTTCGAGCCTGCAAGCCTTTTTCCGTCATACTTTTGATTTGAGCAGCTCTGAGCCTGAGATGATGCTAGAGTCAAACCAAGGATGCTCACTTCCTTCTTTAATCGATAGCTTGCTCCAGCTCTCAGAAGTGAGTTTTCCAGATCGGATTGTTCTCCGAAATTTCAAGAGCTTTGTCGCAGAATCGATGCTTGACATTTTAGAAGTCAATAGTTTTAAACAGTTTGGTCCTCTTTTCGGCCAGCAGCTACCATTGGCGTTCACCCCACCTGTAATTAGCCATGTACTAAGTCTTCTTCAGGATGTCCATGCCCACTGTTACGGAGTATTTCATCAGCAACCAAGAACCCCTGAACCGGCTCTCAGCCATGGTCAAAGTGAAAGGTCGACCTACGAAGTACCGAGTTGTGAGCGTCGAAACAAGAGTTTCGACTTGAGCCAGGTGCTCAGCCCGCAAGAGCAGTTGCAGGTTGTGTTTACAAGTGACGGTCAGTGGCTGGACAATCTAGTGGCTGTGACGGCCTTGCTGCATGCTCAGGGTCTCAAGGAAGGATCAGTGATGGAGACAGCGTCATCTGTGCACAGTGAAGAGGATTCTGCAATAGGGTCAATGGATTCCGTCACTGTCGCAAGCGAGGATGATGCCTTATTTGGAGATCTTTTCTCGGAATCTGGAAGACACTCGATCAATTTGGAGGGGCTTGCGCCAACTTGTAGTTCAGCCAAGAAGTTGGACGCGCTCTACAACACTCCCCTGCAAGTGGCCAATCAGTTGCTGAGTTTTTTCAAAGATTGTATATTCTGTCCCGAGTGGCATCAGCCCACTTTTGATGTTGCCTGCAAGATGCTATCGAAGGATCACTTGGATGTCTTCTTGCAGATTTATCTGTCCCAATCGACTCTTCTGAGCAGCAACGCACTTGGTTTCGACATTGGGGATTCTGAAGATATTGCTCCTGATTTGGTGGCTCAATTATGTAAGGGATCGTTTGACTTGCTGTACGCCCTGGTGGTCAGGCGTGCTCTCAACGATGCTTTGGAGTTGCATTTTGCCACGCAGATATTGAGGGGAGGCGATGTATCCAGTGCCCTTTCTGTTAAGAGTTGCAGCTTGCTTGGTAAACTTCTTGTGAAGCGGTCAGTTCAAAGGCGGCCCTCTGCTGGAAACGACCCCTTAGCTTTTGATTTCTGGAAGAACTTTCTGGATTATGTTCTTCATAGAACGCGGAATGTCAAAGCTGGTGATTTGAACATTACAAAGGCCTTGCCTTCTTTCTTTCAGATGGAGCTTCTCTTCATGGCTTTCCACTCATTAGATCTTTCTGGGAGGTCTATCATACTACGGAACGTATTGGTTGCCTTCAAGTCTCTTCGGAATACTGATAGGCATCCTCCCCCTGGTATACCGTTTTTTATGTGGTCCCTGCTAGTTTCAAGGTTGGTGCTGGCATTACGTTATCTAGTTCTGCATTTTGACTCCTTTCCGCGGTGGTTGTTGGCGCATTTGGGACGGAAGCTGCAAGACAGTCCTTCAGAGACAAGTCTACATGCAGCGGTGGATGACAATCCTCAACAGTCATGGACGAGGCTTGTTGTGCACAATATTTTTGAGGAAGGTGGCGCTGGGGTAGAGCGTGTTATGGATGACTTGTGCATCCAGCAACTAGTTGATATAAGTGGGTCCTTAAATACCAATAGTTTTCAAGACGCAGATGTCAACATGAATGAGGTCAGCCAGGCTCTCAGTGACGTTTTGGGTATCTGGAAGGGCAGGTCCTTCAAAATCTTGGAAGAGTTGTTGATAGAAAGGTACATATACGTATTGGGCTGGAATACAATATGCTGCTTGGGGCCTCTGTTGAAGCCTGTCGCAGAAGTAGAATTAAATGTGGAACATGCAGGCTCAGATTTCTTTCTAAGTCTTAGCAAACATCTACACGTATCAGGTGTTGGTGGAGCAGATCAGTGGATGGGATTCATGATGCGCAGCCTGCGTGCTGTGCAGACTCAGCTCTGTGCAGGCCGGGTCAAATTTTTGTCGTGGGAATTCCTGAGGCAGGGGTCTTCTCTGACGGCGCTGCTGTCACTGCTGCAAGAAAGAGGAATTATCAATGCGGACAGTAAACCTTCTCAGGAGAAAGTTTCGGAGGAGTCCGATCTTTTGATTTTGCGAAAGCAGGCTACTGGTTTGCTGTCAACAGATGGTCATTTCGGTGACCTCTTGCAAATCTTTTCCATTTTACTGGCGTGGTACATGAATGTGATGCGAAACGCAATATCACATATCTTGCTAGAGCAGCAACCAGGCAAGGCTTCTACGTTCTCTGTTGGTCTGCTGTTGCAAGCTGGGTTGTCAAGGAGCAAGCAACATGACCTTCTAGGGTCTATGGGTGTCAATGTTGCGGCTTTACATTTCCTTCTTAGATGGGGTGCAGATCGTACATGGCTGTCTGAGCCCCTGACATTATCATTAGGGTCCAATATGGAGATGCATCTCAACACCATTTTGCTTCCCGCTCTCCGTCATGGGTTTCCCTTATCTTCTCGACCAGGCAGTGCTGCTGTGCTGTCGGCGATGGTGTCCATAGAGGAGATTATGGGGTCGCTCCAGTTCCTTCTTCATTCTCGGAGTAAAGATGGAGGTTTTGGAGTACAAGATTTACCCGACGGAGTTTTGGATGGGCTGTTGGCCACACTTCTGGAAATGAAGCTCGAGAGCACTTTTGAAAACATGCAAGCAAAGTGCGCCGATTTGTTGGATGTGTTAATACCGTCCAAGGAAGAGCAGACCTTGTGCAGGGACATGAATGAACT
This sequence comes from Bryoerythrophyllum caledonicum, assembly GCA_963971425.1. Classification (NCBI taxonomy): domain Eukaryota; kingdom Viridiplantae; phylum Streptophyta; class Bryopsida; order Pottiales; family Pottiaceae; genus Bryoerythrophyllum; species Bryoerythrophyllum caledonicum. Next base: position 28,699,226 of record OZ020515.1, read on the forward strand.
ACAACTTGCACAGAAACTCTTACAGCTCCTCTGCAAGAAGAGAGATGAAGTTGATGAGACAGTTTGGGAAGCTCTTGTTTTGCATGCACTTGAAGTTCACAACAGCATTCGCAACGATCCTTCTAGATTTGAAGCTTTGCTACTGTATTACTCGAAGCCCCAATCAGTGAATGCGGAGGAGAAAAAATTGGAGTTATCCCGCAACTGCAGAGCTCTTGTGGGCTCAGGCGATGTTTCGATTCTGATAGATGTTCTGGATTCCTGTTCTACTGAAATTGTGAATATGAAGACCCTGCAACTTCTTGTTGTGCTCCTGGGGTATGACCTTAGATGTATGGTGGACCTGCAGCAGAAGTTTCTGCAAATGGACGCGGTCCATTTAGCTGGATGGTTGGAACAACGCTTTCTTGGCTGGATTGAGGATGCTGGCGAGAGCAAGTCAGTAAAACGGGCTTCTCCTTCTGGTGTCAGAGATCTGGCTTCTAGTTGTGTACAATCTCTTGTGAATTTTTCACCTGAGATGGAGGGGCACATGCTTCATTCACATTTGCTGGAAGCAATGCTGATGAATCTGGAGAGGGCGTTTGTGACCTTTGATATTGTGGCTGCCAAGTCATATTTTGGGTTGATGGTTCAACTGGCCCAAGGTGACTCATCCTCTTTAAAGCGACTGCTGCGGATGGTGGTGGATCTTGTTGGGAAGTTGCCTGTAAACAGTACTCATGTGGAAGGGTTGAAGTCTATAGTTGCATTCCTGAACGCTATCTTGGCTGCTTGTGGTGCTAACAAGGTTGATTTTCTCGCTGAGCATGGAGGGAGCAAAGACAGCTACAGTAATTCTGGGTTTTCGGGGGTAAAAACGAAACAGTCAGTGCTTCAGAAGAATTCAGAACAATTGCCACCGACTGCTCTGGACTCAGGGGTGGGAGCTGCTGATTGTGATGCGATGTCGGTGGACGAGGATGAAGACGATGCAACTTCAGATGGTGAAATTGCCAGTTTAGACCGTGACGATGATGAAAATAGCAGCACAAGTGAACGGGCGCTAGCTTCCCGTGTCTGCACATTCACCTCCAGCGGTAGCAATTTCATGGAGCAGCATTGGTACTTCTGTTATACCTGCGACTTGACTGTCTCGAAGGGATGCTGCTCTGTGTGTGCCAGGGTTTGTCATAGGGGACATAAGGTTGTGTACTCTCGACTCAGCCGGTTCTTTTGTGACTGTGGAGCTGGAGGAGTCAGAGGCAGCAGCTGCCTTTGCCTGAAACCCAGGAAATATGTTTCTTCATCAAATGCTATTTCGTCAACAGGAACTAGCAGTGCAGAAAGGTTCTTACCGTTGAGCACCCACAGAAGCCAGCTCCCTCCATCAGATAGTGACTCAGATGTTGATGATGAGGAGCATGTGGTTGGTGAAGATGCTTTCAATATTTCGGTGGCTGAAGGTGAGGAGGAACCCCTTTTGGCTTTGCTGGCAGAACTGGATGTCGAAGGCCAGGTACTATCCTTGTGTAAAAGGCTTTTGGGTGATCTGAATTTGGATCTCAGGTCAGCAAGCAAGAACGACGAGAAGGTAACATTGACTAAAGACAGAATTTTAAATTTTAAGACGGATCTTCTCCAGCTAAAGAGGGCTTACAAGAGCGGCTCGTTGGATATGAAGATTAAAACTGAGTATCCCAATGCACGGGAATTGAAGTCTCATTTGGCTAGTGGCCTGCTTGTTAAGTCACTCCTGACAATCAGCAGCCGGGGCAGGCTAGCGGCTGGAGAAGGAGACAAAGTAACCATTTTTGATGTTGGGCAGCTTATTGGCCAACCAACTGCCATCCCCGTTACTGTTGACAAGACAACAGTGAAACCTTTATCCAAGAATGTGGTAAGGTTTGAAGTTGTGCAGCTTGCATTTAACACTGCAAATGAAAGTTACTTGGCAGTGGCCGGATATGAAGACTGTCAGGTTTTTACTGTCAACCCTCGAGGAGAAGTGACTGATCGTTTGGCTGTAGAGCTAGCTCTGCAAGATGCATACATACGTCGAATCGCCTGGGTTCCTGGCTCGCAAGTTGAACTCATGGTTGTTACGAACAGGTTCGTGAAAATATTTGATCTATCTCAGGACAAGATTAGTCCAACTCATTATTTCACGGTTTTGGAGGATTCTATAGCAGATGCTTGTCTGGTTTCTACCGGTCAACGACAGTTAATCGCTCTTGTCCTTTCTCAGCAAGGCATACTGTACAGCCAAGAAGTTGCCGGTAATGATACTGGGGCCCGAATTTTGACCGAAAACCTTCAAATTCCTGGAGGTCATAAGCCCTTGAAAGGAGTATCGTTGCATTACTCTGCAGCATTCAAATTACTTCTCTTGTCATACTGTGATAATTTGACCTTGATTGCACGAATGAATCCTGGGTTTACTGCTATTTCCGAGGTGGCCAGCGTAGTGGAAGAACAAGATGGTAAAACCAGGCCTTCAGGGTTGCATCATTGGAAGGAAATGTTTGAGGGCAGTGGCTTGTTTATGTGTTTGTCGAGCCAAAGATCCAACACAGCTGTTGCTGTAAGAATTGGAGCCTGTGAGACCTACTCCCAGCTTTTGAGGATTACGGGCAATTCATCATCTTTGCGGATAGATGGCATTGCTTCATATCGACCTATGAGCAAAGAGAGAAACAGTGTATTGGTGCTTCACGACGATGGAAGCCTGCAAGTGTTCTCTTACGTGTCAGTGCTTCCGGAGTCTGGGAATGGCTTAAGTGGCGCGGAAAGTCAGAAGCAGACCGAGGCTGAACAAGTGAAGAAGCTTGGAGCTGCACTCTTGGGCAGTCGGGCAAACTATGGTGGTGCCGCCCCTGTCTTCCCTCTCGAGTTTTTTGAAAAAACTACGTGCATTACAGCAGATGTTAAGTTGGGTGGTGACATACTTCGAAACAGTGATTCAGAAGGTGTGAAGTTGTGCCTCCAAGCTGAAGAGGGGTTTCTGGAAGGCCCCAGCGTGTCTGGCTTTAAGGTGATCCCTGAACTGCAGCTTCTTTATAGATGATTAGTTGACGAGTGTTTTCAGTTATTGCTTTGTTGAAAATTGTATTCCGACGTTATTGGGCGGTTTTTCACTTTAATGTTTCGTGCGCTGTCTTATGCAGATACTTGTATTCAATTCCAACCCAGAGCTTGTCATGGTGGGTTGCCGCGTGCATGTTGGTAACACTTCTGCAAGCCATATTCCATCAGAATTCCGCATTTTTCAAAGATCTGTAAGACTTGAGGAAGGTGTTCGTTGCTGGTATGATATCCCATTCACCAATGCGGAGGCTTTGCTGGCTGACGAGGAATTCACTATCGTCATTGGTTCTACTTTCAGTGGATCCTCTCTTCCGAGAATAGATAGTCTAGAAATCTACGGGCGTTCTAAAGATGATTTTGGTTGGAAGGAGAAGTTAGACGCTGTTTTGGACTTAGAGTCCCCAGGGCATGCAGGGTCAACGTTTTCTCAGTCTGGCACAAGCAGGACAAAGCACAAGTTAATGCAGAATGCATCTCCTCTGGAACAACTTTTTTCAGACAGTCTCCTTCTCCTTCAGAGTTACTATTTGGCATCTCGCGTCCAGTCTATGGCAGACTCCACACCCAATGGACTCGAGGATAGTCGGAAGATTTGTTTGCCGGTTCTAGAGGCTGTTTTTGAAAATGATAGGCAGCCACTGCCTCAGTCATCAGCCAGATGTGTCCTACGAGCGTTGTATCCTGTTAAAGACGCTTACAATCAGGTTTGTCCTCCTGTCTTCAGCCTCAGTCTATGCGGTCTTAGGGTTTAATTCACATGAATGTGAACGTTGTTAAATACAGGTTTTGAACTAGTGTGTAGATTGTCTGGTTGAAGTTTAGTTCAGTGTTTGTTGTGGATCATGATATCCCGACCATAGAGATCTTGATCGAACTTTACTACCTGTGGACACTTATGCGGAACATGTAATGCTTAAATGCTTCTGAGTGTTGAATACTTAATGATCTGTTCTATAAGCTGTTTGATTTAATGCCTGTTGGTGGTTGTTTGCAGGCTAAGGATTATATGCGCTTGTCTGCAGTTACCAGAAGTTGCCCACTTCTGATATCAAGAGTAGCTGTAGGAGGATCTGCTACATCGTGGGCAGTTCAGGAATTCTCAGCTCAGATGCGTGCTGTGTGTAAAATCGCAGTGCATCGACAATCGAATCTGGCCAGTTTTTTGGCACAGCATGGTAAGTATGCTATCATGCAGTTCTTCTCACTCTTAAATTTGTTCCTTTTCCAAATTACTTTGACGTTTGAGTCCACCATTTCTTTTTTCTCCGAGCTGATTTCCGCTTAGTTGTTATTCTTTTAATCCTCAGAATTTCTGAATTAAGTTGAAAGTCAAATGCTTCATTTTTTCTTCGACAGGGTTGACAAAGTATCTGAGCTGACCCTCAGTTTCTGTTTATTTACATGTATGTCTTGCATGTTCAGGAACATCAGTTGTGGAAGATCTTGTCAAGGTGCTCTGGGAAATACTGACAAGAGAACAGCTTGATGCCCAGTCTATCAACAACCTCGTGATATCCATGGTTGATATTATTTACGGTTTTGCAGAGTGTTTGTCCTTGCAGCAGGTTCATGAAACTGGGGATCCTCAGAAGGCTGTGGCTCCAGCAGTCTCTCTTCTTCGCAAACTACTGTTTGCACCCTATGAACCTGTACGAACATCTTGCAGGTGGGTCTCAGACGTTTTCTTGTTGTTGCCGTTGTATAGACATAGGAGTGCTGCTTGTTGAGAACTAGCTATCAAAGGTGAAGCTTACTCTGGCCATCACGTTCCCTGTCTCTGTAGTTCCCAACGGCTGTTGTATCTTTGCTGAACTTTCAGTGTGGTTGTCCATTCTTGCTGTTTGCAGCTTGGCTATGTCAGCAAGACTATTGCAGGTCCCACTTCCGAAACAGACTATGCTTGCTATGGATGATGTAGCTGAAAGTCAAAAACCACCAACTTTGCCTCCGGAAGTTGGGACTGGAAATGGTGCTGCTGGACAGGTTATGATGGACGAAGACACTAGCACTGCTTCTGTGCAGTACTGTTGTGATGGATGCTCCACTGTTCCCATCTTGAGGAGACGCTGGCACTGTAATGTGTGTCCTGACTTTGACCTTTGTGAGAGTTGCTACGAGGTCATGGATGCCGACCAGCTACCTCCTCCTCACAGCAGGGAACATCCTATGTCAGTGATTCCTATTGAAGTTGACGTGGCTGGTGGGGAAGGGAATGAATTACAGTTTTCCTCGATAGATGAAATGAGCGATGAGAGCTTACTCCAGATGGCCACGGAGCTCAGCTTGCAGGCGAGTGCTGTGCCTTCTATGGAAACTAACGACAGCAGCGATGTGATTCAATCTGTGTTGGTCGAGGAACCGAAGAGTGTGGAGGTTTCTGCATCCAGGAGTGCTGTAAATTCATTGATTCTGCAGCAGCTTGTTACTGATACTAAAGGCTGGATGCACTCGTGCTCTGGTGCACAAGCAGTACCTGTTATGCAGCTGTTTTACAGATTGGCTTCTGCACCATCAGGTCCACTTGTTGACAGGTCACCTAACGGAGGGGATCTAGACTTGGAGCTGTTTATCAAACTAATGTTGCAGGAATTGGATCTTAGCAAACCTCTGCAAGTGAAAACTCGATCCAACTTGGGTGAAGTTTGCATTCTTGTTTTCATGTTTTTCACGTTTGTCTTGCGGAATTGGCACCAACCAGGGGCGGAGCATTCGCAATCAAGGTCAATCACCGCAACCCAATGTCCGCCTGTTCCTGCCAGTACCAATTCATCTGTAGGACGTCCACATGACACTCAAGCTGGATCTGAGGGGAGCTCCCAACTTGTGAGAGCTTGTGCAGCATTGCGGCACCAGCCTTTGCTCGGTTACCTGCACAACATCATACAGCAGTTGATGCAGTTTTTCAAGGCTTCCTTGAGAGGTGTGGATGTGAGTCCGCCCAGCCCAACCACCGCAGCTTGTGGGGCACTCCTGACAGTAAGACGGGAGTTTGCATCAGGGAGTTTCACTCCATTTTTTTCCGACTCATATGCGAAGGCCCACAGGGGTGATTTGTTTGGTGATTATCACAAACTGCTGGTGGAAAGTGCTTTTAGACTTACTTACAACCTCGTACATCCGGAGAAGCCTGACAAGGGTGGAGACAAAGACCAAGCAGTCTACAGGAGTTCAAGTAGTCCAGACTTGAAATTGGAGGGTTGGCAAGAAGTTTTGTGCAGCTACATCAACAATCCCCACACTACTTTCATTAGAAAGTATGCCAGGAGACTTCTACTGCATTTGTGTGGTACCAAAGGGCATTATTACAATGTCAGGGATGCATGGCAGCTTAATCGAGAGGTCAAGAGATTGTACAAGCTTGATCAGAAGTCAGGGGGATTTCAAGCACCATTGCCGTATGAAACGAGCGTGAAGCTAGTAAAATGCTTGTCCGTCATTGTAGAGGTTGCAGCAGCGAGGCCGCGCAATTGGCAGAAGCATTGCTCTAGACATATCGACGTTATTCAGTTTCTCCTGAAAGGTGTATTTTCGTTTGGAGAGGAGTCGGTGGTGCAAACTCTGAAGTTGTTGATGCTCGCATTCTATACAGGTATTGTTCTCTGACTATGTCTCTCTCATTTATCACCTGTTTTCCTCTTATCTTTGACATTTGTGCTTAGTCATCGTACCAATATGTTTCTCATGTACGTATTTCTCATCGTATAGGCAAGGAAGGAGGAAGCTCAGGGAAGGGATCTTCTGAACAAACTGAGGCTAGCACCCCATCTCCTTCAACTCGATCAGGAACACCCACTTTGGAGGGGAAGAAGAAAAAAAGAAGCAGTGGTGATGAAACGAATGGACATGATAAAGTGCATATGGATATGAGCTTGGCAGTTGAGCAGTTTGCTCTGGAAGATGGGAAGGTTTTGAAGAACTTCATTGACTTGTTTTTACTCGAGTGGAATGCCACATCAGTTCGTTTCGAAGCGAAGGCCGTGCTGCATGGGACATGGAATCATGGGAAGCAACCCTTTCGGGTCCTTTTGCTGACATGTTTGCTGGACAAAGTGCCTGTACTACCATCGTATGGACATAATATTGTGGAGTACACTGATTTATTAACCTGGCTTCTTGCGAAGGGTGATTCTGAGAATGATACGAAGACAAATTCAGAGGAGGCGAATATAGTTAAAACCTGCCTGACTGAAGATGTGGTGAAGCGCATATTTTCTACTTTGTGTGCTCAAAATGAGCTTCTCGCCAACCATCCAAATTCCCGGATTTACAATACACTAACAAGCTTAGTGGAATTTGATGGATATTATTTGGAGAGCGAACCTTGCCTGGCGTGTAGCAGTCCCGAAGTGCCATACACACGCATGAAGCTGGATAGTCTTAAGGCAGAAACGAAGTATACCGATAATCGAATACTGGTGAAGTGTGTTGGAAGTCATACTATCCAGTGCGTGATGATGAACGTGCATGATGCGCGTCGCTCTAAGTCGTTGAAAATTCTGAATCTGTATTACAACAATCGGGCCGTGGCAGATCTTTCTGAGTTGAAGAATAACTGGTCATCATGGAAGCGGGCGCGGAGCTGCCACCTTGCTTTCAACCAGACGGAGCTGAAGGTGGAATTTACAATTCCTATAACAGCTTGTAACTTTATGATTGAGCTTGACACGTTCTATGAGAATCTTCAAGCGGCGTCGTTGGAGTCATTGCAGTGCCCTCGTTGCAGCCGCCTTGTCACTGACAAGCATGGCATATGTGGGAACTGTCATGAAAATGCCTATCAATGTCGCCAATGCCGCAACATCAACTATGAAAACTTGGACTCGTTCCTTTGCAACGAATGTGGCTACAGCAAGTATGGGCGATTTGAGTTCAATTTCATGGCGAAACCCAGCTTCACGTTCGATCCAATGGAAAATGACGAGGACATGAAGAAGGGGCTAGCAGCAATTGAGTCGGAATCCGAGAATGCTCACAGGAAGTATCAACAGCTCCTTGGTTTCAAGAAGCCTTTGCTCAAGCTTGTGTCAAGCATTGGAGAGACTGAGACCGACAGTCAACAGAAAGACTCGGTTCAACAAATGATTGTATCTCTACCTGGGTCAGCCTCTTTTAAAATCAACAGGAAGATAGCCATTCTTGGGGTGTTGTACGCTGAAAAATGTAAGATGGCGTTTGACTCCGTGAGCAAAAGTGTACAGACTCTGCAAGGCCTACGTCGTGTACTGATGGCTTACTTGGAGCGTAAGAGGTCATCTGACTCCTCGGGAGCTCTTATGGCCCCCCGCCCTGCCAATCGGTGCTTTGGTTGTGCGAATACTTTTGTTGGGCAATGCCTTGAGTGGTTGCAGGTTCTTTCTAAGCAGGCTAGCATCCGGGAGCAGTTGGTGGGAGCTGGCATTTTGAGGGAACTTTTCGAAAACAACATTCATCAGGGACCCAAAGCTGCCCGCATCCAGGCCCGAGCGGTTCTTTGTGCTTTCACTGAAGGCGACTCTGCAGCTGGTTCTGAACTCAACCATCTAATTAAAGAGAAGACATTCTATTGCTTGGACCATCACCGTTCCATGGACATCTCGTCGTGTTTACGGGACGAACTTCAGTTGCTCTCTGAGACTACCTCTTTGAGTGATGGATTTTGGGAAGCGCGTCTGCGGGTTGTTTTCCAGATTTTGTTTCGCTCCATTCAGGTAAATTTGCACTACAGCCAGAGTAGTCATTGTTGGTTTCTTTATTGCCACCTTGTCGATGGACTAAAGATGCAGAATGTTCCCTTGATTAGTTCTCTGTAATGTAAAGGGATAGTTTTGTTTTTAGAATTTAAATTGTCTTCGTTATGTCCTTAGTAGCTCCTGGTTGGATCTTTGAGATCATTTTATTATGTGACCTTCTCACACTAAAGTTGCTACGTGCTTGTATTGCCAAAGGTTGGAGCACGGCATCCAATGATTGCAGAGCACATCATTCTTCCATGTCTGCGAATTGTGGTCCAAGCATGCACACCACCAAAGCCAGACAGCAGTTCAGGGAACGACTCTGGTGCAGCCGTTCCATCAGTTTCCAAAACGCGCTCAGATGAGTTTTTGAAATTTGGATATTCTGGTGCGAATGGGACTAAAAAGGCTAATCAATCTGGTCTTTCTGAGGAGTCAAACCAGGACTTCGAAGGCCCAGACACTCCTCTAGTAAACTATGCTGAGTGGAGAAACGGAGCTGCATACCATGATTTTGTCAGGCGGCAATTCAAGGGTTTTGTGTCTCAAAAAGTTCGGAAAGATCCAAAGCATGGGGATTATCTTGCACTGAAGTACACACTCTTGTGGCGGCGGAAGGCATGCAAGGTGTCTGTTACAGATGAATTGGCAGCCTTTGAAGACAGCTCTTGGGTTCAAGAACTGGTTCTTAGCGCATGTTCTCAGACCTTGCGGTTGGAAATGTGTGGACTTATTGAAGTCTTATGTGCCCAGAGCGCGGTTCGGCGCTCACGGTTTTTGAATCTGCTTATGAACTTGTTATCAGCAACTCGTGCTGCGGGTGAGAGTGCAGCTGATTACTTTGAACTCTTATTCAAGATGGTGGAGCCTGAGGATTCCCGGCTGTATCTTACAGTACGTGGTTTTCTCCACACCACCTGTGCTTTGATCACTGACGAAGTCAGCAGAATTGAGGCTCAGGAAAGGAGTTCGCATACAGACATTTCGCAGGGATACATTCTTCACAAGCTCATCGAGCTTCTCAGCAAGTTCCTGCAATTGCCCAACATCCGGACAAAGTAATTCCCGTTTTCTGGATCCCTGCAACTCTTTCTCTTGTTTGTCAAGAATGAAGTTTTCTAATAGGTGGGACTTGTGTACATGCTACTTGATGGATGTGTTGATTTATTTGTGTCGCTTGTCTTACTGCAGGTTCATGAAGGAGGAGTTGCTTGCTCAAATATTGGAGGCACTCTTGGCAATAAGGGGGTTAGTAGTACAAAAGACCAAGCTAATTGGTGACTGTGGGCGGCTTCTACGGGAGCTGCTTGACAGCCTTCTTCAAGAAAGCTATGAAAACAAGCGTCATTTTATCCGGGCCTGTGTCTCTGGCCTTAGTCGAGACAGGAATGGCCGCTCTCCAGTGGTAATTCTTCTTGTTCGGAACGTGTTTGGTTTCTTTCATTTTCCTAGATGTTAGCATCCCAAAGAGTTTGTCTATCTTAGACTTGTTACGAAGTCGGAAACTACTTTTAGCATAATCTTTTACTTGCTGCATGAAGTTTTTGATTTGTGCTTCGGATTTTAACGTTTGTGAATTGATTCAATTTTGTATCTACAGTTTATTCTGGAGCAGCTGTGCAATATTATTTGTCCGACAAAGCCCGAGCCAGCTTACATGATGGTTCTGAACAAGGCGCACACACAGGAGGAATTCATTCGAGGGTCCATGACTAGAAACCCTTATTCAAGTCTTGACATTGGGCCTCTCATGCGTGACGTCAAAAACAAAATTTGTCGTCAACTGGAGCTTCTTGGCCTTGTGGAGGACGATTATGGCATGGAGCTTCTGGTAGCTGGGAACATCATTGCCCTGGATTTGAGTGTTGGACAGGTAATTTCTACCCGCTTCTCTTGCTGCTGTATTATGTTTCTTAGAACCCAAATGATGGAATTCTCGTGGGTGCCTGTTGAGATAGAATGTTAGCCCTTGCATGCGTGCCACCTGATGCAGTTGGTTCCGTCTTTCCTATCCAATCTTATTGATGGTGTCGTCCTTTTTGATTATCCGATTTCCTAATTTGGTATAAGGATATTTCGATACATGATGTATTTTCCTGACTTGCATACACCTATCGCCCTTTAACAGGTATATGAGCAGGTTTGGAAAAAGGCTCACAGTCAGTCTACGAGTTCTGCTGCAGTCGGCACAAGTTTGTTGAGCTCAGCTGCAGCTCCAGGAAGAGAGTGTCCACCCATGACTGTTACATACCGGCTGCAGGTCTGTTGTTTTTGTTCACCGTTCAAGTACAGTTGGATTCAATTTTCTCTGAACAGATTGGGCTGAGAGCTCATACTGGCCTCATTTGCAACGTTATTGATATCATTAGTCTCCTTGGTTCAGGGGTTGGATGGAGAAGCAACAGAGCCGATGATTAAAGAATTAGAGGATGATCGTGAAGAGGACCAAGATCCAGAAGTTGAGTTTGCAATTGCTGGAGTGATGCAAGAATGTGGCGGTTTGGAGATTGTGGTCAACATGGTTCAGGTACTTGATGGCCTCAGAAAGTTTTCCCTTTTTGTGAATGATAGATTCATGATGCTGTACAGTTCCCGTGGCTATTTTCTTTCTGGATGACCTTAGTCTGTTCCATCAGAGTGCATCTGCTTGTGTGTAAGGTGACTTACAAGGTTGCAGCTATCTGAGATGATTGCAAACTCAGAAGGTTTTTGAGGACACTTTCGTTGGTACTCATGCAATTTGTTGGTCATGCAGCAACTCAGTGATGCTGAAATCAAATCTGGGCAGGAGGAACTTACGCTGGTGCTGAAGCTGCTGATGTACTGCTGTAAGATACGTGCCAACCGGCAGGCACTTCTTCGTTTGGGTGCGTTAGCTGTGCTTTTAGAGACAGCCCGACGAGCATTTTCAACGGATGCAGCCGAGCCAGCTGAAGGTCTCTTGCTCATAGTTGAAAGCTTAGTGTCCGAAGCTAATGAGAGTGATGAGAGCGCTGGGGTGAGTACAGAAGACCAAGCAGCTGCTGCCGTGCAGATGTTTTTGGATCGTTTGTCCCACTCCTCAGGAGCCAAGCAGCAGCGAAATAATGACACAGTTGCTCGCATTCTCCCTTTCCTCACTTACGGGGAGCAGACTGCCATGGAGGTGCTGGTGAACCACTTCCTACCATACCTCCAGGATTGGGATGCTTTCGATTCTTTGCAGAAATTGTTCTGTGAGGATGTCAAGGACGAGGATGTTATTCAGAAGGCAACCGAGCATCAGCGAGCACTCGACAATTTTGTGAGGGTTACCGAGTCCATTAAGCTCAACACCAATGGCGACAGGCTTAAGAGCCTTATTTTTGAGAGGGGAATTATTACAGGTACATATTCGCATCATGCCACTTGTATTTTAGGTTCGTTTCTACTGAAGGGTCTATGTTGTCAATAGTTGCAGAATACATCTCTTACACCATGATTGTATATGTTATCTTCAGCTGCTATTCAATATTTGAAGCGAGCTTTTCCAGTTGAAGAGAAGGGCCTGGATCAGAAGGCGAGACCAGAGTGGGTGCAGGCTCTGGAGATGCCATCTGTTCCCATCATATTGTCAATGTTGAGGGGGCTCTCCAGAGGCCACTTGATGACCCAAGAGTATCTGGATAACGAAGGCGTTTTACCCCTTCTGCATGGACTGGAAGGCGTTTCAGGAGAGAATGAAATAGGTGCTAGAGCTGAAAATTTGTTGGATACACTTGCGGACAAAGGCGGAAAGAAAGAAGGATTTTTGTATGAGAAAATTTTGAATCTTCGCAACTCAACTCGTGACGAGATGAAACGGCGCGCCTTACGGCGACGGGAAGAGCTCCTTGAGGTGCGCCACATTCTCATGCGTATGCTGTTTATGTCTGATTTACTATGTATTTACTATTTTCCGCAAACCTCTCAATACCTGGATGCTTAATGTTCCTTTTTTGTTCTCACAGGGATTGGGAATGCGGCGTGAGGCGCGGCCTGATGGTGGTGAGCGTATAGTGGTATCGAAGCCACACATCGAAGGTTTGGAGGAAGTAGAAGAGGAAGAAGCAGGGTTGGCATGCATGGTTTGCAGGGAAGGCTATTTGTTGCGTCCCACAGACATGCTGGGCACCTACTGCTACAGCAAGCGTGTGAATGTCGGAATGGGTGTGAGCAGCCACAAACGCAGCGAGTGGGTGTACACAACCGTGAGTCACTTCAACGTGATCCACTTCCAGTGTCACCAGGAGGCTAAACGAGCAGACGCATCCTTAAAGAACCCGAAGAAAGAGTGGGAGGGCGCGACTCTGCGCAACAGTGAGACACTCTGCAACAACATTTTCCCTTTGAGGGGCCCCTCGGTTCCTCTTGCGCAGTACGCTCGCTGCGTAGACCATTACTGGGATAGCCTCAACTCTCTTGGTCGTGCAGATGGCAGCCGATTGCGGCTGCTCATGTACGATATTGTCATGGTATGTCCAATATCTGACTATTCACCCAACCTAGAGCCCGACTTTGTCATGTGTGCCGAACTTGTGTATACCTGTGCTGAACTCGAGGATTACAAATCCGAAGTTGTGTTTTCATTCCTGTGCTCTACGCTTACTAACTTCAACCCGCCGTTGCTTTCGATTCAGATGCTGGGTCGATTTGCGACCAACATGTCCTTCAGCGTGGACAGCAAGGGCGGAGGCAGGGAGAGCAACTCGCGTCTGCTGCCGTTCATGATCCAGATGGCGCGGCACTTACTGGACCAAGGCGGAGCGAGTCAGCGGCGCGTGCAGTCGAAGTCTCTGAACACGTACCTATCCCCAACAACCACCACCTCAGGCGAGCCAGCAGCAGAGGGAGCAAAGCAGAGCACGCCCACCACCCCTCAAAGAGGAGGAGCTACGTCCGAGGAGAGCGTCCAGTACATGATGGTGCAGTCCCTGCTGCTCCAGACCCTGGAAGACTGGCAGCGCTTCCGGCGCGTCTTCATCCAGCGGGGGCTCTCCCACGCCTACGCCCAGTACAAGCAAGGGCGGTCTCTCCTCCCGGCCTCCCCCCTCCCTGCTGCTGAGCCCAAGACGCCCGACGCGGACAAGAACAACGGGGCCTTAAGCTCGGAGCAGCTCTTCATGATCGCCCACCCCATGCTGGTGTACGTGGGCTTGGTGGATCAGTTGCAGCACTTCTTCAAGAGCGGCACGGTGAAGGCCAGAGAGGTGGAGGTGGTAGCTGACTCGCCGGACAGCTCCACCACCAGCCAGGTTGGCATTGAACCCTGGGAGGCCACCATGAAGGAGCGCGTCAGGGACGTCTCCGCCATGCTGGGATTCTCCAAGGAGATTCTGGAGTGGCTGGAGGACATGCAGGGCGCGGGGGATGTGCAGGAAGCGCTGGACATCATGAGCGCCCTGGGGGACGCTTTGACTGGGGGTTGCAGCTCCTGTGATGAGTTTGTTCGGGACGCCATTGCTGGGAGATAACGGCACGCTTCTCTTTATTTAGTTGTTAGTGTGTATAGAGTCCGTGATGTCCTTCCTGTTGTGCCTTGGGTCTTTTCTTAGGGTGCTCTGGGATGGTTATATGTTTTGTTAGTGAGCATGCTGGGTAGTATAGCCTTTATGATCATTGAACCCCTTGCTTGTAATATACTTGTTAGAGTTGTCTAATATTCAACTTGTTACCATCTTTCCTGCATATTTCAAAGTTTTGTTGGATTTTATTACCCTGATTTTTCTGATGTGTGAATCATTCTGAATTGAAGAATTTGCAAAGTACGACTCGGTTTCTTAATGGTGATGTAGCTGTGAGAAGGGAGCTCGTCACAGCCAATGTTGGATCAATATCTTGATATTGCGATACCTGCCTAATATCATTATTTTATTCATGTCAGCGGGGTTGGATCCTGAATATCACAGAGCTCAAATTTTTTTAGACCTAGTATGAAAATGAATATTTAATTTTTGAAAAATGATACCAGTGGTATTGCAGTATTACTTTTTCTACTTTTTTCTTTTGAAAAATCTATTTCAACTTTTAAATAAAACACTAAAAGCCAAAAAAAATCCACTTCCAGCCAAGTACTAGTCATAAAAACAAATGAAAGCAAGTATGATGCATGCAATAAATCGATTCCAGCGCTCGATACATGTTCAATATCAAGTTGCCAAACAGAACTACAGCATAGATTAGAACTACCATGTGCTCTCATCTTCAAAATATCTGCCTCTAACTCATCCTCATAGTCATCAAGGATAACACACCTGTGGAGGCCAGCTCACACACTTCTCACATCTACAGGTCGATTCTTTTAAATCATAATATGACCATTAACAATCGACATACCAAGGCAACAACGGCGGAAACTTGTGAGAACTCCTGCAGCACTGAAGATTCTCTTTGGCTCTATCTGAGAGAAATTGCCGGGCCAGATATGCAAGGGTGCCTCCTCAACCGGAATCAGGAGGCGCCGAAATAGAAACACTTCGTCGACCAGGGTACCTTCACAAGCTTCTCCAAGAGAAGCTGCATCTCCAAACAAAACTGAAGAGGGAGGGGGCAGCTACTCCAACAGGAAGCAACAATTTGTACACCTGCAGCAACAGAAGCCGAGTTTTGATCAGCAAACACATCGGAATCACAACTTGCATTGGCTCCCACGGAAATGTAATGCTCTCGCATCTTTCGCTAAATGTCTGTACAAGCCTTCTAACATAATCACAATAGTCTTGGTCAGTTTCGCTCATCGTTCCGTATGTGCTATAATTTATTAGGTTTATATCCTTAAGATGCAGTAAAGACGGTTGAGTGTGCTTACATTTGCGACTCAATCACAGGTTTATTATTCCTGATTTGTAACAATGGACTAGAAAACTGGCAGCACGAACCACAATTACAACAGTCCTGATCATACATGTCATTACCATACAACCATGTGGAAATTCATGAGGACAAGAACATGACAAAGCATCCCCGAATGATGAATTCATTGAAGAAAAGGGTAAGTGTCTGATCTGCACTCTAAAATTTCAAAGTACAATTGGAAGACTAGAGAATAGCGACATCTATGCCTAATGAGGTTGAGAAAATAATGGATCCAAGGAGACTGTAGTAGCCTAGTTGTTTTCATGTATCAAAACAGTTTTCACTCTATCACACACAAGAAGCCTCAAAAGAGCGAGTGCGTCTTGCTCAGGAGCAGCCAGCCGTCCCACTTCCAGGGGTTCACGCCCGGGCTGAGCAGGTAGAAACCGTACCCCATTACCACCGCGGCTGCTAGGGTCAGTGTGGCATTGATGCAAGTGGGAACAGTGGATAGCTTGCTCAACAGCGCCTTGCAGTGCGCATCCGCGATCTTCACCTGCGCCTCCATCTCGTGGTTCTTCTGCGGCGCCTCCAAAGCTTGCTTGTGCTGGTCAAACACAACACACAGATCACATGTTTAAAGATAAATAAGTCAGACAACTAAGGTAAGAGGGTTTGACCAGCAAATGCACAACTAAGAAAGCAGCAACTCAAAACAAGTGAGCAAAGTACACGGATAGAAAACTACTCCGAAGCATTACTGAAGCTTACCTTCAACCTCAAAGCCTGGAGAGTCTTCTTCAGAGTATTCAGCGGCGAAAGACGAGGTAAGACGTCCTTCCACTCCTGCCTGATGCGACCCAGCACTCGGTTGCTCGCCTTCAAATTCTCAAGATGCACCTTTTCCTGCAGGGAATGAGCATTCGAATGTTGAAACCGGCATCTACAAAGTACTGCCAGATGATTCTAGTAAGAGAAACTCTTGTGCAGCAGAAAGGGTATTTCAGTGCGTACCCATTGTTGGTAGCAGTCTGTGTTCTGAGCCAGGCACCAGATGAAATTGCTGCAAGCCTCCTGTTGAAGCGCCTCTATGTCTGCAACCAGAAAAACAAGAGAATGGATAAACCTGCACACACGGAGGAAGCTGGTGCAAAGTATGTATAAAACATTAAGGGGGAAAACTTTACCTTGAGAAAGAGCTGCAAAAGAAAGCGGGAGAAGCTGCTGCGCCACAGGCCGAGTAGTTTTGCTGTTTTGCAACCCCGCCAAGGCAAGCTCCTTAATAAGTGGGTACACAGCTTGAAACCTTTCTGCGGCCTGCATCACGTAATTACGTAAATCAGGATACCATGAAGAAAAAAATCCGCTCAATCCCCTCTCAAATACTTAGTCTCAGTACTGTCTTCAATACTTGAGAAAATATAGCGGGTACTGTAAGCTCGATTAATATAACATTAGAATCTTACTATTTACGTAAATCTAGTTCGTAACACTCTACTCTCGAATCAGTGTATCTCGAATCTCTGTAAGCCACTGCAAGCCTTGGACATGTCGTAAGATTGAAGGTCGTACCTTGGTTCGAGCAGACTCGGCAGGAAATGAAGCTCGCATCACCGAATCAAGAGATGCTGCAGGCACTAATCTCTCTCCTTTCCTCGAAACTCCATTGAGCAGTACAGGGCGTGCCTTCTTCAAGTTTACAAAAATTACACTGCAAACAAACAAAACAACCAATCAAAAAAAATACTCTTTCTGAAGGCAAACCATTTTTACTAGTCATACATGTCCGATTACATAAATGAAGAGCTCATAGCCAAGCCCAACACCACATACCTCTCAACAAACTGCAGTGCTGTATCTCGTAAAGCGGGTGTACTGGACTTCCCCACAGCAAGTGGCAGCAGGTTTTGCACCCACATGTACATTCCCACCACCAGGTCTCCTTGAGCAGCCTGACAACATTCCAAATCTCAACAGTTGGCAAAAGCTTTAGGATGAAAAGTGCAAATTCTACAACTGGAACAGGACAAGGATCGATCTACACCAAGTAGTGCACCCACCTGACCATAAACCCAAACTAACGTGGGGAGCTGGTCCTGAGCTTGGAACTCGGTGCGTATTGTCTTAGCTTGCTGCTGAAGAAGGTCAGGTCTTCTCCTCACAGTTATGGCCAACAAAATTAGAAGACCGACCTGCATTTGAATACCGACGTCAGCAACAAAATTATCTGCTGCTCACAGTACATGAGAAAGAAACTAGATTGAACAACCTATCATATATCCATAGCTCCAACATGAACAGTACCTTGGTTCTCTGTGACGAAGAAGCCGAAGACTTGGCATTCTTGTGGGATCCAGTGTGAGCGTGCGCATCATCCAGCACTTCTTTCAAAAGCCAAAGCAAAAACTTCGCTAACGCATCCGCAGGTCGTTGCGACAACCAGTCCGCGAGCATCTTGTTCACAGACTCGGGAACGTGGCAGATAGGAATCTGCAAGATCCCACGACGAAATTCAACACCAAATTCCCTGTAAAATAACCTCGGACCATGATATCCAAACAAACACGGTACCTCAAGTGTCTTGACAAGAGGAGTTTCACGGAGAATCTTATTCCATCCAAACTGCGCAGTCGTCACAGACGAAAACGCACGCCCAAAGTAGTCGGCGCAACGCAGCAGCTGTACATCAGGAACGGAAGCGAAAGATTCCTGAAAGTAGCAAAAAACACTCGTCGAGTCAGTATCAAAGAAAGTACCTAACATAATCAAACCATCAGAATCATTCTTCACATTAGCGCATACTGCAGATTGGTGTATTAACCCTTAAACATCAGAATGTGCCACTGATGGCCACAATATTCTACATGTATGGTGTCATATTTGGACATGATAAGGTTAAGATATTAAAATGACCTCCAAATGAAAGATGTCAGAGGAAGAATCTTCAATCCAAAGGTGTTAGTCTTGCTGAACTGTAATGCATTTTCTGTATTCTATAGAGTGAAACACGTGCCTGTATATTCTTCTCCCGACTGACGTTCAAGGATTAGATGAAAAACTCAGTGAACACTCCAATATGCAGACAACAGTATCAAGGTACTTACTGCAATATCAGATAGAAACGTTGCGAGATCGGATGGATCGATGGCGGCCGCGGCCTCAGCGACAGTAACCTTGGGCTTCTTGGGCTTCTTCACCTTGGGCTTTTTCTCCTCCACGACGCCCTCGGTCGGCACCGGAGCCTCCTTCTCCTCATCACTGTCATCATCTCCAGACTGGCCCGCAGCCAGCGCCGCAGCTATCCTGGCCTCCCGCCTCGCCCGCCGATCCTCCGAGTCGTGCTCCAGCGCCTGAAACAGCTTCGAGTCTGAGGACTTGGCGATCGTCGCCTTCTCTCCCACCTTCCCCTTGTTCTCCTGCCGCTTCTGCTTCTTCAGGTTCGTCACCTTCTGCCACCCGTTGTCCGCGTAACCGCCGGCCGTCGTCCCGTGGCTCTCGCCCTCCATTTCCTTCAAATAGCCCCGCTCACTCAATTCTCACTCCAGCTCCTGCCAACCAATAAACCCCCAAAAAAAACATTAATTTGGGTTCAAAATCCCCACACAGCAAAACATCAACATCCACATTGATCTCTTAATCCCAGCAAAAGAACTCCCACATCAGAACGCAGCTCACTCTCCAAAACCGAGTGCACCAAGAAGAGGAAAATCCTCACAAACCCCAGATCTAAACCCATCCACCGCAAAACAATTCGAGCAAACACTCTCTCTTCTCAGATCTAAACTCACCCCAGCACACCGATCAACCCAACATGAGTAAACCATCACACGTCTCAGATCTAAGGCTGACTCAATGGAGATGACGGCGGCAATTGACGAGGAGAGCGAGAGATCGGAACCTGCGGTGGCGGTGGCGGTGGCGGTGAAGGTGGAGCTCGGACGGCGATGGCGATGGTGGTGAAGTGCGATCTGCTGCGACGGACTGTGCGTGTGTGAGCGAGGAATAATCTGGGTTTGAGGGTTTGGAGCGGCGACGGGTCGGGGCTTCTTCTTCTCCTACGCAGCGCGGCTGATGTGGCGGGGCGTGGTTCGCTGCGTGAGGTGGTTTTGTGCTGAGTTGGCGAGGTTGTGCTGAGCTGGCGGTGGTTTCGTGCTGAGCTGACGTGGATTCGGGTGGGGTCCACGCGGTTTAGGGTGGAACATGGCACATGGGATTTGGGATGGAGTTCTCGACTCTTGACTTTAGGGGCTTCACCGTTCACTGTTTTAACCCTTAGAGCATCTCCGTCGGGGCATGGGGCCCTGGGAGATTTGCAGGTTTACTGTGTGAGAGCACACACAACTCCACCACCACAGGGACGGACGCAACATCCTGGTCGACCGGGAAGGCGGGGCCAGACAACCCAAACGCCATATTGAGCTTATTTGCCGTCCAAGAGTCAAGTTATGCCAGCGTAGAGGGGCGAATACAAGTATGCCACGTACAGCTGTAAGTTGCGACCTTTCTGGATAGTGAGTGAATGGTGGAAAGTGTGCATAGTAAACAGATGGTTCACAGGCTCCGGTGCGAACATTGTCCGGCATCATCGTTGGTTGGTCTCTCCGGTTGAGAACTCCTCGCGTGACTACCCTGGGCTGGCGTCTTCGGGGTGGAGATGCTCTTAAACGTCAGTTGGATCCGTATACATTGGCACGTGGCAAATACATTAAATTTACTCAAGTTAAGCAAGAATTACACCTTTGGATTGAAAATTCTTCAACTAACATCTTTCATTTGGAGGTCATTTCAGTATTTGAATCTTATCATGTTCACATATTACATTATACATGTAGAATGATGTCGCCACTAGTAGCACTTTTTGACGTTTAAGGGTTTAACCCTTGAAGGTTGGTGGGGGACCGTATAAATAGTCACGTA
Source organism: Bryoerythrophyllum caledonicum (assembly GCA_963971425.1). Taxonomy (NCBI): domain Eukaryota; kingdom Viridiplantae; phylum Streptophyta; class Bryopsida; order Pottiales; family Pottiaceae; genus Bryoerythrophyllum; species Bryoerythrophyllum caledonicum. Next base: position 28,719,712 of record OZ020515.1, read on the forward strand.
TTTTACCCTAAACTTACAAAAAAATGAACTCGAATTTAGCAAGGCATACAATTACGGATTGAAGGTTTTTCAATTGACATCTTTCATTTCGAGGTCAGTTCAGTATCTGAAACCTTATCATGCTCAAATACGACACCATACATGTAGAATACATGACCATTTTGCAACTTCTTAAGCATGTAGTAGGTGCAATTATGATCTAGATTTAAATTGTCATATGTTATTGGATTGGGCTCAATACAAATACCTACTTTTAAAGTAGGATTTGTGGAGAGTTTAGATATGAAATCTTGGGAACTCGTGTTGGACACAGATCTCTTCTTCATGTACCAACATACCAAACTCCCTTAGTCTAAGAGAGTTTCCAGATCTGCAAGCCGCCTACAAGTCCTACACCCTCTGAACCAGCGCCACAACATACAACATTGGAGAAAGGACTAGCAAACTCGAGTTCAAGACCTCTTGCGCACTACATCAGGCTATCGCTCACCCACACACCATTTTTTCATTCTTGCTTAACCTAGTATTAGTGTGTTTTGCTTGCATTTCTCTAGTACACCTTAAACTCACATTAGCACCAATTGAATGCTCCCTAGTGCACACTTCTAGCCACAGTAGATACAACACTTTCACACACATAGAATATGTTGGTAATCACAACATCAGAAACAAGTAGAGAAATACCGCCCTGTCAAACACAAGTTCATTGAGCACGATTCGTACAGACAAAGTAGTGTTGATCTAGCATACACCGTTACAGACGCACTCTCAAGGATCCTAACTAGAAAATCAAAGTCTCCACATGTAGATGTACTGTGCAACACTAAAACCACGACCTGCTCAACAAAAACAACGATCTGCGCCAAAGATCTACCTCGCCACAGCAAGAGCATCGTCCTATGCGGTGATCTCAGATCACACACCGAGCTACCCCATCGCAGCAATAATTTTGACTCGGTGGACGGCTCGAAGCTACAAATTGGAGAGCCATCAAACAACTCGCCAAAGGCCGCGACCGAGAAGAAACCCTATAGGCAAATAACCAACATCAGACCAAGCTTCAGCAAGCACATCTAGCTCGAAAACAAGTACACACTCTATCTTCAGCATGAGAAGTGCAAAACGAAACAAAGACAACACTTGACAAAGACAAATCAAACCCGGCAACAAGGAAGCGTTGCGCCCAATCCTATGAGGACATGTTCCACGATCAAAAGACAAGAGGATCGCCACAGATCCAACACGCACGGGCATCCACTGATCTGGCTCTCGATCAAAGGAGAAGCACCGAACCCAGAGTTTGACAGAGAAGATATCGTCGAAGATGGAAGCAACACAACCAGCGAAAAAGATGATCTACAACTGATCCACATCAAGCCGAGACAGACGCCGGGGAAAACACCGGCTCCCAGCAGACAACAACATCAACACCAGAAAACAAATGAAGGGAGGAAGCGTTGCCGACAACACCAATGACAAACGATCGAGATCACGCCGAGACAGACGCCGGGGCAATCACCGGCTCCCAGCAGACAACAACGTCAATACCAGAAAACGAATGGAGGGCGGAGGCGCTGCTGGCACCACCAATGGCAAACGAGCAGGCATTACCAGTACAGACTAGTTGCTGCAAACCTGAAGTCACACAGACAAGAATTCAACAACCACCATAACACCAAGGGCATCAACATCGAAAGATCTCCATGACTCCAAAACTTCAACAAGCAAATCTGAGGTATGAAACCCACCAGGTATGTCTCTTCACCTCTTTGTCCATTTCATCGTTTCTCTCAATACATGTCTCCAATAGAACACTGAATGACAACCGACCTAGCCGAAATCAACTTTGTTGCATCAACATCATCAACAAACACAGACCGAAAAGGTGGCAACTGCTCATACGAAACCCTAGCCGCCTCAATCTCATGAACGACAAAATCAGGCTCCGAATGGATCTAGATCCAAGGGCAACACATCGCAACCCTCAAACTCAAATCGAACGGCCAAAGAAATGCCTAGGAGAACTCAACCCTAGCCTCCAGCAACCTCCACAACGAAGTCCTTCATCGACGACAATAGCGAAATCCATCGAAAGCGGATCAACAAGGTATAAGAAACACCCTCATTCTCCCCATGATTCATCTCATCTTGATCATCTTAGCCGAAAGCCATTGCACGCTGCTTTCACCTGGAGAGGAGACCTTACCTAGAGCTGCGAGGGACATCATCAAGGTGGCTTGAAGGACCTCAAGCCAAGTCGAGCAGAGTGGACCCCCCTCCTCTGTGAAGAATTTTCAACTTGTTCTCTCGATGTGTTGTCTTTCTTACGTTCCCTGCATGTTCAATATTGGATCTATCAGTATACTAACATAGAGTTGTTGTATCCTACATAGAATAAACAGGTCACAGATTGTTTGGTGAGAAAACAACTTACACCTCGGCAGTGCAAGGATGAGTTCAGACGGCGCACTGTAACAGTGAAGCGCAATAACTACTGTGAAACTAAGCTTCCAACCATCATCTCCTGCTTCTTTTCTTATTGGTCACAATATTCATTTTTTGAGTACTACTTACTGTGCACAATGTCAGTACCACAAACTTACATACACTTGTATCAATGGTTGCAGGTACCAACTTATAGAGGAAACCCTAGGCCTTCGAAAGCCGGAAGTGAGATCTCTAGCGGAGGAACAACCCAAACAGTCTGGAGGTACAATCCGAACGAGGGCATCCGCTAGACCACTCAGAACATTCAACATATACAACCAAGAAAAGAACGACTCCACACGCTAGGCGCGAAGGCAGCGCTCCCTTCCTCCACTCAAATCCCTGTGGTCAAGCTCAACGGCGAGCCGCATCCCCGCCGCAACCAGTGGAGATCAAACCCTGGGCGGCCATATTCCGCCCATCCTTCCGGCACTCTACATCTCGGCAACTCCGGAGATCAAAGCCTCGGCGCAGAAGCTTTGGACGCCCAACCCATAACCCTTGGCGACCCAGGAAACGGCGGAGTCGCGGCCACGTACCCGACTTGCGGTACTAGCGCCAAACTGGGATCAGCTGTTGCTCCCACCAGAGCCGGTGGAACACGGCTTCAATCTCAACAACAACGACACAGGCAGCTGCTCCCTACATTCGACCCCGCAGTTCTGGCCCACTCCACATCCTAAACCCAAGCGGCTACCTTCCATCTCAAAAGGTAAGAATAACCATCAGACACCCTATTGCGCCTTTTTTGAATAATAACTTTTGTTTAGAAATCCTTTTTATGATTGATGTAGTACTTTTTGATCATGGGTACTTTACTTTTCTTTGTAACTTTGATGTATGTTGTGAGTGGCCAAAATGGGCCCTCACTCTTTTTCTTCATTTTTTTGAGTTTTTTTTATAGTATTAACCAAATTTTAGTTAAATGGGTGGTCAACCCATCTATTAGAGTCAAATTCCTAATAAATGGGCCTAGAGCCATGATGTGACACTAAAATTCCTATTCTTCCTTCTTCCTAGTAATGTGCTTAAAAGTGTAGTGGAAGTGGAATGGAAACCAAGAAAAAAATTAATAATAATAATAATAATAATAAAAGACGAAAAGAAAAGTCCTTGGAAAATGACCAAAATTTGAGAAATGGGTCAAAAAATATGGAAAAAATGGGAAGAGTGTCTCCTGGCAGGTAGAAGTAGTGGTAAAATTTCTAGAATTTTCCGAGTTGAGTTGCTATTTTATTCTAGGGTTTGACTAGGTGATTGACGGGTTGACCGTTCGGGAAAAATACTTAGGAAACTTCAAAAATGCTAAGGAATTTCAGGTAGACTAATTAGGGTGCTAGAAGTCCAGCTGTGTGGTTAGTTTTTTAATTTATAAGTAAATTGCAAATCATCAGTAGATAGTATTAGATCTAGTGTAATAGTCTTTAAAAGATCAAAAGAAAAAGAAAAAAAAAGGAAAAAGAAAACAAAAAGGAAAAAGAAAACAAAAAGGAAAAAGAAAAGTAAAAAGAAGTGGTTGGAGGTACTTCTCCATGCACATGCCACATGACAAATCTAGCTACTATGAATTTAATTTAGGGCGGCTTGTCAAGAGCAAAGCGGCGAGCTAATGCTCGTGATAAACTAAAAACATGCAAAAACGGCTGTAAGCAGCCAATCCTGCACTTCTGTGAGAGGTCATGGGCGGCCTCATTAAAAGAAGCCAGTCTTATCGGGGAAGGAAAAAAAAAAGACAGAGAAAAAAAAAAAAAAAAAAAAAAGGACCCCAGCCAGGCCGACTCCCAGGAGTGCGAGTTGGCGGACTCTGCTGTTTGGGGAGAGAGAGCCATTTTTTTTGGTGATGGCGCACATGGGTGCGCGAGGGAGGTTGGTTCGAGCTGGAGAATCGAGAGTTGGAAGCTCGCGAGGGTTGTCTGTGGGAGAGCTGTTGTTGGAGAGTGCGCTTGGGTTGTGCGCGAGTAGAGGCTCGTGCAAGCTGAGAGGAGACTGTTTTGTTGGAGGAGACTGTTTTGGGGCAGGAGAGTGTGCGGATCGGAAGGCGCTGCGTGTGGAAGCGGAGCAAGTGAACAGGAGTGAAGAAGAGTTGCCTGTCTGTGCGCGCGGAGAAGTGCACGAAGTGTGCCGAGAGCTGGGAAGATTCAAGGAGGAGCGCCGGCGATCGGAGCGCGGACGTGTGCCAAGAGAGGGGGATCATGTCGGTGCCTTGGAGGTTTTTTTTAGTGCTGGCGACTGGAGAGGGAGTGCTGTTGGATCGCTCCTGTCGGAACGAGGTAGCAGAGCTATGCGGAAATTCAAGGCTGGCGTTGGGCTCGGGGCAGCGCGCGCAAGAGGGGCGGAGCTGGGGCATCGTACGTACCTGTGGACGCGGCCGAGTCGGACCTGTGTGGAGAGCGGAATTTCGAGGTGCGGTTGGTTTTGTTGGAGCTTCGTCGAAGCTGCGTTGTTGGGTGTGTGCATTGTTGGTGGGCGGTCCTGTGCAGAGGTCGTTGTTCGGCGTGGAGGTCCAGTTGCGGCCGTGTTCCCGGAGTGATGTTGGCTGCGGGATTGTGGGGTTCGGGTAGCGTGTGTGTACACACGGTTGCCGATCCAACCTCTCTCCCTTGTTTTTATGTTTATGCGTGAGTGCTTTCTGGAGCTGCGCGGAATGTGAGTTTTTCTGTGTTTGAGTATTTTTTTTTTTTAATTTTGTGATTCGGGGGAGTTTGGAGCAAGGGGCGAGGAGTCTGGTTGCTGGCCGAGGAGGTCGCAGCAGGAGGTACTCACGGTTGAGCCGGTACGGCCGAAGATCGGAAGGTGGTGTGGCACTATGAGCAGCGGACACCAAGTTGGGGAGAGAAGAGGTTGCAGCGTTCGGACCAGGGAGTATTTCTTGTGTGAAGCTATTTCCCTGAATTCCCACATACATGCTGTCGTAGCAGTTTTTTTCGTTGACTGAATTTTTGGGATCTCTAAACCTGCGCGGAAGCGCTGGAAAAAATTTGTGGACATTAGGGTTTCGGAACTTAGTGATGATTGCTCGCTGGCCGATGCAAGAATACTGAAGCAGACTTAACTAAGAGTGGCTGGCTCATGTAAGTTGAGCCAAGATTTTGCTAAATATTCTAGCTGAATGCTTGTAAGTTTGGTGCTTGTTGGAACCGTTGAGGAGTTTGATGAATGGCGTTTCCACTTGAATGAGGTGCAAACTCATGAGGAAGTTGTGAATGCTTGTTGTGGTTGTTGGGTCACCGCTGCCCGCCTGTATGTGGCAGTCTTCAAGGTCGGGTTGGATATTCTAATGAGTCTATCGTCAAGAACACTAAAAATGAATAAGACTAGAGGTTGAAAACGCTCGATTTGGAGTTAACCCTAGGAAGTTAAGCTCTTAAAGAAAAAAAAAAAAAAAAAAACTGGAACTCATAGGGACTGTCTGCTGCAACTGCTGATTGAGGTCGGTGTTAGTCTTGAATTAGGTATTAAGTGGTTATTTCAAGTTGGAATTGAGCTGCTGGTCAGTTTGAGAGGAAATTTTTTTGGATTCGGAGTCCCAAATCAAAAGATAAGTGCTGCTGAAGTTGCTGCCACAAAACAGGATCTGGATCAGGCCTAATCAGCCGACCTAAACTCAAGAAAAAAATTAATAAAAAAATAAAATAAAAATTATAAATAAATAATAATAACAATAATCACATAACAAATAATTAAATAATTACTTATACCTATTTAATTTATCCAGAGTTAAGTGCTTAATTCCAAGGAAGGGTTAATCGAGTCCACTTAATGGGGTTAAAATAATAGTACTATTAAATTCTAAACATGTAAATATATAGTCAAAGGATCCAAATCCAGTAAAATTAGAAGTTACAGTTAAGTATATGGAATGGTTTAAGCGGTGTAACAATAGGACCTTGTAGGTTTAAAGATTGATTCTCTTAGGGGGTCTATTTTTGGCTTACATATGTCATTATATTAGTTCTAGAATAAAAACCCACCTCTCCTTGTTAGTATTGCCTTCAGTAGGCCCACAAATCAAATTGTGAAATGAAGGTAATCTAATGGTTAAAGTAGGCAAAACTATACACAAATCCGTAATTCAAAGCTATATTCTTTACTGCAGAATGTCTTAGTCAAGCAACGTTGCATCTGCTGTCAAACAACTCTCATTCAAAGTTGTTGTGGTCGATACGGACGATGATATGAATGTTGTCCAGAAACGAAATCTAGATGGTTTGGATCCCCCTAGCTAGAAAAAGGCTAAGGCCACCACCATGCCTAGACCTGACTACTGGTTAGGGTTTTGCTCTCTCAATACTATTGCTAAGAGAAAAGAATTGCCTAAAATCCCAGCTCTGAGTATAGAGGATTTGAAATTGCGGGGGTATGAGGGAAGACCATGCAAAAGCTAACATAGAAGCCCTGCCCTCTTTTCCGTACGTTGCACAATAGGAGTGGCCAACATCAAGATCTAATGGGGTGAAAGGTAACCATTTCAACTTGGCACAGGTTCCAAGCGAAGTTGTGGTTGATGAGGATGGATTTGCTAAAGATTACCAAGTGTCAATTGACTTTGAACTTGGGGATCAAATATGTGCACGCAAAGTCATTCACACTATGGTTGTGGAGAAGCTTAAGGAGTTGGAGATACCTCTTGGCACAATATTGGGAGAACCAATTGCCATTTTCTGCCACCACAAATCTGAGAACAAGAGTGGGACAATCAAGCTTCACTTATTGAACCTGAAAGTAGATGCACATGCTCTTCTACAAGGTGTGAAACCATTCATCCTCGCTCTTAATGAAGGTATTCCACACAAATGCAAGGTATGTATGTCATATGACCCATTGGCTTCATCTAACAACCTTTCTGTCAGAGTAACAGGCTCAACACTAGGGAACAAAGAATGGTTTACTATGCATGAGGAAATAGTAAAAGAGAGTTTTGCTAGGGGATTCAACTTTGAAATTACTGGGGTAGAGAAAAAGGCAGCTAATGAATTTGCATGGATAAAAACCACATCTCCAAAGATGGCTTCCATGATCAAGAGCAGCAAAGTGGCATTTGCAAATGAAATTTTTGTGCCAAATTTTGTGAGCAAAGGTAAATTGAGTGAGGATGAATTTTTTTTAAAAAATGCTTTGATTTTAATTGCCAAAATTCTTAGTAAAATAGGATCTATTGAGAAATTAGAGGAAGGATTAAAATCAAAACTTGGTGCAAACAACATTGAGAGCATGTATTTCAAACTTGAGAATGGAAAACATATTGCGACTTGCAATGTACAATGTCTCAATGATGCCGTGTACAAGAAGCATGTGAAACAAAATGTAGAGCTTCATGGGAAGTATGTTGATTTTTCTCCTCATCCTAGGAGCCTTGATGGCATAGACCCCCCAACCGCAAAAGAACTCAAAAGACTAGGATTGACAGATGTGAACTCAACCGCTATGAATGCGGTCATTGCCATGGAGAATGCTCCAAACCAAATTCGTGCAGAGGATCTTAACCACATGGTGGAAACAGTTGTTAACAAGGGTACACAAAACACCATTGCAAAGCTTCGAAAAGAAATGGCAGCCATGAAAGGTGAAATCATTGAAGAAGCGAGAAACTATGCTAATATGGTGCAAGAGACCACCAAAAAGGTATTGAGAAGTGAAATGACATCTTTTAGAAAAAATATCATACAAACTATCATGGAGGAAGAAGAGAGAGCTAGCCAAAGAGTACAACTAACCATTGAAGGGATGGACATGTCAAACTAGGTTTGACACACAACGAGATAGCAATTATATATTTAATAGTGTATATTTATACTAAATACGTCAAATATCTACTAGTATATTTCTATACTCAAAAGTGTAAAAACAAAAAACTCATATATACCAAAGTATATATATACTATATGCAAAAAATATAAAAGAAAAAACAAAAGAAAAAGAAACTATGGAAAGAAACAAAAATACAAAAACAATAGAGGAGGAAAAGAACAACAACAACAACAACAACCCACAACCCTCCCACCATTAACCAAGAACATGACCCATTGCAATCTAATACTTATATGTTGCGGAGACATAGAAACTAACCCCGGCCCAATGCCAAATGTCTTTCACAACCATCCGAAATCGCACAAAAGAGTATCAAAAATATATTTCATTGCCAATACTATAAAACTCCACCCCGAATATCAACATCTAGCTTCAATTTTCGCACCATTCCTAAAAAATAATCACATATTCCACCAAACTTATACCCTCCTCTACCCCAACATATCTCGCTACATACAACAAAAAAATTATAATAACCATCCACCCTCACATGTCTTATTTGCCATAATTACCACCCTCCACCCCTCAATAGACAAATGCAACAATATCACCAACCAACAATCCACTAATATAAACTCAACACAATGGACAGATATACTACTAAACACACTATCCACCCTACATAACCCTCCCAAAAGACATATAGATACACACCACCCATATACTAAATTCCTAGAGGAAAACCAACACATCCTCCAACATAAAAATTCCCTACATAATGACCTTTATAACTTTATCCATAGCCAAACCCCACCCCCTTCCCCCGATGAAATACAACAAAAATTTCCCTACTTCCCACATAATCTTATTCTTGAATCTCTTAGATGCTTTGAACCAATTTATGCTTACACACACCCATCCGCCCCACTCGCCTACATTCCTCACCCATCGTGTAACGAAGACACAAACAATAGAAACACCTCTATAACTATATGGAACGCCTCAACATTGAATACCGCTCTGCCATGCATCCACAAGCTAATATCCAACACCAACACACCGCCCGCCATAATTGCTATACAAGAAACCAAATCAACCGCTACTAAATCCACAAAATATGTCCAAAAAAAATTCCTGATTACAAACTTATATCTAATAACACCCATGCCCTCACACGATGTATCCGACAACGAATGCCATATACACCAGCGAGAGGAAGTCTCCTCATGCTCATACACCAATCATATGGTTTCCCCAGGAATATCACTAAAATCCCTACCCCGGCTAAGATATCACCATATCTACAAATTATTGAAATTAATAACCGACCCCTTCAACCATGGCTCCTCATACATCTATACATGCCTTTGCACATAGAAGACTCTAGACTTATACGGGAAATCCAAAATTCCATCACTACACAAATTAATGCACATAATAACCATACAATAATACTTTGCAATGACTTTAGCTGAGATATCGCTCTTATTGGACGACAAAACAACGAGGTTTTTACCCCTCCGCTTGACATAGACTACCAATGGCGAAATTACACGGATAACCCAGAATTACCTCATATCCCAACCAATACACAATACTCTCGTCAAGGTGGACTTAACTACACACACACTAGCCTAATTGATGTATTTTACATTAAAACACCTAACCACACCCAATATACATCTACTACCAATACCACAACTAATCTAAACTCGGACCATTTTCCAATCCAACTCAATATACCCCATAACACCTTCATTAGTAGACCTCCCACAACCATCAACTTAAATGATATCAAAATACTAAACCCCATCCCCAAAAAAAATCTTCATAACTTTAATACAACATTCTTTGAAGAAAACTCACTACAAATCGACTCCCTTACAAATATACTTTCCGACCACGAACACCTCACACACATACAATGGCAAGAAGCTTGCACCACCCTCGACATACTCATCAATGCAATTTCTACCACATTAGAAAAAACATATAATGCGCCCCCCATACCGCAACTTACACCTAGAACCTCACAACAAGGAGGATATCTTCAAGAAAACTAGCTAAAACTTGGAAACAACATCTCGATACATACCACACCATTCGTAAAATAATATATATTGCTAAAAACAACCCCGACTGGCATATCCATTCCATACTCTCCGAACTACAAAACCTCCGCCATCTTCAGATCCCACACGTACCACCGCCCAATAGCCCTCACGACGACTGGCTAAAAGATATTGCAACTATTGCAAAACATGCCAATAAACAAGCTCGGAAAATTACTACAAAATATACAAGAGAATGCGGCATAAAAGTCGTTTCTAAGTATTGCCAACTATATGATACTAGCCCAAAAAAGAGTAATAGGAAAGTCTTCAAAAATAACACAAACTTGCCATTAGACTGCTTATTAGATAAAAACAATGACATTTTGACTAGCCCAGAAGACATCGCAAACGAAATATATTTTCAACAATCTACAAACAATAGACCAACTACCCGCCCCATGCCACTTCCAACAACATCATATATCAACATGCACCTGCGGAGTGAGGCAATACCTATGGCACGACCTTGACGGATTCACCATTGAAGAAGAAGAAGAACGCCGGTCCCCGAAGGGAGCCGGCGTGAGTAAAGTGTCCGTTCATTCCACCACTAAGTCCATGCCCACCGGGCATGGGTTAGTAGTATGGAACTACTTCCCCCTTTCGAGGGTAGACACTATGCATCCAATAACAAGTAACCAAAATCAAAGGACCCTAGGTCCCAAAAAAGTCCCAAAACAGAGAGGGCAAGTACGGTAAAATGCAAATGCAAGTGTAGATCTATGGAGGGGGGTTCGAAGCGTTAGGAAGGGGTTGGTTGTTTTCAAGTTTACGTTTATGTAGGAGTATCGACATAGCATGTTGAATTGCAATAATGTTAATATTTGAAAAAGTTTTGATTGAAGTGATGGGGATTTTAAATGTTTCTTCAAGGGTTGTCATTGAGGGAATGAAGGTGGTGGCTCTAGCACCCGCGGTGATGACAATGAGGGGGTCTACTTTCCATCCTAGTGCTTGAATATCGTCAAGTAGTGGTTGGTATTTATTTGTTTTATTTGCAATAGTGTCCAGAGAGAATCTATCATTGCAGTATGTGAATTCAATAAATTGGATGGTGAGACTAGGGTCTATGTGGTTTGGTGGGGGGTCTTTGTATGAAAGTCCTCTAACACATAGTAGGTCCGGTTTGAATCTTGCATTACAGTGGCATCTTTGAGTATGACAGATGCATGGTAATAGCCAAGGAGGGACCGTATTTTCTTGTGGGTTGTCATTAAAGGTTTCGGCATTCATGAGAATGAAACACCGGGATTTGGTTGATGATATATGTAGTTTACGAATAGCCCATACAGCTTAGTTATGTCTTTTGACAATTAGTGAGTGCATATGGGGGTTTTGGCACTTGAGTAAGACATGTAGCCATGTGTCCGGGTCCGTGGTGTTGCAAATTGGACATGTAATTGTAGGAAATCTTTCTATTCTAAAGAAGAGTTGTTTGCGGGCATTACCCATGTATTGTCAGGTGCGGAATTTGATTAGGCATGTGATTTGTGGATCCGTTATAATGGGGTTTTTCCAAAAAATGTTGGACAATACGTTGTGAATGTTTGGGTTGCCAGTCCATTTATTAATATTGAGAACGTTTTCTGTAAGTTTTTCTAGGTTATTTATAAGATCATTTTTTTGAGGTATTTGTCCAAGAATCGTATGGGGCCTTTATCGGGAGTTTCGCCCATAGAGGGCCATTCATATCTATGAAAGTAATATGGGGTGGCATGGATGTGTTTGTATGGGTGTTCGGCATTTTTGTGGGTTTTTTCTCTTCCTTCCTTTGCTTGTTTGTCGGCTTGTTCATTGCTGTCGATATTAGCATGAGCTCGGACTTTGTGGAGAGTAGTAATCTGTGTACGGTTTTGGAGCATTGCAACCATAGATGTAAGGATTGTTTTATCCGGGTGACTGTTGTGTAAAGTAGGGTGTTTAATGTGTGTATTAAGGAGATATAGTACATTTATGCAATCTGTAAAAATGTGAGCCAATTCGTTTGGGTACTGAGTGGTGATTATTTTAAGGGTTTTATGTATAGCCATCATTTCGGCTCTTAGAATATTTTGGAGTCCATGTAGTCTTTTGCCTAATTTAATTTGTTTGGTTGAATTGTATATCCCATAACCGGCTTTTTCTCGGTGCCAATGTCCAGGGCTTACTTCCATTGGTTCTTTAAAGGAGCCGTCAGTGTAATAGCTAAAGTTGGGGTCAAATTTAAGGTCTGTATTAATTTGGTAGTAGGAGAGGGGGAGGCTTAATTTGGTAATTGGTGATGCAGAGATGTGGGGGGTTTTAGACCATTTTTTGTTGCAGTTTACACGGGTTGAAATGGGTGTGGAAGAGGCAGTTGCGGTATATACCTTGTTAATGTTTAGATTTTTTGCTATCAAAGTGAGATGAGTGAGGTTTTCTAGAGTACCTATCTCTTGAGTTTGGTGATGTATACATAGGATACGTAGGGTTGCTGCTTCAAGGCGGGGTGTTTGTATATGCGGTGGTATAGTGGGTTCTTTGTAAGTCATAGAGTCGGCTTCAAATAGTACTATGATATGTGAGTCCGGGAATGGGCCTATGTGTGGGTTAGAGTTGTGGTACCAATGAGTGTCGGGAGTGATAATAATGGTGATATTGTGGTTGGGGTCATTGTTTGCCGCTAAGCATGCCCAATGTGATGCTTGTTGTGTTTCTTCTTCGTTGTGAGAGTGTGCAAGGCCTATTCCGCTCCACTTATAATCAAAAGCTTTTCCAAGAGAACCAAAAATCTTATCGCGCTCGAATGGGGAGTAAAATTTTGAGATTTTTGTGGAGCATGTAACGGGGGATGAGAAGTATGAATGTGTGATATTCAGAGATGTAATAAGGTAGTCTAAGATAGGATCGAGTAATGTGTAGTGTGCATTTTTAAGGGGGTCATTTTTGGGTATTTGGTAGTTATATCTTTGGTATAGCCAAACAATTTTGGTTTCAAATGATTGGGATATTGGTTCAATGTTAATGGAGGTTTGTAGTGCGTTGTAATATTGGTTCCACAGCCATTGTAGTCTAACGAGTGGTATGGTTATTAGATGCCTTCCATTCCCTTCGTATATGTGGGCATTATCTTGTTGTATTTTGATTGTATTTGTTTGTGCAAGGATGTCGGTTTCAGGGTTGCATTCGGTTGTAATGATGTTAAGGAGGGGGGTAGTAAGAGGTGGCGTGACAAATCTTCTATCTCAAGGTTGTGCTTGGGGGTGGTGTAATTGTATGATATTTAGGTAATAATTGTACGTATTGTGTGAGGATTTATGTGTTATGGAAGGAAGTATTTGGGTTGTGTCAAGGGAAAAGATTTCTCTGTGGGAGCCATTTGACGTAGGTGGTGTTGTTGTGGGACCAATGGCATAGGTATGACGTATATTGTTTGTTTATGTTGTAAGAGTCAATGTACTTTCTATGTTTATGCTCAGTTATGTTGTTTATTGGATGTATGGAAGGACTTTTTAATATATGTGGTGGGGGGTATACCGTCGTGAATGTGGCGGGTTTGGAGGGATTAATGGGAGGTTGATGTTGTGGTGGATGTCATTGTGATCCATGATGTATGAGTCTTTAAGTGTGTACGGTGTGGCGTGAGTGGTGCAAGGGTTGGGGCATATAGGGAGGCATGGGGGGTGACAAAAATAATTGTTTAGCTATATTTAATGCACTTTTTATTAATTTGTGAGGGGTACCGTAGAATGTTTTATAGCTCTTGTCGTCCATAAGGTGTGTTCCATTTGGTAGTGTAATTTGTTTTAGATCGGTAATGTTTGCAGAAAAAAGTTTTTGTAGGAGTTTGTCGGATAATTGTCGGTCAAGTCTAGGGAGGTTATGTATTTCATTTGCCCAATTTTGTTCGAGCGGGGCCTAGTAGGAAATCTTCTAGTGTGCTTTTTAGAAATGTTTGACCTTCTATTTTGAGTAGAATAAGTGTGCGGGTAATGGGAGACCGAAGACAATCAGTTTTTTTAAGTCTTTGGAGGTATTGTGCTCCTCCATAAATGGCAAGGATGTGCCGAAGGAGTCCATTGTAGATTAGTCCTAGTCGTCCCTTGTCGTTAAGTGCATTCTGGAGTTGTTCTCCAATGCAACGTAGATAGGCATTTTTGAGGGAAAAAGCTTCGAATCCGAATAGTTCATGGGGAAGTTGTGTTATGACATTGGGCGTACAATTAGGGAGTCCGCATACTTTCTTTTGAATGGCTATGATTTTTTTATCAAGTTTGTTTATGGCGGGCATGGAATAAGGGACCGCATAGAAACTATATGAGATACCCGGACGTATGACGGTATCAATCATTTTTATTTTTTGTTGCAATGTGGCTGGACATAGTGTAAGTTCCTTGCATTGTTTAATAAGTTTTGTAGTAGTGGCGTGGATTTGAATTTTCCATTTTAACGATGGGACTAGGTTTATTCCAAGGTATATGTAGGGTTGGTTTTGGTTGAGAACCGGAATTGGTTGGTTACGATATTGGATATTGGTGGCTTGAATGAGGGCTTTAAAGGCGGTCGGATTTATTTTGGATTTGTTTGGGCATCCAGTTACGGCACATTTCTGGACCCCAAGTTCCATCCCGGTCTATAGACAAAATTTGTCTATTTTGTCTAATTGAATTTGGAGTGATTTAAGGCAACCTGAGATGGCCACTAGATCATCGGCATATGCGGCCGAGTTTACGGTGATTTTTGAGGTGCCAAATGTATAGCCATTATTGCCTCTTTGAAGCCATCTCAATAGAGGTTCTAGGAAAATAATGAAGAGGTATGGGCTCAGTGTATCGCCTTGGATGGTACCATGTTGGATGGGGATAGGGCATGTTTTACCAAAGAATTCTCCGGTGTATGTAGTGTTAGATTGAGAGTATATATTACCAACCAGTGTGACTGCGTCTTCCGGATACCCAAGATCACTCATTATGGCTAGCAATCGAGGATGGTCAATGGAACCGAATGCGTTTTTAAAGTCGATGTAGAGTAAGTAAATGTCTTTATTAGTGAATTTTGCATCTTCAAGTGCGGCAGTGAGGGTTTGAAGTTGTCGTGTGGTACTTCTCTCGCCTCTAAACCCTTCTTGGCTTTCGTGTAATATTTGGTGTATTTCCCCGTAAGTCGATAATATTGATGTTAGTGTGCTAGTATATAATTTATAAATGGTGTTAGCTAAGGCAATCGGTCGGTGGTTAGGTAGCTCGGATGGGTTTCTTTTTTGTATAATAAGATTGTTAGACTTGTTTTCCAAGATGCGGGAATGGATTTTTGTTTGTAACAGTGAAGGAAGAATAATGATAGGAGAACCTGGAATCTTCGGGGCATGTTTTTTAGGATTGAGTTGGGTATATGATCCGGGCCGGGGGCTTTGATGGTTCCCAAATTTTTTAGGCACATGTTGTATGTGTCCCTATTATAATATGTGTGGAGAGGTGTTGTTGGTACGCCTCTTTTATCAATAGTAAATCCGTCCAAATCATGCCATGGGTATTGCCTAACTCCGCACGTGCATGTTGGTGTATGTTGTGGTTGGAAGTGACATGGGGGGGGGTGGTTGGTCTATTGTTTATGGATTGTTGAAAATGTATTTCATTTGCGATGTCATCTGGGCTGGTTAAAATGTTGTTGTTTTGATCTAAAATACAGTCTAGTGGCAGGTTTGTGTTATTTTTAAAGACTTTTCTATTAATCTTTTTTGGGCTAGTTTTGTATAATTGACGGTACTTAGAAATGGCTTTTTTGACACATTCTCTTGCATATTTTGTAGTAATTTTTCGAGCTTCTTTGTTGGCAGTTTTTGCAATGGTTGCAATGTTTGTTAGCTTGTCTTCGTGAGGGGTGTTGAGAGGTGGTACTTGTGGGATTTGAGGGTGACGGAGGTTTTGTAGTTCAGAGAGTATGGGGTGGGTGCGCCAATTTTGGTTAGTTTTAGCAACATAAATTATTTTATGAATGGTGTGGTATGTGACAAGATGTTGTTTCCACTTTTTGGCTAGTTTTCTCCGGAGATACCCCCCTTGTTTCGAGGTTCTAGGTGTGAGTTGTGGGATTGGAGGCGCTTTATAGGTCTTTTCAAGTGTAGTTGAAATTTCATTAATAATTTTGTCAAGAGCCGTACAGGCTTCTTGCCATTGTATGTGTGTGAGGTGTTGGTGGTTAGAAAGAATATCTATAAGGGAGTCTATTTGTAGTGAGTTTTTTTCAAAGAATATTGTATTAAAGTTATCCAGGTTTTCTTTTGGGATGGGGTTTAGTATTTTAATATCATTTCAGTTGATGGTTGTGGGAGGTCTACTTCTAAGGGTGTTGTGAGGTATGTTGAGTTGGATTGGGAAGTGGTCCGAGTTTAGGTTGGTTGTGGTGTTGGTGATAGATGTATATCCGGTATGGTTAGGTGTTTTAATGTAAAATCCATCAATTAGGCTAGTGTGTGTGTAATTAAGTCCACCTTGACGAGAGTATTGTGTATTGGTTGGGATTAGATATAATCCTAGGTTGTCCGTGTAATTTTGCCACTAATAGTCTATGTCAAGTGGGGGGGTAAAAACCCCTCCGTTTTGTCGTCCAATAAGGGCAATATCTCGGTTAAAGTCTCCGCAAAGTATTATTGTATGGTTAGTGTGTATATTTATTAGTGAAGTGATGGAATTTTGGATCTCCGGAATAAGCCTAGAGTCTTCTATGTGCGTGGGCATGTATAGATGAAGAATGAGCTATGGTTGGAGGGGTCGGTTGGTAATTTCAATAATTTGAAAATATGGTGATATATTAGCCGGGGTAGGGATTTTAGTAATATTCCCAGGGAAGGCATATGATTGGTGTATGAGCATGAGTAGGCCTCCTTGTGCCGGTGTATATGGCCTTCGTTGTTGGATGCATCGTATGAGAGAGTGAGTGTTATTTAATATAAGTTTGTAATCAGGGAATGTTTTTTGGATGTATTTTGTGGATTTAGTAGCGGTTAGTTTAGTTTCTTGTATGGCAATTATGGCGGGTGGTGTGTTGGTGTGGACGGTTAGATTGTGGATGCGTGGTAAAGCAGTGTTTAACGTTGCGGCGTTCCATGTAGTTATATATGTGCTTCTATTGTCTATATTGTCGTGGTTACAGAGTGGAGGGGAAATGTAGGCGGGTGTCGGGGTGGGGTGCGTGTAAGCATGAATTGGTTCAAAGCATCTAAGAGCCTCGAGGATAAGATTGTGCGGGAAGAAGGGAAATTTTAGTTGTACTTCATCGGGGGAAGGGGGTGGGGTTTGGCTATGAATAAAGTTATATAGGTCATTGTGTAGAGAGGTTTTGTGTTCGAAGAGGTGTTGGTTTTCCTCTAGGAATTTGGTGTATGGGTGGAGTGTATCTATATGTCTTTCGGGGGGATTATGTAGAGAGGATAGGATGTTTAGTAATATATTTTTCCAATATGTTGGGTTTGTGTTGGCAGAATGTTGGTTGGTGATATTGTTGCATTCGTCTATTGAAGGGTGGAGGGTGGTAATTATGGCGAATAAGATGTGTGTGGGTGGGTGGTTGTTTTTTTGGTGTATGTAGTGGGCAATGTTGGGGTAGAGGGTGGAATAAGTTTGGTGAAGTATGTGATTATTTTTTAGAAGTGGTGCAAAAGAAGATGCCACGTGTTGATATTCGGGGTGGAGTTTATAGTATTCGGTATAAAATATATTTTCGATAATCTTTTGTGTGTTTTTGGATGATTGTGGAAGATATTTGGCATTGGGCCGAGGTTAGTTTCTATATCTCCACAAAGTATAATTAATAGTTTGCAATGAGTAGTGTTTATGGCTGTTAGTGGGAGGGGTGTGGAGTGTTGTTGTTGTTGTTGTTGTTGTTTATAAGTACAACTATTTTGGTTTTTTGGTTATTATTTAATGTTTTATTAATTGTGTCTTTTACTATTGTAGTATCTAGGGATACTTTATTTATTTTTGTTTTTTTGTTTTTGTTTTTAGTATACATATATGCTTTAAGTGGTGTTTTTTCCGCCGCTACATTGGTCAACACTAGTTTGACATGTCCATATTTCCTTCAATTTCGAGTGTATCGGGATGATCGGCTTGAAGGGTTTCCAAGGTAATTCTCATTTGTTTTTGAAGGAGGGCCATTTGGACTCTTGAGTTTCTATTTGATTCGGCTTGGACCTTGTCCGCATATACCCTTGCTTCCTCCACAATCTCACTTTTGAGCAAACTCATTTCTTTCCTTATTTCCCCCAATGTTGTCACTGCACCTTTGTTTACAACTTCCTCAACCATTCGGTTGAGGTCTGATTTGGTGAAGTTTTGTGCTGGTGCATTTTCCAAAGCTTGCACGGTATTGGCTAGGGCGATATTCACACTAGTGAAGCCAAGCCGTGCAAGCTCCTCGGATGTTGGTGCGTTTATTCCATCCAAACTTTTTGGATGGGGGCAAAACTCGACATATTTTCCTAATATTTTTTCATTTTGTTTGACAAACTTTTTGAATACAGCCGCATTGAGACATTGGATATTGCAAGACCCTATATGTTTACTATTTTCCAACCGAAAGTAGACACCCGCCACATTTCTTTCACCCATATATGCTTTAATGCCCTCTTCTAGTGATGAAATGGATTTGGTTTTGTTCAAATTTTTGACAATCAAGACTACGGCGTTTTTCTTAGCCTTATCATCTTCTGACAACTTTTCCTTGCTTGCAAATGATGCTTCCATAAGCTCATTGGAAAAGGAAATTTTTAGTGACCTTATCCTTTTTGCTACATCTGGTGACGGTGCTTTGATCCAAGCAAAATCCGCCCCTTCATTTTTTTGGATATTGGTCACTTCAAAATCTAGACCTCTAGAGAAACCATCCATGACAACTTCCTCAAACATATTATACCATTTTTTTCCTTTCAAGTTTGCACTATTTATTCTTAGAGAGTAAACTCGCAATGGCAATGGAGTCAAAGGACTTACATACTTTCCCCCTACAGATTTGTTCATCCAATTTAAGGATGAACGGACGGAGACCTTTTAGAAGCCCTGCCCCGTCCGTTTTGGGGTCTTCAAGATGTATTTTGATTGCTCCACTCCATCTTTTTTAGCCATGATAACACATAATTGCAATGGGTTCACCAAGTATATCCCCCACTTCAATGTTCATGTGTTTCAATCTTGCAACAACCATGGCCATAACATCATCTTTCAGTATCACAAGTTCCCCTAGCTCAAAGAAGATGGCAACATGATAATCAAGTGCAAACCTGTTTTCATCAATCTCAAGTTCATGAGGGAGTTGTGTTAGATTGTAATGATTTCCACCATCCCTATCATTTCTTTTGGAAGGCTATTCTTCCTGAACGACATATGGGAAGGCGGGATTGGATTCATTACATTCTAATGCTTCCTCATGACTCATTCCCATTCTAACCATTTGGCTCACTAAATGATTCGGTTCCATAGGGATGGATTGGTCCATGGCAAGTAGATTTAGTGCATGAAATCCCAGCCAAAAAGGAGGACGTTGAAATTCGTGAATTTCTTTGCGCTTAACCTTCTTTTGGCTGGAAAGGATTTGGACGCCACTAGATCTTTTTTGACTCACAACTTCCACTTCAACCATTTGACAATCAGAGAAAAGTTTCTTGGAAGCAGATGCAATACTTGGAGATGACGCCATTCTGTACATAACAAGAAAAAGGTATTGGAGTTTGTATTTGTTTTTGCCATTCAAATGACTTCTTATCACCTTAACTAAAACCTCATTCCACAAATTAAGTTGTGGGCCTGTTTGAGAGTTTGTAGTTAAGAAGAAGTATTTACCTACAACCTCTTTGGTATCACATCTTTTGTAAAGTATTCACCATTCATTTATGACCATCTTATGGAAGAAGAAGGTGTAAAATGGAGGGATACTATGTTGCCTAATAATTTCAGCACACATACACGCATGGGAGGTGCCAGAAAAGAGGTCACCTCCCCAAGTAGATGAAAATTTATATAAGATTTGTGCAAATGTCCATGGATTTGCAAAATAAACCCATTGATGATAGAGACTAACTAATGGGGGGAGTGAGAGAAGGTTTTGACTTGATTGTCTGGATTTGGCGTTCTTGAGGCACGGGCTCACTCGCCAGCAAGTTCTCGCACTCTTTCTCCCCCTTCTGTTTAAACTACCTTCTCGTATCTCCCAAATTTTGTTTGCAGATCGCCAGGTATGTACTAACTTGTGACGGCTATTCTCCCTGCTTAGTGTCCGTTGCTTCTATTTAGGGCTCCCGCTTTTCCCTCCAAGCCTCCAGCCCACGCGAGTGGGTTTAAGGTGCACACGCTGCTCGTTTCCAGCGCTCCAACGGACTCCACCCGACCTCCAGTCTTTACAGGCAGAGTTACGACGAGCACATTCCACCGTCTCCCAAGGGCAGCCTTGCTTGGTACTCCGTCTCCCAACTCTTCTCGACCTCCAGCCTACACAAGCAGGGTTATAGCGAACACAGACTACCGCCTCCCAAGAGCGGCCTTACGTAGTCCTCCGTCTCCCAGCTTTTCCCGACCTCCAGCCTTCACAGACAAGGTTGCGACAAGTGCGGTTCACCGTCTTCCATGGGCGGCCTTGCTTAGTCCTCCGTCTCCCTAGAGCAGATTTGTTTCGTCCTCTATCGTGCCCTTTCCGCCTCGTAAATCCTAGCAGCACGTGCTAGAATTTCTTGCCCTCCCCCGCAACCCGTCTATTTCGGATGACCCAGTTTCTTCTACTCCGCGTGTGATGATGCGTGTTTTGGTTGGAGTTCGTGCAGGGTTGTCTTCGACGACGAGCGTAGGCAATTTCGGGGCTTTGATGCAGGCGACAAGCGTAGGCGATTCCGGGGCTTTGCTGCAGACGACGAGCGTAGGCGATTCCGGAGCTTTGCTTCAGACTTCGAGGGTTGGGTTCCGCGTGTGGTGGAGAGGGTAGCCTTCGCGGATGAGTTCCTACGGCCGCCTTTATTTGTCTCCTTAAGTCTGCTGCTAGTGGGTGCTTTCGGCGGATCCTAAGAGTCAGCAGGCTTTGGCAACATGGCTGTGGATCAGATCGGTTCTTGCTCAGTGTTAGGTTTGTATGCAATCTTCTGTGCGCATGCCAGCTCTGACCAGATCTTCTTGATGCTCTTCGGTTGGTTTCTCGATCTCCTTCGTTTGTGATCTTTTGTTTCTGGGCTTGGATCTGACCTTGGGCTTCTTGTTGCAGGGCATTTCCTACACGTTCCCGGACGTGGGCAGCAGTTCGTGGAGTGCTTCTCTTTGTTCGCAATACCGGTTCCTGAGCGTGGGCAGCAGTTCGTGGAGTCTTTTCCTTCGTTCATTGGTGCCGCGCCTTATTGAGTAAGATCTGCTTGTTTTGATGTTGTCTGCCTACTGCCTTGTATTCGGTCGATTCAGTTGTCCTATTGTTATCCCGTCTATGCCTTCTCTGACCGCTTCCCTGTAAGTTTCTTAGTATCAGTGAGATCTTGTACATACGAGGGTTACAGATAATAATAAAATTCAAAGGTCCCGGAGGTATTGTAAGTGGTAAATCCCAATGAGGTCGGAAAACAAATTTAATCTGAGTCCTAATCACATGCTGATGGCACCAACAGAAACAACATACACTTATATCAAATACAGAAAGAGGGTAAGAAGTTCTCCATTGTGTACAGATTTCGGAGCAATGGTGGAGATGGTTATGGCGTACTCCCGAGTCAGACTACTTGGTGTATAATGTTGTTGTCTTGCCTTGTCGCCTGTTCGTGTGCTTGCTCGCCTTGCCAGAAAGTCCGTGTCCCTCTGCGTTGAGGGCGCTCTCACCCAGGAGGAGCAGAGTGCAGTAGCAAAGGGAGAATGCGCTGAGTGCATGAAAGAGGAAGAGGATATCTGTGGAAGAAGGTATTGTGTTATATACCTTGTTGCCTGTCTTTGAGGTGTAATGAATATGTCTGTTGACGTTGGATGCATCTTGTTTTCTTGTTGCTGGCGGCTAGGATTGTGTAGAAGTGCTGGCCGCTCGATTAGATCTCTGAATTTTGGATCTAGACTTGGTAATTTTTGCACTTGGTCTATTTTTGGGGCGGCGGCATCAAGGTTTTGTCTGGTCTTGGTGCATGGGTTTTTTGAGCCGTTGGCAGCTTGCTCCTATTGTAGGTAAGGCGAATTGGTGTCCATTATGGCGGTCCTTCCTCTGCAAATGTTAGAGTACCTAGGTGGAAGAGGGGGGCACGACGAGGAGCATGGAGTTGGTGAGAGAAGACTTACCTAATGATGTACGTACCTGTTCTCTTGAATTCGATCTTGTTGTTTGCTGTGGAGCTCGAGGGGTTGTTGGTGATTCTTTGGTGTAGTTGATTTTGTTGAGGTTTGTCTTGGCGATTTTTTGATCTTGGTGTGTGTAGTGCAGGCTGATTCTTGAGCATTCCTTTTCTCTTGTCTTTGGTACCTGCCTCTTATCTAGTGCTGCGTTTGTAGAAGGCCTTTGTACGCGCATGTGTGGGCAAAGCGAGCTGCCTCGTCTTCGATCGTAGCATCTGTGCTGCTGATGTTTGATTCTTATTTACCACTTCCTGCATGTGACTTCAGTTGTGGCGCCTACGTTGTTGTTGTCTTGTTGTCGGCTTGGGTTCCCAGGCTGCTGTTGTTGCTGTGTGTATGGTCTTGGTACCTATGTCTTGTATTATGTTGCTCCTGTGAAGAGCCGAATTTAACATGAGTGTGGTCAGAACGTGTTACCTTCGTGCTTGTCGTTGCCCTGTTTGTGCTGCATGGTCTTCGTGTGTGTGCACTCACGTAACTGTTTGTCTTGTTTGCGGTCGTGTCTTTCATGTTGATGTATTGTGGCTCCCTGCCAATGTTGTTGTTCCTGCGGCGAATACTTTGTTGTTCTTGATGTCTGCACCCTGCTGCGTTCGTTGTTGCCATGTCATTTTGGTGCCATTTCGGGTTGTTGCGGTCTAGAATCTCTTTGTAGGGCCAACTGTGATGTTCCTGCAATGGTTGTTGTTGTCCTAGTAGATGTGTGTGCCTATAGTATGGTATGATTTGTGGCAATCTAATGGTATGGAATCTGATAGTGTGGGCATGTTCTAGGACTAGACATGTGGAGAGGGTGAGGGTTGGAGGGAACGTACCTGTGGGGTGATATCGTTGCTGTCTTGATTGTTGTCTTGATTGGTGATTCTTGTGCAGTGATTTGGACCTCTTTGTGTGTTGATAGGCGTTCTTGTGATTCGATTGTATCTTTTGTGTGTATCTTGTTGTGTCGTTTGGATGTACCTGTTTGTTAGAAAGGAAGTAATATGCAATGAGAAAATGAAGAACAATTGATAAGCAAGAGTATGGTAAGGAAAAAGTATCTGGTTGTCGTTGGTCGGGCGGCTTGAACTTGTGCAGCATCTTCTTCATGTTGAATGTGGCCCGGTTCGGATGGTTCAAGTGTAGAGTGTGTAAGTACCTTTATCCTATTCAGATCTAGATCTAAGATCAGGATCTTGCGGTGAGGGTTGTGGATCGGTTGCTACTGATCTAGTCCAACACAGGGCCCGCTACAGATCTACCACATAGATCATAACCTCCAGTTTTCAACAACCTCTTTGCAAGATCCAATCTAATTCTAATCCAAAAGCCCTATCCCAACACATGTATGTACTCCCCACACCTTTCAACAAATTTTGAGACACACAAGTGGGCTTGCGAGTAAGGACGAGCACCTCTTACTGCCTTGTGGGACATAATTTGTCTAACACTTTGAACCCTCCTCACCAGGAAATACGGAGCTACTCCACACCCATCCTCTCAGCCTCAACCTATTTTCTTTCACCATTGACAAAAGAGGCGAACCAACAACCCGTCTCCACTCATACTATAACAAAGACACATACAATATATGTCTAAAAAATCTAGGAAACAACAAAGCCCCCGACTCGGACCATATACCTAACTCAATTCTAAAAAACATGCCCCCAAGATTCCATGACCTTCTATCATTATTTTTCCTCCATTGCTACAAACAAAAATCAATTCCCGCATCTTGGAAAACAAGTTTAACAATCTTATTATACAAAAAAGGCAACATATCCATACTACTTAACCACCGACCGACTGCCCTAGCCAACACTATTTACAAGCTTTACACTAGCACACTAACATCAATATTATCGGTCTACGGAGAAAAACACCAAATATTACACCAAAACCAAAAAGGATTTAGAGCCGAAAGGAGTACCACACGGCAACTTCAAACCCTTGTCGCGGCTCTTGAGGATGCAAAATTCACTAACAAAGACATTTACATACTGTACATTGATTTCAAAAACGCCTTTGGTTCCATTGACCATCCTCGATTATTAGCCATTATGAGTGATCTCGGGTACCCAGAAGATGCCGTTACACTGGTTGGAAACATATACTCACACTCTACTATTACATACATTGGAGAATTTTTTGGTAAAACACGCCCTATTCCCATACAACGTGGCACCATCCAAGGCGACACACTGAGCCCATACCTCTTCATCATTTTTCTAGAACCTCTACTTCGATGGCTTCAAAGAGGTAACAACGGCTACACCTTTGGCACCTCAAAAGTCACAATAAACTCCGCCGCATACGTTGACGATTTAGCGGCTATCTCTGAACGCCTTAAATCACTCCAAATCCAATTACACAAAATAGACAAATTTTGTCTATGGACGGGGATGGAACTTGGGGTTGAAAAATGTGCCGTAACCGGATGCCCTAACAAATCTAAACTAAATCCGACCACCTTCAAAGCCCTTATCCAAGCTACCAATATTCACTATCCGAACCAACCAATTCCGGTCCTAAACCAAAATCAACCGTACGTTTACCTTGGAATAAACCTAGTTCCATTGTTAAAATGGAAAATACAAATTCACGCCACTACTACAAAACTTATTAAACAATGTAAAGAACTAACACTATGTCCGGCTACAATGCAACAAAAAACAAAAATGATCGATATCGTTATACGTCCAGGGATATCATATAGTTTTATGCGGTCCCATACTCGATGCCTGCCATAAACAAACTTGACAAAAAAATAATAGCCATACTAAAGAAAGTATGTGGACTCCCCAATTGTATGCCCAACATAATAACACAACTTCCCCACAAGCTATTTGGATTAGAAGCTTTTTCCCTCAAAAATGCCTACCTCCGTTGCATAGGTGAACAACTCCAAAATGCACTTAACGACAAGGGACAACTAGGTCTAATTTACAAAGGACTCCTTAGGCATATCCTTGCCATTTATGGAGGAGCAGAACACCTCCGCAGACTTAAAAAATCCGATTGCCTCCAGTCTCCCATTACTCGCACACTCTTTCTACTCAAAATAGAAGGTCAAACATATCTGAAAAGCACACTAAAAGATTTCCTACTAGGCCCCGCGCCGCTTGAACAAAGCTCGGCAAATGAAACCTAGAACCTTCCTAGACTTGACCGACATTTATCCTCTAAACTCCTACAAATACTATTCTCCGCAAACATTACCAATCTAAAATAAATCACACTACCAAATGGAACACACCTAATGGACAACAAGAACTACAATATATTCTATGGTACTCCGCACAAATTAATAAAAAGTGCGCTTCATATTGCTAAACAACTATTCTGCCATCCTCCATGCCTCTCCACATGCCCTACCCCATGCAGCTCCCACGCCTCACCTTACACACTTAAAGATCAATACATTATTGATGACAATGACATTCAACCCAACATCAACCCCCCATTTAATCCCCCAAACCCGCCACGCCAACGACCATACGCCCCTCCACCACATATACTAAAAAATCCCTCCACATATCCTATAAACAACATTACTGCGCCCAAACAAACAAAATACAAAGATTGCAATAACATAAGCAAACAATATACATCATATCTATGTCATTCGCTCCACAATAATCCACCTACTGCAGATGGCTCCCACAAAGAAATCTTTTCCCTTGGCACAACCCAAATGCCTCTCTACATAACACATAAATCCTCACACAATACTACCTAAGAACCCAAAATAATTATTAGCAGGATATCATTCAATTCCATCACCCCCAAGCACAATCTCGAGATAGAAGATTTGTCACACCACCCCTCATTATCCCCTTCCTCAACATCTTTACAACTGAATGCAACCCTGAAACCGACATCCTCGCACAAACAAATACAATCAAAATACAACAAAATAATGCCTACATGTACGAAGACAACGGTAGACACCTAATAACCATACCGCTTGCCAGACTACAATGGTTGTGGAACCAATACCATAAGGCACTACAAACCCCCATTAACATTGAACCAATACCCCAAACATTTGAAACCGAAATTGTTTGGCTGTACCAAAGATATAAATATTGGATACCCAAAAATGACCCCCTTAAAAACTCACATTACACATTACCGAATCCTATCTTAGACTACCTTATTACATCCTTGAATATCACACGTTCATACTTCTCGTCCCCCCTTACATGCTCCAAAAAAAATTGAAAATTCTACTCTCCATTTGAACGTGATAAAATATTTGGTTCACTTGGAAAAGCTTTTGACAATAGGTGGAGTGGAATCGGCCTTGCACACCCTCATAACAAAGAAGAAACACACCAAGCGATACATTGGGTACGCCTAGGGGCAAACGATGATCCCAACCACAACATCACCATTATTATCACTCCCGACACTCATTGGTACAACAATCCTAATCCACACTTAGGCCCATTCCAAGGCTCCCACATCATAGTACTATTCGAAGCAGACTCTATGACTTATAAAGAACCCACTTTACCACCGCAAATACAAACACCCCACCTTGAACCATCAACCTTACGTATCCTATGTATACATCACCAAACACGTGAGATAGGTTCACTAGAAAACCTCACTCATCTCACTTTAATAGCAAAGAATCTAAACATCAACAAAGTATACACTGCAATTGCCCCACCCACACCTATTCCAATCCATGTAAACCGTAACAAAAAAATGGTCTAAAATCCCACGCACGTAGATCTCTGCAACACCAATTACCGAAGTATGCCTCCCACTCCCCAACTTCCAAATTAATACATACCTCAAATTTGACCCCAACTTTAGCTATTGTACCGACGGCTCCTTTAAAGAACCAACCGAAGTAAGCCCAAGACACTGGCACCGAGAAAAAGCCGGTTATGGGATATATAACCCAATCAAACAAATTAAATTAGGCAAAAGACTACATGGACTCCAAAATATTCTAAGAGCCAAAATGATGGCCATACACAAAACCCTCAAGATAATCACTACCCAACATCCAAACAAACCGGCTCATATCTTCACATATTGCATAAATGCATTATACCTCCTTAATACACACATAAAACATCCCACTCTACACAACAGTCACCCGGACTAAACTATCCTCACATCTATGGTTGAATTGCTCCAAAATCGCAAACAAATCACTACACTCCATAAAGTCCGAGCTCATGCTAATATTGTCAGTAATGAACAAGCCGACATACTAACAAAAGAAGGAAGAAAAAAAACCCACAAAAATGCCGAGCACCCATACAAACACGCCCATGCCACCCCATATTACTTTCATAGATATGAATGGCCCTTTATGGACGAAACCCCCGATAAAGGCCCCATAAGATTTTTAGACAAATACCTTGAAAAACATGACCTGGTAAATAACCTGGAAAAACTTACAGAAAATTTCCCCAATATTGAAAAATGGACTGGCAACCCAAACATTCACAATGTATTGTCCACCAATTTTTGGAAAAACCACATAATCACGGATCCACAAATCACATGCCTAATCAAATTCCGCACCGGACAATACATGGGAAATGCCCGCAAACAACTCTTCTTTGGAACAAAAAGATTTCCTACCATAACATGTCCAATCTGCAACACCACGGACCCGGACACATGGCTACATGTCTTACTCAAATGCCAAAACCCCCATACACACTCACTAATTGTCAAACGACACAACAAAGCCGTATGGGCAATTCGTAAACTACTCGTATTATCAACCCAATCCCGTTGCTTCACTCTCATGAATGCCAGAACCTTTAATGACAACCCACAAAAAAAATACGGTCTCGCGTTGGCTATTACCATGCATATGTTGCACTCAAAGATGCCACTGTAATGCAAGATTTAAACCCGACCTACTATGTGTTAGAGGACTATCATACAAAGATCCCCCACCAAACTACGTAGACCCTAGTCTCACTATTCAATTTATTGAAATCACATATTGCAATGATAGATTTTCTCCGGACACTATTGCAAACAAAACAAATAAATACCAACCACTACTTAACGATATCCAAGCACTTGGATGGAAAGTAGACCCCCTCATTGTCATTACGGCGGGTGCTAGAGCCACCACCTTTATTCCCTCAATGACAATCCTCGAAGAAACATTCAAAATCCCTGTGACCTCAATCAAAACCACATTTACAAATATTAACACCATTGCAATCCAACATGCTCTGTCCACTCTCCTAAATAAAAGGAAACTCAAAAACAACCAACCTCTCCCGGACACATTAGACCCCCCTTTAAAAACATTACCACATACTTCACCGTATCAGCCTCTTCTAATGACATTGTTTCCTTATTCTTAGTTACTTGATTGTGGTTACTTGTTACATAGTGTCTACCCTCGAAAGGGGGAAGTAGTTCTATTTCTCTAACCTATGTCCGGTGGACATGGACTTAGAGGTGGAACGAACAGACACTTTATTCACGCCGGCCCTTACTCTTGGGACCGGAGTTCTTCTTTTGAGTGCACGTAATCTAGCAATTGCAATTGCCATCACTAATTTCTCTTGTGGCATTATAGATATTAAAAAAATGAAGTTGTAGTTGACATAGAAGATTATAGAGAGTGAGAAGCAGACTAGAGAGATAGTATTGAAGGGACAACTGCAGATAGCAGCATTGTTTGCAAAGGCCTTGAAGGGTTGAAGGGACAATTGTAGATAGCAACATTGTTTGCAGAGGTCTTGAAGGGCAAAAGTCAGTCTTGAGATTTTTCATATCTAGTTTAACATGAGTGATTAGTTTGTTTGAAATTCTTTACAATAGATTGTTTTTGCTGAGTGTTGTTATAAATTTGGATTTGACTTTGATTTACTTTTTAATAATCCTTAAACTACACATGTAATTGTTTTGAATTTAGAATTTTAGAAGTTGTATTCACAACTCTTATATTTGAGATACTATTTTCTTTTAGATGTTGTCAATATAATATATAGAAAGACTTCAATATAAATTTAACTATATATATTATTATATTCAAGGATCCATTGTTCAAACAACATTTTTCTTAAACCTTCTCCCCTGCTTTGGTTTTATCCAACTCTTAAAAAATTGGAAGTCTTAACAATTTTAAATCCTTGCAATGGATTCCTACATATGTCATGGCTCCGGAAAATTAACACCAAACGCAGTTAGAGTTTGTTAATCCATGCAATACAAATGAAGAAAGAATATTTCCCTATTCACTTCAATCCCTATAGTCTTCAAATCAATATGGTCAAAGATTATGAAATTTTGTGAGTAGGTTAAGAATTTATGTTCGAAGATAGAAATAAAGATTTTTGTTTTCAATCTCCACTCTTTGCACTAAAATGAATAATTTTGGGGAAATAAAGTGATAGTCCTTCATGGGTTAAATTCTTTTCAAAACAAGTGAAATTTGATTGTCATGCATTCATTTTAACCCCTAAAAATCTTTGATAATCTAACTTTAGAAAGACTTTAAGATTATTGACTCTCGTACGATGGGTAAAAAAGGAATTACAAATTTTTATTCATAGTGTTGAGTGTAGGATCTCACTTAAGACTTATTAAGTAACATACTTACAAGATTTTATAAACATTGACTACACGGATCAAAATGTTATAGTGTTTGTAGTAGATAAGACAAATCATTTTCTTCCTTACATTGAGTGGATCAAGAGACTTTGACTTCACTTGGTGTAAATTTTTGCACTATACAAGGTCTAAACTCATTACCATCATGTTAACCAATGATATTTGTTCCTTGTGCACCAATTCTTAGAGGTAAAGAAGGAGTGTAGCATATTCAAAACTTTTGCACAAGGAGTGGAGATTCAAAGATTGTCAATTTATGTTTTATTTTTTTATAAACTTAATTTGTTTTTGAATGATAATCCAAATGGTTAATAAAAAGGTTCACACCACATATTTATGTTGGAAAGGTAAAAAATAAAAATGAAGATCTCTAAGTTTTATGTGGAAAAGAAGAAGTTTTTTTGGTACCCTGCCAAACAATGTGTGACAATAGAGTTATTTGTAAAGGGAACCGGTCTTTTGTCCTCCTTTTTTTCATGGAAATGAAAATCTAACGTGTATTTGAGTGTAGGCGCTAAGTAATCCTCTAAAATAAATTTAGGATTTGAGGGTTTTATGGATGTGTCAATTACTACAAATAGCACAAATCTCCCAAAAACAAACAAGAACAGTGTTGGCTGATTGGACCAGTGTGGTATGCATATTCAACAAAGCCGCTGACATGGCTGATTGAACAAGTCTGGCGCATACAAATGCAGAATGTTGCTGACATGGCTGACTTGAGCAGTGTGTACCATGTGACAACACTAGGCGCTCAATAAAAGCCAGGCTCAAACTGGAGTTTGGAAATTCTGGGGCTCAAAAACTAATATGTCCAGTGTTCTATTCAAGGTCTACAATAAAACACTGCCAGTGGACTCGGCAACCCTGGCTTTTCCATTGTAGAGGTCAGAAACTAAGGATTTGGGGTACTTTGAGGATAACTCAAATGTGTGAAAATGTTTAACTTGGATAATATTATATTCTTTACTGAAGAAAATAATTGTTTTTTGACAGTATGAAAGAAAATAATAAAATCTCACATTTGATAGAGTGTCATAGCAAGAAGAGAAAGAATTGTGGTCCTGTAGGGGACCAATGTGAATATAGTGTTTGTTCATTCTCTTCACTAAGCCTATGGCCACGAGACATAGGGTAGTGTAATAGAACTACTTCCCCCTTTTGAGGATAAACACTTTTCTACACTAAGTGCTTCCCTACATTAAGTGCCTTAGAGACAACCGACATGTCATCTCCTCCAAGGGCTTTTTGGGTATCCATTCAACGAGGTCTCAAGACCCCCACCATAGTTGGATGGACTATGGTGGTAGGCACCACATTGGCATGGGGACTTGAACTCACAACCACCTCACTAGTGTGCCATGACTCAAACCACTACACTAAGGCCGTGGTGCATGTGTCCAAGCAAAAGTTGTTGGAGTTGCCCAACATGCCCTCTCTCGAGAAGTTTTTCCATGAGTGATGAGAATATAAAATGATTTCCATATACCTCTTGTCTTCTTGCATCTTTGTACAAAATTTATAGAATTATAAATATAAATTACAATCAGAGAAACGTGCCCGAGATTTGCAAAGATCTACCTCAGAACCTTTGTCGTTTACGGGTCAACATAAACCGCACATTGAACCAAGCAAGGCATCCCAAATTGGTAGGAGAGGGTCCAAACATTAATTATAAAAAAAAGTTGTGATTTTGATCTTGCCTTCTATCTCATGTCCATGATGACTCTGACCCTAAACCGTAGGTGAACCCCTAGTCCAACGTTTATCAGTTAGAAAAATGCATGCCGAATTAGTTGGGAAATTATTAAGTCAAGATGCCAAAATTGAAATAACTGTTTATTTACATAATTTATGATATGGAGAGACTTCACAGGGGAGTGGAGCTTTGAAAAAGCCTTTGTCTTTAGATGCATGTGCATGGAGGCACGGTTGACTTTTCACAAAGTTTTAACCCGTCCATGTCCAAAAACCTTGAATTGAAAGGCAAAAAAAATTGCAGCCTATCCCAAAACCGGTAATCTCAAAACCAACCCGTCCATGGAAAGGTTAAAAAAAAAAAAACCCGTCCCAAAACCGGTTCAAAAAAGAAATACCCGTCCCGTATGTTTATAAAAAAAATTATATTAAAAAAAAACCAAAAAAAAAACACAAAAAAAGAACACGCAGAGCCTGCAGGCGGCAGCTGCAGAGCCTGGCCGCTGCAGAGCTTGGCTTGGCCCAGCTCTAAAGCCTGGCCCGGCCAAGCTCTGCAGCTCAGGTCAAGGCTGAGGCTGCACAGGCTGCACACGCTGCAGAAACTGCGAGGTTCAGTTTTGGCTCATTTTTTTGGGTCCAGCTCTTGCACAACTCAGTGGTGCATTTTGAGCCTAGTTGTGATTTTTCGAGGTGGACTAAAGCTTCAGGACCTAGGTATGTTTGTTTACTTTGATATTTCTTATTTTTTTCAAATGATAGAGAAGTAATGTATACAAGAAATCAACATAGAGTCTAGGTTTAGGGTAAGTCACACATTTAGGGTTTTTGTATTTCATGTGTGTGGTGATTGATCTGTTTTGAATATGTATTGCAGTTATGTCTTTGCCAGTGTCTGGAGTACCCAGGCAAAGGAGAGATGCCCGACAACAGAGCATTCTCCATATGTTCAGGGCATCTTCTTCTTCTCAAACTTTGAGTGATGGGAGGAATGAAGTGTCTGGGTTGTGAGAATCGTCTGTTAGGGGTTCTCCACGTGGTATTCCTGATGTTGAGGTAGAGCAAGGTGGCGTTCAAGGTCATGATCAGATGAGAGAGGACATTGAGATGGGGGAAGACAATGAGATGGGGGAGGACAATGATTTTGATGATAGTGCACATGAAGAGGATAGTGTAGGAGTACAGGTTCGAGCTCATGGTGGTGGAGGGCGGCTTCCAAGGAGGAGGAAGTTTATGCCCGTATGGCGTTAGGGAAGGCCCTAGTTGATGCACATTGCTCTCCCTAGACAGAATTCCTACATGAAGTGTGCAGCATGTCAAGCAGCTGGTCAAAACTCACGATGGGGGACCAGAGGAGAAGGCTGTGAGTCATTGCAACTTTCAGCTGTGAAGGAGCATGAAGGATCAACCCTTCATGCTCATGCCATGCTCAGGTGGAGACCGGTGAGAGATAACCCTGAGGCACTTGCCATGGCTAGACATGTGGTAAATGCTATTGATGCAGAGAGTGCTAGAATTGTTTGTTGTATGAAGATTTTATACCATTTGGTAGTTAATGATAGAGCTATCAACCAGTATGAGGATATGTGTCAGATAATTAGACATCTCAGGGCTCCAGACATGCCTGTCAATGATGAGTACGGTGCTTATACTAGTAGACAATCTGCATATGATTTTTTGTGGGCCATTCCACAGCATTTGAAGGATGTTGATCTTTTAGAAGTTAGAGATTCACCGGTGATCTCTCTTCTTATAGATGAATCAACCGATCGTAGTCTAGAGCAAGCATTTGATTGTGTATGTTTGTAGTCTATCTCGTGGTGGCTTAGGCCCTCTACATATGCAGTATGTTGGTTTGTCTGGTGTTCCACGAGCCACATCAGAGGTATTCTATAGGAATGTGGTGGATTTATTGGAGGAGTTGCAGTGGCCTCTTGACAAATTAGTGGCTTTAGCTACTGATGGAGCGGCTTCTATGACTGGGGTGAGACAAGGACTAGCAGGCAGACTTCGGGCAGATGTACCAACACTTGTAAATGTGCATTGCATTGCACATAGGTGAGTCTTTAATTTTAAGTTTTTTTAATGAATTTCATTATTTTCTAGAATGTAATATATTCACTAATTAATTCCCATGTTTGTTTAGAGATGCACTGGCAGCCAGCGATGCAGTTGAGGCATCACTGGAGCTACAGATTTTGGATGATTTCTCCAACTTTGCATACACGTGGGCGGGCAGGTCATCATTGCGGCGGACACAACTTGATCAATTGATGCTGGAGTTTGCGATGGATCCATTGGTTGTTCTCCACATACATGGAGTTCGATGGTTATCCCGTGGACAAGTGATGCAACGGATTTTGGATTGTATGCCCTCGTTTCTGGAGCTTTTCCGTGAAGGAGAAGCAATGTGGTATCGTAAACTCACATCCTTTCAGTTTCAATTCCTTCTACGGTTACTTGTGGATATTCTTACTGAGTTGAATAAACTCAATAAGCTATTTTAGAGTGACCATGTGGATATTACTCAGATTGGAGGTCATTTAAACATTTGTATCACAGTATTGAGTAGACGTTTTCTAGCAGCTAGAGGTGCAGCATTTGGAAGAGGTTCAAGGGCATTGTGGCCATTTTTGGAGACATGTGCAACTTCTATGGAGATGGAGTATCCAGTTGCAGATGGTGGCCTGAGAACCTATCCAATGCATTTGGAGAGTGTTACTGGGAGAGCCGGTACTATTGAGGAGTGCAAACTCATTGGGACAAAGTATGTGTAGAGGGTGGTGGATGCATTGAATAACAGGTTTCCAGACTTAGGCATCTTCAATGCATGCAAGCTCTTCAGCCCCAATCTCTATCCTGCAAATGATGATGAGAGGACTCGTATTACTGAAGAGTGGTTGGAGAGGTTGTTTGTGAAGTTCCAAAGTTCTGAAGAAGAACAAGATCGGTGTCAAGGTGAGTGCTTGGAGATGGTAGAGACCATGAGAGAGATGATCCCAAATAAGTCTTTATTTGAAGCATGGGAGTTTGCAGGTACAACTCCAGAGTGGTCCATCAATTAGCCTGATTTGAGTAACTTGTGGAAGAGAGTTATGGTGATTCCTGTGAGCACTGCAATATGTGAGAGGGGTTTTTCCAAACAAAACCTAATCAAGAGTCATCTCCGTACTAGGTTGAAGTTGGAGGCTTTAGATGCTTTGATGCGCATTTCATGTGCAAATATTCCAGTTGAAAACATTAATTGGAATGCAGTGATGCTTGTCTGGAGAAACATGAAGGATAGGAGAATTCATCCACTTGTTTGAATGGTAAGTTCTTTTTTTTTTTGTAAAAATTGAACATGTTTATATTAACTAAATTTTTATACAATTGCTTAGTTTACCTTCAATTTAAATCTTTGACATTGTGTTAAAAAAGTTCTAAATATTGTGGTTGATGAATCAATGTGTGCAGGTGAATCCAGCCTTTTGAAGATTGGTATTTTGATTAGGTATTAGTGGTTTGACTCCATTATGTTTACATTCACATGTCATATATGACATAATGTAATTGATAACTGCATCATTCATTTTTTTGGGAAAAAATTGTCCAAAAAAAATTTATTTTTAGAACCCGTCCGAAGTGATTTTGACACGTCCAAAAACCGGTTCATTTTCAGAGAACCCGGCCACTGGAAATGTTTTTTTTTTCAGAACATGTCCCGGGACATGTTAGGCACCTTGTGAAAAATCACCACTGCATGGAGGCGTTGATTCAGAGCCCCAAGCTCTCGGGTTCAAAACTCATGGTCATCAAATATAGTAAACTGTGATTTCTTGTCAAAAACTACTTTATGATTATTTTGGATGCGGAATGACCTTTCCCACTTGAATTAATTAATAGACATAGAGGTGTACTTTAATCACTTGTTGTAAGAAAAGCAAGCCCAATGCTATTTTCAGCACCCATGTTTTTTAAGCCGGGCCACAAAAAATGGTAGTTGCAAAATGAAAAGTCCAAATCAAAATGCCACTCGCCCACGCCCCCCACAGTTGTGTGGGGGGCCCCACCTTCCTTTGCTTGGATCACTTCGACCTGCTCCCACAATAGAAACAACCACTGGCAGTCCCGCTCCCTCGCTCCATCACCACGCGCCCTCAACAGTACCGTCGACCCCACAACCCCACCCTATCCCTCGCCCGAAATACAGTGTCCCCCGTGCCACCTCACGCCTAGAGTACAGTGTCCGTCCCGCTCGATATCTCCACCCGCTATCTCACGCCTAAAGTAAAGTTTCTGTGACGCCCGCTATCTTCCGGAAGAAATACAGTGCCTGACCAAGCTCGTCTCCATTTCGTCTGCGACGAGTCGGCGTTGTTGTCAGTTCCGCCATCGCCATCGCCATCGCCGAAGCTCCGTCGCTGTGTGTCCTCGCCTGCTACAACCGTCCTCTCCTGCCACGGCTCGCCAGGTTTGCGGCTCGTTTCTGTTGCTGCCGTGGTTTCGCCTAGGAGGGGTTAGGGTTTGAAGGCGACAGGGTTTGGTCTGGATGTTGAGGAATGAATATAATCGGTTTTTGGCAGGTTTAGGTTCTGGTGGAGAGGGATTGAGTTCTCCGAGGTTGGAGAGGCTGAGATTAGAGCGGTTTCTGATTCGGTCGGTTTTCGAGGTTTGGATTTTGTGTCGCGGGAGGTTTTCGTTCGGGATCTAGATGCGGGTGTCAGACTGGAGTGTTGTGTGAATTTTGTTTGAAGGTTTATGGATGAGGCGAGCGTTTTTCTTTGGCGGAGATTGAAAGCTGGAGGGAATCCGTTCTTGGTTTTGATTTGGCACTGATGGAGAGGAGAGGTTGCCTGGTACACTCTGTTTTTAAATTTTATTTTTTTTATCGTGGATAGACTATAGTTGTGTGTTGATTTACGGAGGCAATTATGTTTTCGAGCGGGAGTGAAAGAATAGTCGAAACGGTTCGAATTGATTACGAGAATTTGAACGTAGCCGTTAAGTTTTCGGACTACTGTGGCACGGGCGGATATTCATTTTGAGATGTCAAGGGTGCATGAAACGCCTCGGGGTTTGGGAATGTCAGTTGAATCGCAGTTTTTTGCAGCTTCGTGAGGTCCTCGAGGGATAACAATTATGATCATACAGGGATTTTGGACCTGAAGGGAGTTGCAGCTGTTTTTGGCATTTTCGCTTCGATGTTGCAACAATATAGAAAACAATAAGTGTAACAACGAGAACATGTTCGATCGTCGCCTTTTGCGAGTGTCTCCCATTCTCCCCTTGTAATTGTAGCTGGAGATCATATGACTTATGGTGGCTTTGTCTTTTTTTTTTTGTGAATGCAGTGGGAGTGAAGAAAGGAATAAACTGGATCTCTCAGGGGATGCTTTTGGCTGAGGATTGAATTTATCGTTGGAGACATATACCTTGCGCTTATATGTTTCTCGGGTGGAAGTGCAGTTTGTCTGATGCAACAATACCGATTGCCTGTCTATTCCGGTGGTTCAACGTGTACTTAATTTAGCGAGGGGTGGCATTCATCCTTGTTTTATGCGTCTATACAAGTTCTTACAAGTCGATTTCTTCTCTGTCTATGTGGTCACATCACTACCAAGCAGGGGGTTATGAAGTAGGTCCAGAAATGCCGGTATGGCTGGTCCTCACTGTTGCTGGCGGGCTCTTTACGGGGCTCGTGCTGGCAATGGTGATTGGTTTCCACCTGGTAGAGAACAACACAGGAAAGGACTGCGTTCATAAAAGGCAGCAGCAGCAGCAATCATTTACAGGAGTCGTAGAGTCTGAACGGCTTTGCTGCCAATGTGGGAATGTTCGAAATCGAAAGGGACAAGGTACAAAGAGCAGTGATGCAGTGAAACCGGGAGGAATCATACAGCCGCTTGTGGATGCAGCCTGCGGAAAATTGGTGTCAAGTTCATTGCGATTGCGCTATTTTGGAAGTCAAAGCTCTCAAAGACCTGGCATTCTGAAGAGACTTGAAGAAATGTGGCTTAACGCAAAGTCATTTTTTAAAAGGATAAGAAAGGGTGACACCGCAATTTTCAAAGGAGGTGCTTGCCTGTTTCCTGCTGATTCAACCGCTCGTTCGGAAAGTGTTTCAGAGGAGTCACCTGTTTCAACTTCCGTGGATGGAACTGACGCCAGTTCCAGAACAACTATCACAACCACCATCACAACTACGACATCCCCCCAAAATTCTACTGCTCCGGAGTCGTGTGGTAAGGCTGAATCCTGCATGTAAACTGTCAAAGTGAACACTGTCCACATGTAGAATTTTATTGGGTGTTCTTAATAGTTAGGGAATATATCTACGTATATTCATTATTCATTGTTTTGTGATAGATGTCTTTCCTTAGATCGGTGCATAGAGCAGGATTTCTGTCATTGTATTATATGGGGGATTTGAAGGAGATCTGTTCGTGGTTGTGGTGTAGGGATCTTTCTGAGTTCTTCTCAAGTATTTTTTCTTTGTCTTACTAATAGGTGTCAGTAGTGCATGGAATTTTAAACGATTACATTAGCAAAAACTTATTTTATTATCATTTGCAGGTGTTTCAAGCAGCTGCAATGAGAAAGAGACCTCAAAACAGCCTCCTCAAAGAAGGCTTGTGCTGGAGATTCTGATGTCTACTTCAGGTAAACAGTTTTGCGAGTAGTCCTTTTCAATTAGACATCTCAAGTGAAGAGATTTCAATCATGTTTGACCCTCCTTACTCTTTGTGTTGCTGGTTGAAAACATGATGTAGGGCGTACTTCGTGTGTATTTGGTCCTGAACTAAATTAAGCTCTAATTGTATTTGATGTTCAAGGGGGAGAAATGCCACGTGCCACAGGAGTAAGATTAAAAATGGAAACAAGTACGTGCTTGGATAATCTCACCAACTCAGCAGCAGTTACTGCACCAGCTGGTGACGACCGCGCCTCGCAAAAGCAAGTTGATATCGCAACAGGTAGTCTGGAGGTCTTGTAGTGTCGAAGGCAACTCCAGCTGTTTATCAGTATAGACTTATGATTAATAATCGGGGTAACTGTAAACGGAGGGTGAGTAGTAAGTGTTATCTTTTAGGTAAGAAAAATCTACACAGTATGAAGATTGCATTAAGAGTTCGATTACTTGTCACGGTTCAAGCGATATGATTAATATTTTGCCGAGGGATCCGTTTGATTTGTACATTTTGAAGTAATCAGTGGAGGGATTGTAGTAATTTTATGCAGTTGTTCTGATCAGGTTGAGATATTCCTAAATACTGAACACTAGACTAATATCCCTTTTATAAAGCTGGACTTGATCGCACGAACTTACAATTAAAATGCATTTGTGTACACTAACCGTATGCTCGTCTATTGTGAAGGTATATGTTTGAATAGAATTTTGTTCGATTTTCTTATCTCGGGTTTCCAACCTTTCCTAACATTGTATTACTGTTTCCGCAGACTTTTCAAGCACGACAAGCGGATCGATTCCGAGCAGGAAAACAAGTTCTTGCACCTCTAAGTGTCATTCAGGGTCCGCAACTCGAGGACCAAAATCTGTATGCCATATTACCAATCAAGGTGCGAACCTAAGAGGAGACGGTGGTTGTGTTGCCGCTTCTCAAGCAGTGGATGCAAGTGTTCGTGGTGCCGAGGTTAATGCCAAAGCAGCTGGAAGCTTGTCCGACGAACTGGAATGCTTTGATGCGCGAGCTACTGGAGGACCCACAGGATGTAGAAGTACTAGTAACAAGATGACTACAGGCGGTGCAACATCTACGTTCTCTTTCTCTGCAAATGCAGCAAAGTCCAAGGTGAACAGTCACTGTACCTCTACCTCGAAATCGAAGTCAAAAGGAAGTCAACCTCAGCAATGTTCTCGCCTCTCAACTGCTTTGCCAACTGCAACGGCTTGTTCCGTGAAGTTTGCAGGACAATCATTTGGAACGAGTAAAGCTCCTGCGAGTCACCAGAGCTTGAATAATCTATCACTAGACGGATTGGGCTCTTTACGAATCAGCTTAGTGGATGCGGGTGTAAAAGGGAAGTCAGTGAAGGAATGCTCTAAGGGTGTAACTGCAGATATAGCATCAGCTCTGGCCGCACTTAATGTTGATTCAATTGCTGGCAGAGGTGGAATCACTTTGGGAGCAATGATAACAGAAGCAGGAAAAGTTGGAAGCTCTGCAGTACCTTGCAGTAAACATTCTTATGATATTTCGCTGGACGAGGAGATTATTGGAGAAAGAAGTGAATCAGAACAAGGTACGTTTCAAGTACATCATTGAATCTTGCACCGACATCTTTGCGTATCATACGATTTGGGAATCATACGCCCGAATGTTGAGCGTGGAGACCTTTTGTGGGCAGATGAGCATGTCTGATGATAGGAAATCACCTTCCTTCATGTAGAGTATTCGACCTTACTGACAAACAAATTCTTAAAGTCCTCGTAGAAATATCATAGACGTGGTGCTTTAGACGGTAAATCTGAACATTTGGTTCTTTTAGCATTGATTGATTAGTGATATCGTCTTCAGGAACTAATGAAGGAGAGGAGCATCAGCCAATAGGGTTGAAGAGGGGACAAGGGCGCGATGAAGATTTTGCTGACGGAAAGAAGGAGAAGAAGAAAAAGAAGCATCGTGGTAGACGACACAAAGGAAAATCTACTTCAGCATTAGGAACAGGATGTCCTTCAAGTGACACGCGAGAGTCTGATAAGTCGTCCACAGATCGTGGTGGAGCACATTCCGTGGTAGTAGCATCATCTGAGGTAGAATTTGGATGTCTCTGTGGGACTGCAAAAGGCGGTTGTCATAGCAGCAGCTGTCCGTACCCTTTCACTTGTTCGGGTAGCATGGTGCAAAGAAAGATCAAGGAACAGTACGATGAGCTTGTGCGATCAAATGCGGCCAAGACTCTCACTCTTGCACAGGTTTGATATCACTCTTCATATTG
Organism: Bryoerythrophyllum caledonicum; assembly: GCA_963971425.1. Lineage (NCBI taxonomy): Eukaryota > Viridiplantae > Streptophyta > Bryopsida > Pottiales > Pottiaceae > Bryoerythrophyllum > Bryoerythrophyllum caledonicum. Next base: position 28,760,582 of record OZ020515.1, read on the forward strand.
TTTTTATGACCGGTCGTGATGATTGTTAGTGAGTCCAGTATCAACTGACTGGTGTTGCGAAACTGATTCTCTTAATGATCTATAGGATTTATCAGTCTTCTCGAAATAAATGAATTTGGGTCCTTCTCTAGGAACTCACTTGTACTAGGTGTTGAATGCTTTTCATGGAACGAGTGAGTTCTGATGTGATTTTTCCAGGTTGGCCGTTTCACAACATGTTTAGTTGAAGCCAAAGTAACTCTACAGCAGAAGTAAGTACGATCACTCTTGACTTAGATACTTAGCCATGCTACTGTGAGCTGTGAAAAGGGGTTTTGTGTAGAGCAACTTCTTCATATTTGGTAGGAAAAGCTTATGAAGTGTTGAGCTTATAAAGCACAGGGTTTGTTTTTTGAGTTGGGTTTCCTTTTAGACCTGCTCTTGTAATATAACGTGTGGCAGCATCATCGAACGTCTGAATATCTGAGATTTTATCTTATGGCTTCCAGGTCCGAGACTATTCAACGGAGGTTCATTATTGCCAAATCATTACTAGCAAAAGCAGACAAGTCCTCATTCGATCGACTGTGTGGACAGGTGCCCTTTCTTCTGCAAGTAGAATGTTTCTATGGATTGTGAGACCTGGGTGAATGCACCTCACATTATTGTACTTAAATTGCTTACTTTAGTGGTCTGACTTGCTTCCATTGTGGGCGTCTTCAGATATATGGATTAGAAAACGAGCAGAAGAAATTGGAAGAAGATACATTGGTATACAATCGATTACAAGAGCAGCTTAAGCTTTCCCCAGCATATTTGAAGGTATTTAATATGACGCTAATAAGGCATGAACTCTAGAGCAGGTTCTGTGGTCGGTTCGTTGATAGTGTGGACGATTCTCACCTTCTAACTTATTAGGTGGAGACAAATTGTTAGAAGTTTGAGCAGTAGTAGTGCTTTGTTTGTGGAGAGACCTGAATCTTATTAGTACGCTTAGATCGTCTTTGTTGTGAATACTTCTTGGTAGATAGTTGATGACAGTTGTCTTGTGGCTTGAAGATGTTGGAGTACGGGCGTGCACATTTTGAATTGCAGCCAAACACCGGGCAGTTGATCGAGAAAGTTGATTCGGATGTTGAAGAGCTCTCATTCGAGGAGCTGCTAGCCCAAGAGAAGAAGGATTCTTTTTGGTACGCTTACCCACTCCATCAATTTATACATTTAACGCGTGACCAATGTGAATGCTTCGTAATCGATGATCTAAATCTGTTGCATGGCTTCAAATGCAGGCAAAAGCATGGTCCTGCAAGATCGTTTGTCCAGGTCAGCTGAGCTTGTTGGCCGGACGAGCTTCTCTATGCGTGAGTCATGAATGTGCCCTTTCGATGACTGTATTGGAGTTGATTTATGGGTGGGTTCAGGGAGAAGTCTACTCTCTAGGGGTGTTCCTCAAGCTTTTACCCTCTTCTAGGGGCTTTTTGTGGACGCATTGTAGTTCATTATGTTTTTGAACTTGAGGGGCTCACTTAGTTTGTTCACTCGATGCTCAACCGTCTCAGTAGCTGATCGACCATGTTGCTCCTCTGCTCTCCCGCCCTGGTGTTGCCCATTTATATTTAATTCCTTACAAACCTTCAGTGCTTCTGTTTTTCTCCTTTTAATTTTTTATTATATGTTAAGGCGTGATGTGAGCGACCGAGTAGTCGCTCTTAGCTGACAACAGCTGATGTTAGCCCTTCTGTTTCCTTGAATCAAATGGGTGCTTTATTTAGCTACAAAAAATTCATCAAGAAAATGGACAAGGTTCAAACATACCAAAACCATTTTCTATGTGTATGAAATACGGCATAGTATGCGGCATTGTATTTGAGTATATTTGGTTTACATGTCAATGTATTCCAAGGCTTCCAAGAGTTCTATAACTCCAGGTTATGATATATTTTTTGAAAAATGTCATGCAAATTGAGATTTATACCTTGACCCCCAGCTCTTTCTAACCGCTGCAGAATGAGATTCCAAGAGGCATATGAGAATGTTCCTTGGTCTGGAATAGAAATTGACAGCTTGAGGTCGAAATTCTTGTAATATATGAGCATGCTAAGTCAGGAGAGATGTACAAGACAGGACGACGAAGCGGAGCCGGAATAAGTCATTTCGTCCGACTCCAGAACGATGGCCATCACGTTCCGCCAGGTCGTCATCACAGCGACGAGGATTATGAGCCCATCTATTACACTCTGAAGCCCACAAAGCAGCAGCAGCAGCAGCAGCAGCAGGCGCCGCAGCAGTCCTTCAGTCCCACACCTGGTGGCGGCGGCTACGCGGCGTCGGACGGGTACCGGTCGCTCATGACGTTCAACAGCCAACAGCGCAGTGCAGGCAAACCCGTGAAGCGCGACCGAATTTCGTTGGGGGCGTCGACGGACGAGTCTCCTCCTAACATGGTCAGTGTCCGTTGCAGGCAATCCCATAGTATATCATAAAACCATCGTTCTGTTGCAAAATTTACACTACACAATCTGAAAAACTTGGCACTGAAAGAATAACAATGTGGATGGAGGGTTTGCAGGAACTCCCTTCGACACTAAAAGTGAAAGGTAAGGCAGGTGCCTCATCCTTGGGATACTTATTTGGCAGAGAATAGAATCACAGTATTGATGATAAGGAAGGAGGATGATACGTCGTTAACATTTAGCATGTAATACAAGGAGTTTAATTTCATTTGGCTTCTTTGCGATGTAAGTTAGCATTTTAATTTCATTTTAGAATAAGTATTTTGATGCCTCTCCTTGTACAAGATTATATATACTGTAATGGCATCCATGCACTAAAGATGCATAGGCCTGCATTCTTGTCATGTACTGTATCCATCCTGCGTCCCAGACGGTATCTGCTTTATTTTCCTGCAGTGACAGGCCAGCATCGACCTCGTGGAATTGCCAGGTGACATACTCTAAATTAGGGCAGCCAGTGTATTCCGGAGCCGTTTCATACTTCAACTCTCCACAGCTCGTGATTCGCTGCGGTCGAACTTAATGAAATCACCAAACGTACACCGCTGGGCTCCCTTCGTCGCACATCTCCGCAGCAGGTTCCATGACAACATCCACGGGAGGCGCCATGAAGCTCGCAATGCTGACGCGGCTCGTGCTCTACGCCACCGCGCGGTGGAGCACGCTCTTGAACCTCCCATTGCTCACAACCTGCGGTGTGCCTGTCCAGAAGATGAATTCCTCACCTGGACAGGCAGACACGATGGAGAGGAGCTACCTGGAGCACATCGCCCATGTTCACCACGAATGCGTGATCCCCGGGAGATGGAGGGACCGGAACCCAGGCGCCGTTGTGCAGTCCGGGGACCTCCGCTTGCTGCAAGATGGTGAGCACGCCGCGTGAGGAGGCGACCCCATCACGAGCTCCGGCTGCGGACAGGCGGGTAGTAGTTGAATATGGTCCGCATGAACATCTTCTCGTTGCCGGATTTCGAGATCAGGAAATCCGGCGCTTGGCGTAACTCCTCAGGAATCATCGCCATGAGCCTCTTCCCTAGCTCGTACACTGCTGCCCCGAACTTCTCATACACATCCCTACAAAACCACTCGACGTGACAACTTACTGGATCTTGTCAGATACTGAGCAAGGTTTAGGATTTGGTTACTGGAAGTGAGGTGGGTTGTTGATTACCAGGTTGAAGGTTTGCGACGGATCCTTCGCGGAAGACAAATCAACCGCCAAGCGATCCAGCCACTCCTTGACTTCGTCATCCTTGTGATACTCTTCGAACAACCTGCCATAGCTCACACCGCCACCGCTCAGAGGGGTGGCTGTAGACTTCTTTCTCCTCCACCGAGAGCGCGAAGAACTTCTTCGCCATGTCCATCACCGCGTCCATAAGCTCAGCAGGCAGACCATGATTCACAACCTGCAGCGACAAGTTCACATATGTGTCAAGAAACGCATAAATACCATGAGTACCGACCATGGGATGAAAATACCGACGAGGAGAAAGGCGGCTGAGATTCATGACCTCTCCTTCTTCCTTATCAAACTAGTTCTGAAAGAGTTTAGAGACCACCAAGCTCTTTCATACTTGATAAGGATTCTAGTCGAGACACCAACAAAGTTGAGAGTCCACGTTTGAGATTCGAAGAGATGAGAAGTAGCTTGAAAAATCCCCAGTGCTCGCAGGCGTGACTGATTTGTCAGGAGTCAAGATCCCAAGTCGTGGAATTCGTGTCACCGACGTTTGCTAGGTTGTGAGGTCAAAAGCGAGTGACGTGAGCTCACTCCTTTCTTTTTGACGTGATCGTGATGTATATTAGCCGCAGTTTCCTTATTAGATTCCCTTTGATAGAACTCATCCTCATATGCCCCGGATACAAACGGGATCAAGCTTATCCGGATTCAATCCTTGCACAAGTAGATCCATTCCTTCAAGTACTCCATTCATGAACAAAAGAGCTGTGAAAAGCCAACTAGTATTCATTCAAGCACTCTCCAAAAATCTCAATTTTAAAAGAGTGCCAATCAATCTATTCCATCAGAAGCTCAAAAGTGAAACATGTAAAACGCCATCGCAAAAGAGAACTGAACATGTGAAAGTGGCATGTCCGAGAAAATCAAACGAGCATTCTCAACAATCACAGGTTCAAAATCAGTCCAGACGCGAAGGACATCTATTCCTTCAAAACTTCAGGCATCACAAAAGAGTTTAGGGTTTCTAGACTCTAGGGATTAGGTTCTAGGGTTTAAGAGTCGAGGATTGAACATTTGGCATCGACTGGTACCTATTCTACATGTATCCTTCGAAGAAAACAGAAGGAAACGCAATGAATTCTGGGTCACCTCCACTGTAAGCATCCGTAAGAATGGAGAAGTGCAAAACTGAGGCAAGAGAAGAGTGACTTCACTCATCTGTGACGCAGCCTTCGGAGGCGGGCTTGACGTTCTTGATGTACTTGTACAAGGTGCCGCGCGAGGCCTTGTAGGGGGGGGCTCTCCAAATGAGCTTGCGCTCCGCGAGCTCCTGATCCGAGAGCTCCACGTCGATCTTGCGCTTCTCGACGTCGATGGTGATGACATCCCCGTCGCGGAGGAGGCCTATGGGTCCGCCCACCTGGGCCTCGGGGCAGACATGGCCCACGACGAAGCCGTGGGAGCCGCCGGAGAATCGGCCGTCGGTGAGGAGCGCGACCTCCTTACCCAGCCCCGCACCGATGACGGCGCTGGTGGGGGTGAGCATCTCAGGCATCCCGGGGCCGCCCTTGGGGCCCTCGCCGCGGATGACGATCACCGTGCCCTTGAGGCTGGCGGGGTCGCGCGTGATGGCGTCCAGCATGGCCTCCTCGCCCTCGAACACGCGCGCCGGGCCGGAGAAGTAGAGCCCCTCTTTGCCCGTGATCTTGGCCACCGAGCCTTCGGGCGCGAGGTTGCCCCACAGGATCTGCAGGTGGCCCGTCTCCTTGATGGGCGACTCCACCGGCATGATGACTTGCTGGTGCTCCGAGAGCGGCGGGCACCCTGCGAGATTCTCCGCGAGCGTCTTCCCCGTGACGGTCATGCAGCTCCCGTCGACGAGGCCCTTAGAGAGGAGGTACTTGAGGACTCCCGGCACGCCGCCGACCTTGTGCAGATCCTCCATCACGTACTTGCCTGACGGTTTGAGATCCGCGATGAACGGGACGCTGTCGCTGACGGACTGGAAGTCGTGGAGCGTGAGGTCGATGCCGACGGAGCGCGCGATGGCGATGAGGTGGAGGACGGCATTTGTTGAGCCGCCGAGCGCCATGACCACGACCATGGCGTTGCGGAGCGAGGCTTTCGTGATGATGTCGCGGGGCTTGAGGTCGCGCTGCAGGAGCTCCAGGATGTACTTGCCGGCCATCTTGCACTCCTCGATCTTGAGGGGATCCTCGGCGGGGATGGAGGAGGAGTACGGGAGCGACATGCCCAGGGCTTCGATGGCGGAGGCCATGGTGTTGGCGGTGTACATACCTCCGCAGGCGCCCGAGCCGGGGCACGAGTTTCGGACCACGTCCATGCGCTCTTCCTCCGTGATGGAGCCCGCGACGAATTCCCCGTAGCTCTGGAACGCGGACACGATGTCGAACGTCTGGCCGTTAAAGTGGCCGGGCTTGATGGTGCCCCCGTAGACCATGATGCTCGGGCGGTTGAGGCGCCCCATCGCCATGACCACGCCCGGCATGTTCTTGTCGCACCCCGGGATGGAAATGTTGGCGTCGTACCACTGCCCGCCCATCACGGTCTCCACACTATCGGCGATCAGGTCGCGCGACTGGAGCGAGTAGCACATGCCCTCCGTGCCCATGGACACGGCGTCGCTCACGCCTACAGTGTTGAACCGGAACCCCACCATGCCGGCCTCCTGCACGCCCTCCTTCACGGCCTCCGAGAGCTTGAGCAAATGCATGTTGCATGTGTTGCCCTCGTACCACACCGAGGAGATTCCCACCTGCGGCTTGTCCATGTCCTCCCGGCTCAACCCCACCCCGTACAAAATCGCCTGCGACGCGCCCTGCGCCTTGGGCTGCGTCACGCGGCTCGAGTACTTGTTCAGCTGCCCGGCGGTGCTCCCCGCGGGCGCCTCCACAGACTGCGCCGGAGGCGCGGCCACTGCCCTCTCCGTGGTGGCGGTGGCCTGCGCGACCACCACCAAGCGCTGGGGGCGCCATTGCGCTCCGGTCCTCTCCGCAACGGGTCTGGTGGTGGAGGTGAGAGAGTGGCGCAGGCGCGCGCCTGCGATGGCGGAGTGCAGCATGGAGGTGGCCATCGCTGCGAAGGCGACGCAAGCCGGGCACGCGCAGCGAGCGCTCCGATATCAGGGTTTAGGGTTTAGGGTTTAAGGATCATGGGCCACATTCGAGAATGTGAACGCTCCCGAGTTCATTCCGTATTTCTGTTCCCTCTCGCCTTCGGGAACACGGCGATTCTCCATCCTCCACGCTTTGGGAACACGGCATTCTCGTTCCCTCTTGCCTTGGGGAACACGGCGATTCTCCACTGGTTCTGTTCAGGCTTTTTGAACAAAAAGGTATGATGTCCAATTAAAGTAACCCCCCCTAACCGACCAGTTAAGCAATGTGCATATATGGAGAGAACAATTAGTAATACCCGTATTTTTCAATAATAGCCAATACAATCGCAATTTCAACCCAAGTGATTTCATATTTTTCCGATGAAATGTGCATTAACTATGAATTTTCAAAGTGTGTTGTCATATTTAGTCGGTGACCGCCAATAGCGTCAAACAAAAGTAAGGGGTCATGAAAAATAGAAATCCTCCGCTTGGAATTAAATGGATTGTAATGGGATGAAAGTGGGTTAGATATACTCCAATTCATAGCTGTCGGTTACTGAATTTGGTTGGTTTATTGTAGGAGCACTTTACACCAGGTGAAGAGGTATAGAGGCTAAGCAATCTTAACGATTTCATTCGTCTTAACCCCTAAACATCATAATTGCCCCATTGATGGCCACAACTTTCCACATGCAGGGTGTCGTATTTGAACATGATAAAGTTCACGTATTGAAATGAACTCCAAATGAAAGATGTTGTTGTAGTTGAAGAATCTTCGGTCCAAAGGTGTAAGTCTTGCTAAATCCTGATAGATTTTTTGTATTCTATAGAGTAAAATACGTGCTTATATCTACGGTTCCGAATTGATGTTTGAGGGTCAAACTCTTGTAGACCATTCACACCTTGTGGTATGAGGACCGTGGACTAATTGATGGAGAGAGATCTATAGAAGTATATTTTTAGTTGATGGTGGTTTGTAATATTGGAAACTAGCGGGGTTGTAATTTGATCGCTTGTATTTTGGTTGTACGAGCGTTTTTTGGAGGGTGGACCCTTATCTTAATGGTGAAGAGCCCCATGCGCTTTAATTTTCTAACCCCCTAATTTTGAGGGGTCTAGAGGCTTTTGGGGGCATATTTTATTCTTACTTTGGAGCCTATGCCCTCAAGTTACTCAAAGGAACCTCCACATAGTGAATTAACCCCTAAAGGACCAAGGCAATTTTTCCTCAAAAACACTCCAAAATTGCCATTTTCAGCATATTCAACACAAAATGATACAAAATCATTTTTTTGAAAATTTAACCGTAGGATCTTGTACTAGACTTGTATGAGAGTGTGTGGTAAAATTTTTGGTAAGTTTGACCGCACGGATTGAAAGATATTAGCCTTTGAAGTGCGACATAATCTCTTTTTAAGGTCATACTATACACCTTCAACAAACTTCGACCACCTTCTATGGCAACTTTTTGCACTACGGGCCGTGAATTTATTGTGTTAACTTGAAAAGGATCATGTTAGGCACATGTGCACCAAATTTTAGAAGTAGAAGAGGTGTAGAAGATGTCCTGAAAAATCCTGCAATGCAACTATGTGCCAAGAATCAACAATACACTTTATATTTTGCATATATCACATCCTTCTTAAATATTTGAAATTCACAAATCCGTATGGTAGATGCAAAGATCTCAATTTCCTTTCCAAGAGTTCATTTTCTTTCTTTTAAATGGACAAATACTCGAATTTCTATTGAATTTAGAAGTTATTAAAGTTTGGTGACAATATATGTGACATGTCACACTAAACTGCTGCACTATTTGTATATGTAAGTGAAAATAAATTGTAACTTTTGAACCGTAATTCGGAATTCTACGAAATTTGTGTCTATGCAAAGCTAATCAAAAGTTGTCCATTCAATAAAAATCTCAGAAAATAATGCCTAGAATTGAGAACGTGGTACTTTACCCAAACTCAAAATGTCCTCCGAGGGGACATTGGTCCTTTAGGGGTAAAACACCGATGATTTTTATGTGTTTATTTTAAATAGGGCTCTACCTAACCAAAAAATTGGGGGTAGATTTTGCCCCCTTCAAGAACGCTCAATGTGCTGCTGATTTATAGACGTCCATGTCATTATGGCTATGGCTACCAGACCATATGTAATATATTAATATATATATATATATATATATATATATATATATATATATATAGATTGTAAAACATAATATGATATATTTTATAGATTTTATAGTATGTAAATGCACTATATTATATTGAAATACTCTTATAGTAAATATAGAACATGGCTTACCTTAAAATATTTGTTAAAATCAAAATTTTAAACAACCATTTGGAATCAAATCCAATGGTATTGTTTAATTTAAATAAACTTATGAAAGAATTAACACATGATCTGATCAATGTCATTGTAGGTTGTAAGCTAAATTTTCTTCATTTCCTTTCCATGGATATTTTCATCATCCATGTTAATTCAGTAGAAACTCTCATTTTTAATGCATTGAATACATAATACAAAACAACGCATCTTTTACATACCTAATTGTAGGATCTTGTACTAGAATTATACAATACAAAGGAGTGTCATTCAAATTGACGTTTTTTCAATTCCAAGGATAATGTCCACTTTGTTGCCAAATTTGACGCCCTCCTGAGGACTAAAAAATTGTTAGTTTACTATGAAATTATTGGCACAAGATCATCTCTATGTTGAAAACATGTGTGCCAAGTTTCAAGGCCAGTAGATGAATACAAAAAAAGATATTCAATATCTACCAACATGGGGTAGCTGTGAGAATAGTTTCCCAGCCGCCAACTTTACACCCTCCCAAGGATTGAATTTTTTTTCCCATAGAATTTTTGGCGTGGGACCATCTCATTGTTGATTATATGTGTCAAAAATTTCAAGTCCAAAAGATCTACACAAAAAAAATTCAAAATCTACCAACATGTGTAGTTGTGAGAAACAAAAAGGAAACCATTTCATTACTTCCAACTTTGACACCCTCCCTAGGACTGAAAAATTGATACTTCAATATAAATTTTTTGGCACAAGATCACCTTTATGTTGATAACATGTGTGAAAATTTTCAAGGGCAAAAGATGCATACAATATAGATATTCAAAATCTACCAAGGTATATGTCATCCCTTAGCGTCAATCATTGCTTGTAACCTAGAGGGCATAGAATGACATACTTGAAGGAGCTTAATACCACTAAGCGACTTCTATTCTCTTTCAAGAACTACATTCAATGCATCTTAGTTTCTAAGGCATGCCTTGCAATGTTGCATAGCAACTTTTAGAATCTTCCAGAGGTTCTCGATTGGATTGTAATCCAAAGAGTTTGTAGGCCAATTGAGCTTCTCAAGAAAGCTTGTTTGTCTCAATTCTTCGTATATTTTGGTACAATGGATATGTGCGTCGTCTTCCATGAGCACTCCTTGTGGAATTTTACCCATGAAATGAACCGATTCGCCATCGTATACCACTTCTACAAAACCCTTAGCAGAACGTCGATTTTTAGACATAAAGACAAATTCTCACTTTTTCTCTCGAGCAAATGTGTCCCAAACCATCAAAGAAGTCCGTCCATTTTAAAAAGTAGGAACTATACAACTTGATGAATAGCGCTCATATGTAGTTCTCTGAACATGAACTTGTCTAGAATTTTTTTCAATTTCAAAAATAGATTTATTTGTGCAAACAATAGGATCTCACTCTTCTACACTCCATCCATGGTACTTCTGAGAAAAAATCAATTGCTGAGACATGTGACGAGGTGTTAAGAAAGGTTTTTAAAGTGCAATACCACTTCTACATAAGAGCCTTTGAATATTATGTCTACATAGTTGAGTAGGGCATATATTGGTAATCGCTGAAAGTGACAATTGACAATGAGTTCTTGACTATTGCAAAACACAACAAACATCTTTATTACTAAACTTTTTAGTGTAACTTCCACTGTAAGGTTTGCGTGTGAAAGTTCCATCTTTTCTCAATTTCTTCACTAACCGCTAAATTGTTCTAACAAAAACTCCGACACTGGCTTCAATGTGAACTTGTGTATTTCCACCCTCACTCATACCTATAATGCAAGCACAAATTTCATCTCAGAATGCTATCATGTACTTTATTTTCACAACGCTAATAAGATTCTAAACTCTCATTAACAAGCATTCATGCATTACTTAGCTCATGTGCCTTATCCTACATGCATGACTTAGCCCATGTGAATGCCAATTTGTCCATATGCATGAATCGGTCTATGTGCATAATTTGCCCATCTGCATAACTCCACTCATGTAACACCCATACATAAGATGACTCAATTCATGTAACTCAATCATATGCAAGACTTATGCATTACACACAAAACTTTCTCTGCTCTTCCTATCATTCCAACATTCAATTCATCACAAATCATATACAACATTCCCTTTACATAACAGTGCTCAATTGATATTTAGAGGAGAAAACTTTGTCATGCGTGTATGATGCACAATTTATAACCAAGTGGATTCTTCTCAATGAAACAACTCCACACTTCTATATGTAGGTGTTACACATTTTTCTTAGAAACAATTATCTTTGGAGGTTGTGTCACATGGATAAGTTCAATGCGGGAGCACGAGGCGTCAAAGATTTTTTGACATTTTCAATATGTCAAATAAATTGTTTCTTGTAGTTACACACATTGATAGATTTTGAATATTTTTTCTTGTATGCACCTTTAGGCCTTGAAAATTTTTACACATGTTATCAACATAGGGGTGATCTTGTGCCAAAAAATTATATTGAAGTAACAATTTTTCAGCCTTAGGGAGGGTGTCAAAGTTGGAAGTAGTGAAATGGTTTCTCCATTTGTTTCTCACAATTACACATGTTGGTAGATTTGGAAATTATTATTTTGTGTGGATCTTTTGGACTTGAAATCTTTGACACATCTAATCAACAAGGAGATGGTCTCATGCCAAAAATTCCATGGGCCAATTTTTTTTGAATCCTTGGAAGGGTGTCAAAGTTGGTAGCTGTGAAGCTTTTCTTTTTTTTGTATTCATCTACTGGCCTTAAAATCTAGTACACATGTTTCAAACATAGAGATGATCTTGTGTTAATAATTTCATGGTAAACTAACAATTTCTCAGCCTTCAAGAGGGCGTCAAATTTGGCAGCAGAGTAGACACTATCCTCGGAATTGCATACATGTCAATTTGAATGTCCCGTACAAGTGTGCGTGCTAAAAAATTTGGTGAGTATGAATGCACACATTCAAAGATCTTAGCCTTTGGAAAGACACATTAACTTTTTTGAGGTCATACTAAACACCTTCAACAAACTTTAACCACCTTCAACAACTTTGACCACCTTCAACAAACTTTGACTACATATCGTGATTTTCTAATATTAGCTTCACAAAGGACTTTTTAGGCACATATCCATCAAATTTTAGAAGTAGAAGAAGGTTAATAGATACTCGTAAAAATCTTGCAATATGTGTTGAGCATTAACAATACATTAACACGCTTTGCATATAACTTATCGTAACGCCTACCTGCGTTTTTGACATGTTCATTCCGGCGAACATTATACCGTGGAATGTGCACGACAACAGGGCTTTCGGAAACCTCATAGCGAAAAGCCCGGTTTGCGGATATGCAAGGGCAGTCGCAAAAAAATAATCAATTAATTTTAAAACGTGGGCGGGCATTACGCCGGGTGAGGCTCGGCTGGGAGGGCCTCCCCTATACCTTCTCAATTTTTTGAAACTTGAAATCCATTGAGAATATGCAAAGATTTCCATTTCATTTCCAAGAGGAATATTATTTTTAACAAATTGGGCCAAATCTATAATTCCTATTGAATTTAGAGCTAATTTCAGTCTTTCTACACTATTTTTCATGTCACTAAAAATTGGTCCAATATGTGTCATGTCACTCAAAGTTGTTTGTAACTTTTGAACCGTAAGTCGGATTTCTATCCACAAAAAAAATTTAATTATGTCAACAGAAAGCTAATAAGAAGTTCCCATTCAATAAAAAAATCTCAAAAATCATGCCAAAATTTGAGATTGTAAGGACACTACCTCATTGATTGCAAGCAAGAATTGGTCATCAGAAACAGTCACACAAAAGTCCAGACAAAGCTGTAATAGCTTAAAAAGGGAAAATTTGTATCAACATCCAAAGGTAGAGGAATATGTTTCAGCCAGAGACCTGCACATGTGTCTCTTGTACCTAATCTACATGGTTTCAACTTTCATCAAGTAAAACTAGATCACCGCCCTCTCTGTCTAGCTCATCATTGCTCTACACAAATTTAGGAGACGAAGAAGAAGAAGAAGAAGAAAAACGAGAAGGCACTGCAGGTGCCTTTGATTAAAACAACCGATGATGAACTCCTCAAAGATAGGCCCGGTTTGGTTCTCTACATCTCTCTCTACATCCTCTCCTTTCAAGCTCTCTTTTACATAGTTCTTTTCCATCACGAAAAAGGGACTTTTCATGATAAGACCAGCTCCTTGACACCATCATCATCAACGATTCCTTACAACAAGCTCCAACGGGAAAAAAAAGACAGTTGACACAACAGCTGTAATGGCCAACATATCACGTGAGAAGAGTTGTGTGTACCGCCCTTATTGCTGAATGTAGAGCTCTTGTTTCGAGATGTAAAACGACCCCATCTGTTCCCCTGGTTCCATGCAAAATTGTTCATTGAAGGTACCCATTCGCCGCTTCTCAACGTCCATGTGTGGACTGCTGGGTACCCCTTCCACTTGGACACCATCACCTGCACAAGAATCACGCTTGATGACTGGATTCACCATGTTGCATGATGTACTGTTCGTTTAGTGGAGCTTCAAATGAGGTAAAGATACCATGTGTTTTGACCTCTATTCTCATTTCTAATCAGCCCTAAATAGCTATATATTTCTAAGAGGAGCGAGGCGGCTTTGGTTTTTGGTACAACTATTTTTTTCTTCTCAAAGGTGGCTAACACTACTACTAACTTGACTTTAGAGACCACCAAGCTCTTCCACTTAACGAGGACAGACCACCGAGGTCCTCCATTGATCTAATAGCTGTTGAGAGTAATCCAAAAGTAATATAAGAATCAAAAGAAGGGACATCTAGTTGAAACTTTGGGAGACTTTGAAAAGAAGTCAATTTTCTCTAGTAAACCATGATGGGAGTTAAGGCATGCACCTAAGGAAATCAAGGCTATTGCAGTGAATCAAACCTGTTGGCACGAAGTGAGTTCCAACCACAAAGGTCCCCGAAACGCGAATCATGATACCACGCTTTGCAAACGCACAACACTGCAGGTTTTCTACCACATGCACCAATCTTTCCTCCGCTCGTTCACCGGCCAGCATGTTCCTGATGTTTGTCAAAGTCTTGAATATCTCTTCAGCCCCAGTCACAACCTGGTTTGCAAACCTGAAGCCAGCATGAACAGATCAGTATCAGACACTGCAGCTTGGGAATCTAAAAGAGCAGTTAAGATGCCAGAGATTAATTGATGAAGGAAGACTTTGCGTGACAACTTTATGTGCACAAGATTATATAGATATGACCACTGTACACAAGCTCCGATAAAAACCAAAATTTCGTAATGACGTCCATATATAATACTTGCCTAAACCTCAATTTCTTTAATGAAAGCCAAGCCATAGATATACGATAAAACAAGAAATCTATGAAAGAGTTCAAGAACATCATCTTTCTCCAGCACTGGCATTTATTTGAATATTCACCCTGTTCACCTCAGGAAATTATCACCTTAGTGTCGTAAGAAGATCGAGCACTTACGAAAGGATAGAATTTGAGGCATAGAGACCCTTCATGTGAGGCCACCGCACATCAGCGCCATCAAACAACATGTAGTAGTGAACCGTAAGCATCTGTTTCAAAACACGCCATTTTGATTCAGCAATTGCAATAGACAAGAGCAATACAGAACAAATTACAATGAGGTTTTAAAGATCAACTCCAAACAAAAACCAAAAAAAAAAAAACAAGTTCATCAAAGTTGTACAGAGACCGTACGTCTGATAGATCTTTCAGTCGCTCAGTAGGATCAAAAACGCTTTGCACGAACCCCGCCAGATCCACTTGTTGGTCTTCGTACTTCTTTATAAACGGATGAGTCATTAACTGCATCAAGACCAGAGTTAGGTGTAACACACAATTCTCAGAGAAAATACAACCAGGCTGCCAGAGCAGTGGTGCCAAGTTGCAAAAACCCACTAATTTCTGCAAAGTACTACATGGTTATAAACAGGCACTCTAAATCTGACTGCATCTGCATCTTTGGCTCTGTAGCAATTGCACGGTTTTCTGAAGTGCAAATCGCACAGAAGACGCAGAATACAAAAACGCCACGAACGTTAGGTGCACAAAGACTAAAGATTATCTACCTGATCAGCTGTTGGGCGTCTGTCTCCCTCTTTTAGAAGACAAACATCCACAAAAGACCGAAACTCCTCTGAAAATCGATCAGCGGGCGGTGATGGTGAAGGGTCATACATGACCTGCATGGCAATAAGATAGGACTTGGTAATGATGCCCTGGTACCTCTTCAAATTCAGGATTTTCAGGACATGGATTGGGCGTACTTCTCCAGTACAATACCTCTCCAACTTCCCGAACAGAAACTCTCAGAATGTAGCACTTATGACCTTATGACTTTCATGAAACCTCAAAGATGAAGATATCATACTTGGAGCATCAGGTTGACAGGCCCTTTGTTGGCACTATATGGAAATTCACCAGTTCCGCACTCCAACAACGATAGCCCAAGACTCCATATATCTGCTGGGTATGAATAACACTCGTTGTTGATCCTCTCTGGAGACATGTACGTCACCGTGCCTACAAAGGTAGCACACTGCAAAAGAAAATATTGCACTTCAATCAAAACAATGAATATTTGGCCAAAATATCTTCATGAACAATTCAGCTAATATTTCAATAACAATCAGAAACTTTATGAGTTCCAGCTGCTCTCCGAGAAATGAATGGCCCACAACACCTGGTTACTTGAGCATCTCAAAACAGACCTTAGAAACACCGTACTTACCATAGCAATAGAGTTGTCGAGACCTGAACTGATTCCAAAATCTGTAATCTTGGGCTCTCCATTTAAATTAATCAGCAGGTTCGCCGGCTTAATATCTCGATGTACTAAGTGTCTCACGTTGTGTAGAAAAACTAAACCCTGATGATGGTGAGAGCATATTAATAAACAAAAACACACGGTAAGTACCTTAAAAAAAAAGAATTCCACAGGAACCTCGCTAAATGCCGATAACATAAACTGAACTAATTCCACACTTTTTTGTCTACTCAATCTTGGAAACATTGTTACTTTACTGGAACAACTTTCTTGTGTCCACCCAATTGATTTCTAAGGAGTTGATGACAACACTCCTGTACTTGAGAGACGGGTACCAATGCCACACTACACTTTCCTGGCTAACTAAAACGATAGGCATCCACTTCACTCGTACTAACGAAATTGAGAATACAGCCTAGTGAAGAATCCTTCCAATAAAACCACAATAGCATGTCGGCCTGAAATCTAAAGCAGTATGCAGAATTACCTGTAATACTTTGCGAGTGATGACAGAAAGGATCGGCTCAGGTATAAACTTCTTGGTGCGCACAATATCAGCAAGCGAACCACCATCCATGTACTCCAGAGCTATGCTGATCTGTCCACTGTCCGGGGAATAGAATGCTCCATAGAACTCTACCAAACCCCTCACCTGCGGCGCCTCGCAAAGTGTCCTAATCTCGTTCAGCAGCTGCTGTCTCTTCTCCTGGGAAAAGGACAGTGGTGGAGGGCATGAGACATCTGTAAAAGATGGGAGGTCTTCATAATGGATTCATATCAGCAACCATCGGTAAAGAGCAACAAAGAAACAACACCCAAACATCAGTCAAATCAAGTGCTTGCTTGCCTTCTCAAAGACATTGATCTTCTTCAAAGCCAGAATGCGATGGGTTGGAATGTGGATGGCCTTACGAACTACGCTGCTAGCTCCCCAACCAATGGCTCCGAAGACACACATCTCACTAGAGGCACACTGATAGGTCTTCTCCTGCTCCCCAGCGTCCCCTTGAGCATCCACTGCTGACGACTTCCGTTTCTGCAATCCCAGCTCATTGATGTTGTACTCAGCACACGACCTGCTCAGGAGTTTCATTGACCCTCCATCCGTCACCTTCATCACAACAGCAGACAAGAGATTGAGTCAACATCGTTAAAACCAAAAGTTACTGCAACTTTCACCTCACACGCCTCATTTATATGAATACAAAGATGCTAGATAAGAGCAGAAGGTGAAATCCTTAAAACAGAAATTCAGAGAAAAACATGTCACACCCCAAAAACACATAACAGCAAGTTGAAAACCAGAATAATGAGCAAGAGCTATGAAACAAACTGAAGCTCCGTGAAGCACGATATTCCAACCAACAAGTAGGGTAGCAGATAAAAGGGTCAATGAGAGGACTGCAACCCTAAACCTGACCCGAGGAGAATGACAATGCAGAGAATCAAACAATCATGCAACTCCTCAGAGAATCAGACGCCTCAAACTCACACATCCCGCATTGCCCTACAGATCCTACACAAAACCGAGGCGACATGCCCCCATAATGGTAATTCAAAGTTGCAGTTGAACGATCTACAATGTCATCACATCTACGCTCCGCGTGCGATCTCCCACAAAACTCACACCGCTTCCCATTCAGCAAGTCCAACACCAAGATCACTCAAATTCCGGATAGATACAAGGAATGTGAAACCCGGAATCCATCCAACCCCACATCGTCTTACCTTGTACGACGCGGACGCGTCAATGGACATCCCGGGCGCGAGGCTGGAATCCATGTTCAAGAGCGGCAGCAGCTTCTTTTTCATCTGCTCGACCCCCGCCATGGCTACTACTCACTCCCTAACTCTCAACTCTGCAACCTAACTCCACAAATTACAACATCGACTCGCCCCACATCCCAATCTAACCCGCTACAAACATCCCCATCCCCCGAATCCCCAAAACACACCAAATTCTCCCAAATTGGACGGAGGGAGAAGAGGGCTACTCTACGGCGCTGCTGTTAGGGATGGTGGGGAGGGCAATAGGCAGACGTCGGATCCCATCGAGGAAGGAATGCGGGGAGGAGGCAGGCGTTATGGAGGGGGCGTTGGGTGTTGTTGCGTGCAGGGAAGTGGATCGGAGGCTGCTGCTGCTGCTGCTGCTGCTGGCGATGGCGAGATTGTCATGAAACCTGGAATGCGACGAGCCCGTCCCTCCCCTGCCTGACTGGCGCGGCTAGCTCGCCTCCCGCGGCGCCTGTGTGCCCTCTGTTGGCTGCCCTGGCCGCCTGCCTGTCTGCCCTGGTGGCGCCCGACGCACCCGCCCGACCGACCGTGGGCGCGAGCCTGCCTCGTTTGTCGCGCCGTGACGCGCCGGAACGCCCCGCCGCGTCGCGTCGCGTCGCGTTGCGGTCTGCTCCGTTTCGTTGACGTCCACTTCTTCTTTCTCGTCGACGTCCCCTTCTTCTTTCTCGCTGCCGTCCACTTCTTCTTTGACGTTGAGGATGTATGTCTCTCTCAAGATTCTTTTGTATTAGAATATATCTTTTGAAACAAATATACCCAAGGGTTGGATCTAGCACTATTGTGTCGAATATTTTTTCATTTCTATAAAATATGTATTTGGTAAAACTGGATATTCTCAAAGTTTTGTTTTATCACCGAGTAAAAATATATCCGGAAATTTTGGTTGCTATTTACATGTTTGGAAAATATGAGTGCTAAAAGTTAAATAGTTTTAAAATGCATACCTAAATAGTTTTAAAAATTCGGGGTACAAGGGTCTAGTTAGCCTACTTGGATATACATTTTAATATTCATCATCCAAAAGATTTCAATAGAACTTTGATGGTTTTTTTTATTATTTGTGCTTGCATACATCAATTTGTAGCTCTATTCAAGGTTTGGGTTCTAAAACACTTAGTTAGGCCACCATAACGCTACAATAGGGTTGCCACCTTTGAGACAAATATTTATGTTTTGAAATATAAGGTTCGCATCTCAAAAAATGATCAAAGATTCATATTTAGCAAAAAAGATCTCAATTAGCTATGAAATATAATATATCACCAAATATAGAGTAAATTTTTTTTGATTTGTTGACCTACATAAATTGGACCTTATGTGTTAATACTCCATATCCATATGTCTTTTGTAATAGTATAATAATGATGTTTAGGAAGGTTTTTTTAACTAGTTTTATTGACTCTCAAATCTTAGGTTATAGAGTGAGGAGTGATATTAAAATAGTTATAGTGTGCTCCTAAATTGCAATTGGCTTCTACTTCAAGTATTTTTGGAAGGATAGGATACAATAAGGGAGGTTACAACGTTTTATGAAGGGGATTCCTTTGTAGATTAAGAATGCAACTTCATCCAAGTGAAGGTTACATGGGGTAATATTCTCTTATTTTGCAGAATGCACGTTTATGTGTCACGTGGAAAACTAATCTCACCACTTTCAGGGTAAAGAATGGGAATTGAGGATGAAAATGATGAGATTGATTCTCCATATGGCATGTAAACTTGCACTCTTCCAAGTTATCAAATGAAACTCCAAGTAACTAACACTTGCATGAAGAGAATGGGAATAGAGGATGAAAATGATGAGATTGATTCTCCATATGGCATGTGAACTTGCATTCCTCCAAGTAATCAAAATGTAACTCCAAGTAATTAACACTTGGATGAAGTATGATAACTTTCATACGGACAGATAACATTCTCAATCTTCAAAGACGCTCCACAGTTGTTTTGGCTGTAATACCCCCATAACATTACACCCAAATCCAAATACAATACCACACGCAATGGTCATTTTTAGCAAGTAAGGTAGAGGCCCCCAATTCCGATTGGCTTCCCAAAGTCAATTAGTAGAGTATGCATGAAATGGTGCATGAAAAGACCCAAAACCAGTAGTGCAAAATCTAAAAACCCCAGTCATAATCGGCATTGGGTCATGACGTGCAATTTTGGGTAGCTGCACCTCAATTGAGCTCTCATTGGTGGCCTTGCCTCAAAAGTCGAACAAGGCCGATCAGCATTGGGTACCTCCATGAGTTGGTTATCCATGGCATGTCTTCTCTCTTACACTCACTCACTTATTGGCATTGGACAAAGGAGGGCACCAAATCTCACCTACTCTATTGTATGAATATGGGCTCCGATGGTTTATGGGCTTTTAAATTCTATATAAAATCCAAATCTTTGAGATTAAATTTGAAAAAATATTTGTTGAGTTTCATTCCTAATTTCGCATCTTTATACATAAATGTTTGACATACAATTAGCTTAAGTGATCAGAATTGGGTGCCTCCACCTTACCTGCATACAAAATATTTTTCCAAATTGCAATGATTTGGGACACAATGGATATCAGGATCTTGTGGTCAGCTTTATCTTTCCAAATTGCAATGGTTCGGGATACAATGGACATCAGGTTTTCCAGCTGATGAATGTGATGCCTGCTGTGTCTCACTGTATTTGAAATCAGCCAAGTGCATGTAGACGTCAAAGTAGCGTCGCAGCAACCTGGAGCTTGATTTCCTGCAGCATGACAACCTCATGGCGGATCGTTCCTACAATGAAAAGTCTTTTCTCAAGATCATTTTAAGATGCAGAATGTACACCGATCACCGACACAAACGCCTTTCTGCCAGCACCAGGCGATCCTCTAGAAAGTTCAACAAACAGAGGGAGAGGCAGGAAGCAGGGGCAGCAGCACACAACAAAGTCGAGCTGGCCCCCACGACTACTACTATTACTACTACTACTACTTTTCTATAAATGCATCTCGACAAACTACAACCACGCGTTGAGCTACTCTGATAAATACAAGTGCTGCAACCCAACCAAAGACAAAAGGACTGGAATGGAAAGAAGAGAGCGGGAGCCACTCCGCATCTCTTGCTTAGTTCTACCAACTGTGACAGTTCCATCTCTCCTGGTATGGAAGAACTGTGACAGTTCCATCTCCTGCTTCAGATCTACCATGCCACACATGCTTACTATCTCTCTGATTTGCGATCGCGGTCGGAAGTCATGCGACGCCTCTTTCCGTGATCATCTTCTCGAGACCGGGCGCGCTCATCATCTTTGTCTCGGGGAGCTCGAGAAGCTGGTCTCTCTGATCGTTCCCAGTCCTTGTCCTTGTCACGCTCGCCCCTTTCTCCACGCTGCTCACGATACGCCTCCCTCTCACCACGCCTCTCGCTTCTCTCCCAGTCCTCCCCTCTCTCACCACTTCTCTCCTCTCTGCGTCTCCTTTCAGGGCCCCACTCGCCTTCACCTGCTCCCCTTTCTCTCTCCCTTGCAGGCCCTGCCCTTCCCATCTCGCCCCCATACCCAAACTCGCCGCCGCCCATATCCTCCGGACCTGCAAATCCACCTTCTCTCATGTGCCTCTGATGTTCCTCCCATCCTGGCATGCCCACTTCGCCCCAGCCGCCTGGAGGGCCTTCCATGCCAGGTCCCATTCCTGGACCAGCTCCATTACCTCGTCCAAAGAAGGCTGGATTCACATGCGCGGGGACACCAGGCAGCCCAGGTCCCATGGGTGGGAAGGGTGGTCCAAACATGGGGCCTCGAGGACCGAAACCGCCTCCTGGTCCCATGCCATAACCACCTCCAGGGGGACCAAAACCGGGTTCAAAACCACCTCCTGGACCCATCATTCCGCGCGGGGGCATCATCCCTCCAGGAGGACCTCCCATGGGGCCCTGTGATCCGAACGGGACCATCCCTCTCCCACGGCCTCCTCTTCCAGGCGCCTGGTTGTTGCCTCCTCGTCCCCGCTCCATGCCTGGTTGCCCCCTCCCTCCTTTGTTGAAGCCCCTATCGCCACCGGCTCCCGCGTTGCGCCCGTCTGCGGACTTCTTGGCCGCTCCAGCTTGGCCCTGGTTCTGCGCATTGGCTTGATTCTTTCCCACCTGCGCAGCTCCCAGCTGCTTGATCGTCTGCGGCGATGCGAACGCCACAACGCACGCCCGCCCGTTGAACGAGCGCCCGTCCATCTTCTCCTTGCACACGCGCGCGGCCTGGGAGTCGAAAAACTCCACCTGGCAGTACCCCTTCGACTTGCCGCTGGCCTTCTCCTCGAAGAACTTGAGGTTCTTGATGCGTCCGTACTCGGACAGAGCAGCCTCAAGCTCCGCATCCGTCGTCCACCATTGCAACTCCCCGACGAACAGCATCAAACCCCCACTGTCGGGACCACCTTGCCCGGAGTGCTTAGCTGGAACATCTCCGACACTGTTGTTGTTCAAGACTGGGAGTGAAGCGAGTGCAGGTTGTCCACCTGCAAGACGATCGCACTGACCGTTAATTCACAGCTACCTATGTGGTCATACGAAATCTAAGATCAATGCTTGTTTCTTGTCAGCACAACAAGCTCAAAAGTGTACCAGGGACGTGAACGAACGAACAATATACCGTACTCTAATTAGAAAAGCCAAGAAAGAAAGAATGAAGAGAAAACCACTTGCAGCATTGCAATCTTCTTGCAACGAAGTGGTCGCTCTGACAAACCGAACCTCAAACTTGCTGATCACCCAGAACGAACAGGCATGAGAATTGCTCTGTTCGGAAAATGTCCACAACATAAACCCTAAACCTCAGGGACACTCCTATAGTTACATTCGCTTCCTTAGTAACCTCCTTGGTCAACACTCCATCAGAAACAGAGGGTGACAACTGAAGAGGAAAGCAGAAGGTGACTAGAACAAGTATTACAGGGCTTCTATGACCTAAACATATATCCAGGCGACAAGTAAATCGCCGCAATTAAAGTCAACAAACCGTGTGATTGCCCAACACCTAAAGACACCGTCTACTTTCAACGGACTTTCAATCACACTAGCCCCTCTCAACAAGAGTTTACCCAGTGCTCTATCAGTCACGCTCACTCACTATAGCCATACCATACTTTAATTGAATTCCAAAACCAATCCTAGATTACATTTGCAGAGTACATGTGTACACAACCTGCCAGAATTGTGGAAATCAAAGCGCCCTAGAGTACAAAAAGAGTCACATTGCAGCTTACCACTGCAGCAGATGATGATGCAACACGTCAAACGAACCCCACTACCACAAAGGCCATAGACGAGGAAAACAGTGTTGTGAAGAACCAACGAAGAACCTCTATTGCAGAAGATGGTACAGAATTACGCCGTCTACCTACCCCTGCCCTACTGAAAGCCATGCCAGCAGAAGGTGGTCCAGTTCCGAGGCTTACAGAAATCCCGACAGAACATACCCTACCAGCAAACCCTAAACCCTCTAGAAGACCTCCCTGCAAAGCAAGACATAGAAATGACCTATAGCAAGAGTGCAAAAGACCCCGACCTGCAGGACCGCTGCCCGCCGGCCAACCTCCCGGAGGAAGAAACCCTCGCCCCCCTCCCAGCGCGACGCCTCCTCCTCCTCCCTCCACAACAACTCCATTCGGCCCCCCCGCACCCCTACCACTCGTGGCTGCCGCCGCCGCCGCCACGGCCGCCTCCTTCCCCTTCGCTTCCGCCTCCTCCTTCAAATCCTCCTTCACCGGAGGCGCCTCCTCCTCGCCCTCCACCTGCCCGTACGCGAGCTCGCCGTTCCGCTGCTGCGCAGGGTGCGCGGCAGGCGCCCCGGGAGCGGCGCCATACATCCCGACGCCCACATCCCCGTAGAGATCCTCGTAGTCGTCGTCCTCCTCGTCCAGAAGCTCCTCGTCGTTGATCACCGGCTGGTCGTTCTCGTAGTCCAGCTCCTCCTCCGCCGTGTCCTGAAACGCCATGCCTACCGCTCCTCCTCCTCGCTCTCCACCTGCTGCTGCTACTGCTCCTGCTCCTCGTCCGGGCTGCGGTGCGAGAGAGAGAATGCGAGATGCGGAGCAGAGGCGATTAGGGTTTGGAGGCGACGAGGGAAGCCATGAGTTCAAGTGTCGAGTAGAAGGTGCTCTTCCACGGGAACGGCTCCAAGTGTGACTTTTGATGGGTTGGGGTTTTACCTGAGAGAAGATCACCACGGATGTGTCACTTTAAAGTAAAAGCATTCAAAAAGTAAAGCAAAGGTATAAACACCTAAAACACACAATTAAGCAATTACGCACTTGGCCAAGTGCACTAGTTGTAGGTAGAAAGCCGCAAGTTATTTGCTCACAACTTTTTTTTAAATCAAAATTTGGCAAATGTTTAGAATGTTTTTTGTCAAATTTTTTGGTGTTCGTCGTGTCATACCTTGGCATCTTCATGTTCATATCAGTAATATATTTTTTACATTTGCTACCTTTTTTTAGAAAATATATGATATCTAATCTAGTTTACAAATCCTGCTACAAAATTATAATCATGTGCCCAAAGAGATTATAAATTTGTTATGAGTTATTATAGGATTTTAGAGTAGTGCACTACAAATACAATGTATAAGAGATACAAAAATATATATGCAATTTCCTAAGACAGTGTAAAGTACCTCACTGTATTTTATAATGCAAAAACATACATAATCAAGCAATTCCACACTATCGGTGAGGAATTCTAAAATCAAACATATCATATGGGCCACCCAATATATAAATATATACCACCCACCGAACGATAGATACATCTCAAACTGCAGTATACTAACGTATTTGCCACCTAAACTACGTGCATGCTCTACTATAGTATATAGCTCCAGGGCTCAGAGCTCATCTTCTGGCGGAACGACTCCCTCCACGTGTCCAATGGCGCTACCTACCATAGCGGACAGTTCATGATCCTGCACTGGACGATCTCCCACATCTTCGATGCCAATGGACGCACACTCAACATATCGGTAATTGCCAGGTACACCCTCCCGCGTATGCCTTACCCTATCATCATTGTAGAAAAAGCCATCCTCTTGATTAAAGGACATCTCTCGGTCTAACGAGAAGGCCCCCTGAAATGCAATGATGTCCTCGGATACGCTAGATCTTGGAACGGAAGGCAAACCTAGTCCGGTATCACTCTGAGTACCTCCGAACGTCTCTTGTGTCTCCGATACAGGCTCTGATTGAGAAGACATCGAAGGCTGTGAAATCCTCCTCTGCACCGAAAAAAATTCCATTGAATCCAATTCTTCTTCCTCCATCTCCAGCCTAGGACCATCAAATGTACGCCCCCCTCCTGCCGTTGCCGCCAAACCAACATCCACTACACGGGTATCTTGCATCCTCTCTGTAGGTGTTGCAGACGTCTCCTCTGAAGTATTTCCCACCGCCTGCTGCGTTGATGGAATCCTCTCTCTTGGAGGAGACTGGTTCACTCCATCTTCATCGGCGTCTGAACCACTGCGAGATGAAAAATCGTCAGTGGTACCTGAACGTGGCAATCTCTCATGTAAACCACCTCCATCCTCATTGTCGTCTTTATTCCTCACTCCACCAACCGCCTCTTAGGTCTCAGATACGATGTTGCAACCAGTACTTGTTCCACCAGTCCTGACCAACAGTTGTCCTTGGAAGTTGTCGGACAACTCATTGTACAGGAATGAAACTCTGTCTGTACAATCGTCAATGATGAAAACCTCAGATCCCTGGAAATCTCCTTCAAGGATCGTGGAAATGGCCGTAGATATGTTACATGCCACTAAACCCCAACCACGGGGCAAGTATGAGCCCACTAGTCTTGCCAGCTCTGATGGAGATCTCTCAAGTGAATCAACTTCAGAGGGTTGGCGTGCCTCACTCCAGTGATCCAAGAAAACAAGAGGAAGTGGAACGTCTCCAAAAACATAGTTCGGGCCAGGAGATGTACCCACATGGTGCTGCATACAAATCACAACATCGCCAATCGGTTGTACTACTTGCTCTAGACGCCCATTCTCTGTAAAATCGAGAGCATAGGGAATAACTGAGTTCGGATCAAACGCCCAACATCCACGTCGCATAGTACATCCCTCTGGAAGCTTCACCTTTGTGAAAAACTCTTCGTTGGCATATACGGCCGCTGGTAACAAGAAGATGACGTTCCATCGTTCAATATTTGCCATCCATAATGTCAGCTGTGCAAAAACTGCGGATAACTGGGCGTCTCCCCAATGACCATCTCCATGCCTCCCACCGCCACGTCGACAATCAATCACCCACAAACATGGTTTCCCCAACTCTATGTAGTCGGTGCGGAATAACCCTCTTCTACACCAATCGGAAGAAGATTCTCCGTGTCGCTCTGGCCTGGCCTCTTGACTTCCATCTGCCATTCCCAATTAGCAGTAGCCTGTCCTCCCACATCCACGGACAATCCAATGTATCCACGTCCCCCTACTGCAATGTCACCATAATGAAACCTGATGGAAGGAGGGATGAGGTAGCCTATGTCTTCCAGCTTAGACACCTTTCCCCGCACAGGAGCAGTCCAAGCTTTTTTCGTGGTAGCATTCAAAAGCTTCCCAAAGGTATCAAGTTGTGCGTTACTCCTCAGAAAATACTTCCCTACACGGATACGAAAGAACTCCTCCATGGAATCAGGTGTACTTTCCTTGTTCTCCACCATCAACCAACGGATGGAATTGATCACAACTTCTCGTCTCTGATATCGATCACAAACTCCGGCAATCGTACGAGGATGTGGATTCTTGTCTTTTACACCGTCGAAGTAGTATGCTTGACGAGGTCTTACTCCATCCTCCGTCACGAGCTTCGCTGCAGCAGACTTTGCCAACCGAAGATAATATGGAATCGGAACCCTACCCAACGGCCTCAACCAATTCTGGGTCATCTCCTTTCTTGTTGGTCGTACGTCCACATTTGAATCCAGTTCTTTCTTCCTCGCCATGTCCTTCCACTTGTCCTCTTCCTCCTTGCTGTAAAATAGAATGCCGTCTTCGTAGTCCTTGCATACTTGAATGATAGCTTCGAAGCAGTCATTGCTCGGATTCCATGCATGATTGGTCAGATCCTCCATGTTTTTGGCCAACCTCTTCACCGTGACAACTCCATCCCCCTTGGGCAACTTATGCACCGCACTTGCCGCACTCACCAAAGCAACAGCCCTACGCGCATCGTTTGCACGTAGTGTGTTGTCAGGCCTCCCGTATAGATCCCAAATCTGACGGAGCTTCTTCAAATCCTCCTCCATAGTAGAATACGACTGTCTCTGGAACTCCGCCACGTTGATCCGCGTAGACTTCTCAATGTAAAAGCGACGATCATCATACACCACAAAAGACGCCTCCCGCCGCTCGAACGTGTCCAGGTACTCATTAGAAGGCATAGTACCATCTCTCCACTGTTGCTGTGCAAACTTACAAGCTGCTACTATGTGTTGCCCATCCACCGGTTCCCAAATGATATGATCTTGAAGCCAAGAATACTGAGATCCCATAGCACCCTGTGCAGAAGCACTCCCGTGTGCAATGAACATGCGCTCAAACTCTCGTGCAGTTCCTACCAACGGAAATGGCAGCTCCTCCTTCTCAACGACACCATCATCGGTGGTAGTATACACGATGTATCTGATCGGTCGAAGTACCAATCTACTCACCCGAGTCGTGGATTCAGGGTCTCTCAAGCGATTAAATACTTCTTTGACCCTCTTCTGTGATAAAACCCGGTGATTCGTTTTCGGATTCTCCACAGAGACAATGCGGTCTATGTGTGCCTTAAACACAAAATTCCCCCACACTGATCCTTTTGCAATCTCCTCCGTTGAAGGCACTGGTGCTTTTAAATACATTGAAGTTGGAACATCATGTGGTATCTCCGCATTGTCTTCAAAATCCTCTGGTATATTGTCTGGAAGGTTGTGAAAATCTTCTTCCTCCTGCGCCATGGCTGACAAATCAGCTAAATCTCCCGGTGTAGATGTAGGGGCCCTACGATGACCATCAAACGTCCTGAGCCCCGACCTACGAACCCTGCCACCCGATCTTGCACTTCTCCCATTCAACCTCCTCCCGCTTGGATCCAAACTTGATGGGCCTTCCCTTGAACCAGAAGCTACATCACTCTCAACACGCCATGGCCTCTTCGTAGGACGTCTACTCGTTAATGGAGGATTCGGTATTGTCTGTACCTCAGAAGTTGTGGTGGGATGTTGGCCTCCACTTCCCCTCCTCCCCTCTAATGGTCGCCAATCCAGTTGCAACGGCTCAGCAAGAATTCGATAAACTTCTAGTTCTTCTGGTTCCGTTGGTGGGGCTTGAGTTGTCGCACGTGATGGGTCTCTCTCCCGAAATGCCTCATATCTAATATGTTCCTCCATAATCCTCTTAGCCTTCAGCACCATCTCCGGTGATAACGCTAAACAGGCTAAGACGTTGTTGTGTCTAGCAGTACGTACCGCAAGAGAGATGTTCAACCAAAATGTCTGCAATGATTTGAGGAATTTCACCTAACCTGGATTTTGAAGAAGATTCAAAGGGACAGGTGCAAGAAACAACTTCTTCGAAAGATAAGTCTTCACCTCCGATTGACCAGGACCTACTGCGCAAGTAACATATACCATATCATCAGGTCGAAAAGTGATTGCCTGAATTTTGCCAAAATTCTTCCTCAATGCCGATGTACGCTTCCCCAACTCAAAGGGATAATCCGTCACCCACAAGAAGGCGTTTGACTCATCCACTTCTGCGATCCACCAGCCGTGGCTCTCCCAAATTCTGTCAATATTTGGTGGTGCCATAACGCAACACTCAAAAAACCTGTATATCATTACAAAACCATAGTCACTATTAGTATGGAATAAGAATTTTTGAACCTCCACTCATTGCACAACTTTTTTGAACATGCTACACCCCTTGTCTACCTCTAAAAACTTTTGCACCTCAGAAGATCTAAATCCAATATCATCGTGTTAAGCATGTTGTTAGTTCTTTGGTGAAAAGGCATATTAATCCAAGTCAATTATTTTCACACATTGTCACAAATTTTCTGCTAAGGTACCAAAAAATCTTCTACATGTCCACATAAAACTTTGAGATCTTCGTATGATTCACTTTTGATTTTTCCTACGGCATTATATCATGTAAACCTTCTTATGGACCATTTGGTTTCTCATTTCAAACAACATCAAGTTCCCCAAAAGAAAAAAACGTGAATTGAGAATTTTTGAACCTCCATTCCTTGCACAATTTTTTTAAATATGCTACACTCCTTTTCTACCTCTAAAAACTTTTGCACTACACAAGATCAAAATCCAATAGCATCGTGTGAAGCATGTTGTTAGTTATTTGGTGAAATCGCACGCCAATCCAAATCAATTATTTTCACACATTGTCACACATTTTCGGCCAACGTACCAAAGAAACCACTACCTTCCCACATAAAACTTTGAGATCTTTGTATGATTCACTTTTTATTTTTCCTACAGCATTATGTGATGTAAAACTTCTTATTGACCATTTGGATTCTCATTTAAAACAATATCGAGTTCCCCAAAAAATGTAACGTGAATTGAGAATTTTTGAACCTCCACTCATTGCACAATTTTTTTGAAAATGCTACGCTCCTTGTCTACCTCTAAAAATTGGTATATAGAAAACTAACATCATGCTAAACATTATGGTTATTAATTGAGACACTTTAAAATGCAAAAATTGGACACTAATTTAAGTCAAAGTCTGCTGATCCATAAAACGCAGGGATGAAAATGAGCCTTTTCTCAACTTCAAACATTATAATCTTTCAATCCGTGCGGTCAAACTTTATGAAATTTTGTGAGTACATTACTTTATAAGCCTTTATTGAGATCCTACGGTTAAAACTACAAAAAAACCTCACTTTTTCATGCAAGCTAATTGCACTAAAACAAGCATTCTTTACGAGTTTTGGTTGAGAAATTCTTTACACCATTTATGGACTATGGTACTTTGGGTATCAATAGCGAGGGTATCACAACCAGGGTATGATTTCATGGGTACCAACATCCGGTTATCAACATAGGTATTTGTTCAGGGTATCAATTAGGGTTTGAAAATTAGGGTTTTCGTTGTGAGGGTATCAACTACGGATATCAATCCTTGGGTAGTCCAAGGAGGGGTGTGCGCGCGCACACCCCTGCCATTGTTGTGAGGAGGCTGCCACTGTGAGAGAGAGGATTTGGAGAAGGGTTTGGAGGCTTGTGGGTTTGTGAGAGAAAGGCTTGTGAAAAGAAAAGAGTTGTGAGGGAGAGGAATGAGGGGGAGGTGTGTGGAGAGAAGAGTTGTGAGGGAGAGGAATGGAGGGGAGGTGGGAGGGAGAGGAATGGAGGGGAGGTGTGAGGGAGAGAAATTTGGAGAGAGGAAAAAAAAAAATTAGAGGGCCGCCAGG